>OZ008368.1:147222498-147822498 GCA_963931995.1 Phaonia tiefii
TGTCTTGTTGTTGTTGACCCACGGGGGCATCATCGGGCGAAGCCTGAAGATTGGCTGCCGGTCGCTGTTATTGACCGGAAGAGGTGGAAACAGCCTTGCTCCCACGGTGAGAAAGCTGCAGCCGTCTGACTGTAGTTATTAGACCGTTTAAACTGCAATTTTAGCATTTAAATGGCAATGTCACGTGATGTTGTTGTTGGTGTTGATTTTGTATAATTGTTTCACGATTGATGCTTTTGTCGCCGGGGGTGACCAGTCCCCTACTTAGTACAAAGTAAAAACTGGGAGCAGCTTCACTGCGAAACTCGGACCAGAGAGTATGCCTATCTGGTAGCACGGGTGGTGTTGGCCCCCTTGTGGGAGATCGTGCTGGCTGTGGTTGCCACCAAAATCGCTGGTAGAGGCTATGTAGTTGCCTTGTATATCAGTTACTTGTAACGAAGTATGCTAGGCAGGTGCATATCCTCGAAATATGGGATCCGTGGCCCTTATCACGGAAGAGGTTTGGATAGTACCTCACTCTTACCAAGGAGGAGTAGCTCATGTACAGAGAGTTTACTCAATTGGTAGCTCGTGGACGGAAGAAAGAAGTCGCGCTGGCGGATATGCGAATACGGGGCGTTTGTTCTCCCACGTAATCGTGTATACCAATGGTGTAAGGCTTCCTATTCCTGATCTCTTGGCTGCCCCTCTATGCGGGGTAGCACGGATATCTCACGGGCGGCGCTAACAGTCGTATCAAACATGTTCTTGGTGGGGCGGTGCTCACCTGTGGTTAAGGACTTCACGTCGAGAATCACATTAAATCACGCGGACTCTGTCATTGAGGATTCACTTGTGTTTTTCTAGTGGTTCAGTGCGGATGTGATTTTTCGAGCGCTTATCGAAAAAGCTTCCCACCCGATTATCTCAGAAAGTACTGGTGCGATTTAGATAATTTACCGTTTAGTGCGCGAAACGGTGAAGCGTGTAACGCAAAGATCTTGGCCATCCGACTTTTAGGACCCGAGATATCGGTGAAATAATTTTGTGGTAAATTTTGCCAGTATTTCGTATAGCGGCAACTGACCGCGTGGTCATTTAACGGCCCTATACCTAATACACTATTGCGTGTGTGTGTTCCGAATACTGGTGAGTGTTTGTTTGCCATTTATATATTAAGTTGTGTGTAGGTAGACAGAGGCGGAGTTTTTAACTTCGGTATGGCGGGCAAAAGGCCCAGGGCGAGGGGTTCACGGAGCGCATTGGTGTCGGAGACCAGTGATGTAGGTGGAGATGAAGAATCGGTGCCGGTGCGAATTGTGCCCTTAGTAAGGCATACAGATTCGGAGTCGTCATCTACTTAGGTTGAAACCGGCGGCGCAGTGATGAAGCACAAATCGGTGGACTCGCTGCTTGAGAGTGAAAGTGCAGAGGTGAAGTTTGTAGTCCCTGCAGCCGTTTCTGCTGCCCCCGCAGTAGGTAGTGGTGCTGCTCCGACCGTTGTGGTAAGGGCCAGTAGGGCCAGGAGCAGGACGACCAGAAGTGGAACAGACGCGAGCGGTGACCACGTGGCCCGCATGAAGATGATAACTGGCGTTCTGTGTGAGGTCGTTTTAGGAGACGGTGCCAATGTCTCCCTGGCCAAGGCTGTAATAGCTCGTGCTGGGAGATATGAGTCATTATTGATGGAATTAGTGGCCGAAAACGAGCGTTTACGTGGTAAGCTGGAGGTCTACGAGGCTTGTGGGGTTGGCAGAGTCCCACTGGCTGCACCTAGTGCTCCAATAATGCCTTCCCCTGTGGTACCGGGTGTTCGTGCAGCGGTACCTTTGGCACCAGCTGCGAAGGTGCCCAAGCCTCAAGAGACGTGGTCCGTCCTAGTGAGGGGAAAAGAGACTTCCACGTCAAAGGAAGTAGTAGAGAAGGTGGTGGAGCAAGTGGCCCCCTCCTTAGGCGTACGTGTGCATGAGGTACGGCCTGTGAGTGGTGGTGGTGCCGTTATACGCACCCCATCCGTTGCGGAGAGGCAAAAGATTGCTGACAACAGCAAGTTTTCGGAACTTGGGCTTACCGTTTCGGTGAGTGATAAACTCGGGCCCAGGATTTCAGTACAGCGAGTACATGCCGAAATAACGCCGGACGAGTTCATGGAGGAAGTGTATGCGTTGAACCTGAGTGAATCCATGACTCGTGCGGAGTTTGTTAAGTCAGTGAGGTTGGTGAGTTCTCCTTGGCGTGCAGATGGGGGTCCAACGACCGTCGTACTAGAGTGCACCCCCAGAGTTGCTGCACAGCTGGAGAACTCAGGTGTTTACGTTAAATGGTTCAGGTTCACGGTACGTACGCAAGACCTCGTCCAGACCTGTTACAGGTGTTGTGGCTTCGACCACAGGGCGAGTGAGTGTCGAGTTAGAGACGCGGTTTGCCGCAGATGCGGGTTTTCGGGGCATATTGCCCATCAATGCGTGAACGCACTTAGGTGCAGAAATTGTGAGCTCAAGGGGTTAGCTGCTGACCATTCCATGGTCTCCCTGCAGTGCCCTGTGTATGCTGGCAGGTTGGTAAGAGTGCATGCGAGACATTGAAGATGGGTAGTACAACCATTCTTCAATACAACTGTGGCCGCAGTTATTCCGCGATGTGCGAGTTCGGCCAGACGATGAGGAGGCAGGGTGTGGCCTTTGCGCTACTTCAGGAGCCCTTTGATAAGGAATCTCTTGGTGTAGTGCAGGGGTTACCAGGAGGAATGAGGGTGTTTACCGACGGTGGTGGAAACTCGGCAGTTATAGTGGACGATATTGCCACTAACTGCAACGTTGTTAGCAGCGGACAGTACGGAGTTTGTGTGTCGGTAGAAGGTAGTTTAGGGAGATTGCTCCTAGCGAGCGTTTATTGTCGATTTAGTAACCCATTGGAACCGTATTTAGGGTATATGGATTCGGTGCTACTCCACGAGAGTAGCATTCCGGTAATCCTAGGCATGGATGCGAACGCATGTTCTCGTATGTGGTTCAGTAAGATGGACAGGCCAGGTCCTGGACATCAGAACCACATACGAGGAATTATGCTAAGCGAGTGGCTAGCCGGTAGGAATATGACGGTCTTAAATGAGCCTAGTAATCTGTATACCTTTGACGGTCCAATGGTTGCTAGCGATATCGACGTGACGGTAGCGAACGCGGCAGCGATGTCTGCCTTTGCCTTCAGTTGGAAGGTGATTGACGAGTGGGGCATAAGTGACCACAATATTGTGGAAATTATGCTCTCATGCCAGAGACGAACGATTGAGCCCCCGCCACTGCGTAAGTGGCGTCTTTATGACGTAAATTGGAGCCACTATGCGGGGTGCATCAGGGACTCAGCGTCAGTATGCACCCTTGCTGAGTTCAGGGCACTAACGGTCGATGAAATGGTTAGCCTAGTCGACCGTTGGATGTGTTCTGTTAACGACGCAGTACTAGGCCGCAGCCGCGTGGTTAGGCCTAGCGGGGTAAGATGGTGGACTGAGGAGCTGGACATTATGCGTAGGAGTTTGAGACGGCATCGGAAGAAATTCCAGAGAGCGAGGCGCTCTAATGCCGACAACTTGCCGCAGCGTAAGGCGACTTACCTGGCAGCATTACGAGCGTATAAGGCCATGATTATACGCGTCAAGGAGGAAGAGTGGCGTAGATTTGTGCAGGAGAATAGGGATGACCCATGGGGGAAGGTGTATCGGATATGTAGGGGTAAGTCGAAAAGAGTAGACTTTTCTTCCCTACGGGTTGGAGATGTGACAATGTCTTCGTGGAATGAGTGTGCAGGAGTACTGCTGAGTGAGTTCTTATCGAGGGCAGACCCGACCGATACGCCTCCTCCTGATGACGAAGTGACTGATCCTCCTGTGCTCGAAAGGTTCGAGCTGTCGGACAGTATGTCGAGAGTGAAGTGTAGGAGATCCCCGGTTATTGATGGCATGACCGGCGAAATGTGTAGGGGACTCTGGAATGGCATACCAGGGTATTTATGGGTGCTATTCCAGAAGCGTTTCTCCGAAGCATATTTCCCGGCTGCCTGGAAGTGTTCAAGAGTGGTGGTCTTGCTGAAGTCTCCTGATAGGGTAAAGAGTGACCCGCGCTCATACCGTGGTATCTGCCTTCTCCCGGTGCTCGGTAAGGTTATGGAGAGGTTGATCGTAGAGCGCCTGAAGGAGAGCAGCAATTTGGGCACTTCCGAATACCAGTTCGGTTTTAGAGAGGGGAAGAGTGTAGAAGATGCATGGCTCCATGTGAGAAGATCCGTTGATCTCTCGACAGCGAAGTATGTCCTAGGAGTTTTTGTGGACTTCAAAGGTGCATTTGACCACTTGTCCCGCTAATCCTAGGCTTAAACGCAAACGCATGTTCTCGTATGTGGTTCAGTAAGATGAGTAGGCATGCGCCTGGTCATCAGAACCATATACGAGGAATCATGCTCAGCGAATGGTTGGCTGCAAGGAGGGTCGCGGTGATAATTGAACCTACCGATTTATAAACTTTCGATGGTCCAATGGGTGCTAGTGACATTGACGTGACGATTGTGAACGGGACGGCTATGACGAACTTTGACTTTGACTGGACGGTACGCGATGACTGGGGTGTAAGTGTCCATAATATTATTGATATTATGGCCACCCACCAACGACGGACGACGGAGAGTGCGCCAGTGCGCAAGTGGAGACTCCACAATGCAAACTGGATTTTTTACGCGGAGATGCTCAGAGGAGCATCTTTTGAATGTCCTATTAATGGATTTAGGGCTCTGACGGTGGACGAAATGATACGCCTTATAGACCGTTGGATGTGCTCGGTGAACGACGCAGTGCTAGGGCCATGCTGTAAGGCTACGCCTGGCGGGGTCAAGTGGTGGACCCCTGAGCTGAATTCGATGCGGAGGAACGTCAGGCGCCTCACGAAGCGATTCCAGAGGGCAAGGCGTTCCAATGCTGAGGATTTAGCTCAGCGTAGAGCTGTTTATCTGGCGGCCCTTAGGGCGTATAAGTCTGCCATCGTCAGAGTCAAGGAGGAGGAGTGGAGGCAGTTTGTGCACGACCACAGGAACGATTCCTGGGGCAAGGTGTACCAGATCTGTCGAGGCAAGCGGAAGAGGACGGAGATCTCATCCCTGAAGGTTGGAGATGACACTTTGACGTCGTGGAAGGAGTGTACTGAGGCGCTGCTGGATGTGTTCTTTCCAGGGGTGGATCCTACTGATCGCCCTCCTCCAGATGGGGAGGTGGTTAGTGCTCCGCCCCTGGAGGAACACGAACTGGCGGCCAGTATACTCCGGGTCAAGTGTCGGAGATCTCCGGGCCTTGACGGCATGACAGGAGAGATGGTGCGAGCGATGTGGAAGGCGATACCACAGTATCTTAGCACGTTATTTAGCAGGTGTGTCAGTGAAGGATACTTCCCGGAGTCATGGAGGAGTGCGCGTGTTGTGGTCCTACTTAAGTCCCCCGATAAGGTGCGGAGTAACCCCCGCTCTTACCGGGGCATCAGTTTGCTCCCCGTGTTGGGGAAGGTACTGGAGAGGATAATGGTGAATCGGCTTAAGGAGGACACCAACTGGCAGCCTTCTGACTTCCAGTTTGGTTTCAGGGAAGGAAGAAGTGTGGAGGATGCGTGGCTTCACGTTCGTAGCTGTGTTGCTGACACATCTGCTAAATACGTGCTAGGTATATTTATGGATTTTCGCGGTGCATTTGACCACCTGTCATGGGGCAGTGTTTTGGGCAGGCTGCGTGAGATTGGCTGCAGAGAGCTGAGCCTTTGGGCCAGCTACTTTAGCAGCAGAAGAGTGTGTGTGGTTGGAGGTAGCGACACAGTCTGGCGTTCTGCCACCCGGGGATGTCCGCAGGGGTCCATCTGTGGTCCATTTATATGGAACCTCATGATGGACTCCCTGTTGGGGATTCTTTGCGGTGGATACAGGCTGTGTGCGTACGCGGATGACCTCCTTATCCTCATCGAAGGACAGTCTCGTGCTGATCTGGAGAGAAAGGGTGAAGAGGTCATGTGTGTAGTGAGTGAGTGGGGTAGGAGCGTTGGCGTGGATGTAGCTCGTGACAAGACCACGACAATGTTGCCCAAGGGCAAATTGTCTGTGTCGCGTCCCCCGGTGATAAGATGCGGTGATGAGAGCATCAAGCATGTTCGAGAGGTGAAGTACCTCGGTATAATGGTTGGTGAACGGCTGAACTTTATGCAGCATATGCCTTACGTCAAAGGGAATCTTACGGCGGTGGTCGGCATGGTGAGTCGCATCCTCAGGAGTGAGTGGGCCTTAGCAGGAGTGCTGTCCGTACCATATACGGTAGTTTGTTCGTTGCTTGCGCGACGTATGGAGCACCGGTATGGTGCGGTACAGCCAGGTCTGTGGTCGGCAGGGAGAAACTTCTCTCTTGCCAGAGGATTGCGATGCTCGCGAGTATGTCGGTCTGCCGTACCGTCTCGACGGACGCTCTGCAGGTTTTGTTGGGCGTGCCTCCCCTTGACTTGGAGGTCGTGAGGCGTACTGTGCTGTACAAAGTTCGGAAGAGGTTGCCGTTGGAGGAAGGCGAGTGGCTGTCTGCTGCTGATGTAGCAGATGGTGACGTGGCACGGATTAAGTTGCTCCTTGCGGAGCATCTTACATCCGTGTGGCAGAGAAGATGGACTGACAGTGACAAAGGTAGGGTGACGTACGCTTTTATTCAGGACGTGACTTTTGTACGGGACAGACCAGACTTTGGCTTCGGCTTGAGTCTGGGATACTTACTCACGGGACATGGCTCTCTTAATGCTTTCTTGCATAAGAGATGCCTGACGGAGACTGCTGACTGTGACTGTGGGAATGGACCGGAGGACTGGCGACATGTACTGACGGACTGTCATTTCTATGACGACATTAGGGACTTGGACGCTATGGGGGTTACATCTACTGGGACGGACTTCGACGTTAGTAGGACGTTGACAGATAGACGTACGATGGACAGGATTAGTGTGTTTGCTCGTGTTGCGTTTGGTAGAAGGAGGGAGGGAATGTGATGTATGAATGGCTGAGTGTGTGTAAGAATGATTGTGTGTGTATGTGTGTTTGGTAGATATGTGTGTGTGTTTGTAGTTAGATTGTTGTATGTTTGTGTTTGTTTGTAGTTATATTTGTTGTATGTTTGTGTTGTGGGGTCACCAGTCCCCGAACCGTTTGGGGTTCAACTGGTAGCAGTTTCGGCTACGAGGTCTGACCAGAGACCTAATTCTGGTCCCACGGGAGTCAGGAGCCCATGGGACTTCGGTTCCATCCAGACTGTGGTGTGGCCCTTCGGGGAGACACGTGGTGGCTGTGGTTTACACCCAAATCGCGGGGAGAGTTTCGGCTCGATGTGGAGTTGCATTGCAACCGGGTGCCGTGACCCATAGAACGGAAGGAGTTTTAGGTAGGCTCCGCTCCTAACCAAGGGGGGGCACCATGTCCAAATACATGGTGCCTAAATTGGTACTCACATGCTTGCATGTGGGGGCGTTGGTAGACGCATTATATCCACCCAGTGTTTGGAGCACTGTGGGTTTAGGCCGTCAAGGGAGGTACCCGCATTTCTACGAACGCAAATCTGTCATTGAGGATCTCATTCGATGCCACCGTCTAGTTGCGAGCAGACGTGTATACGGAATATCAGAGTATTTTTCTAGTGGATTTTGCAATATTAGTGTACGTTTTTATTAAAAACTTACACGCTATTTGTGAAGTTGGTTGTGGGCCGATTTTGAAAAGAGCTGCAAGCCTGCAGAGTGCTGTGACGAAAATTTTATTAAGATCGGTTGGAGGATTGCCGAGATATCGGCGGATTAGTTTTAGTCCATTTTTGGTCGGTAGCGTGGTGTCTGCCCGCTATAGCGAACGGTTGCGTGCGGTAGCCGCACAGCGTGGTTTGTGTGCACAGGCAAGGTGTTTGTGGCAGTTTTTTCTAAAAACTTTCACGCTAATTGCGCGGGTGTTAGTCGGCCGATCTAGGAGATTTTTATATCACGGGATAGGTACACTTGTGTAGAAACGTGTAATTTCGAAATCGGTCGCAGGGTCTCGGAGTTCTGACCGTTTTAGTCAGGGTCCTTTTTGGGCACATTTCCCCATAAGGAATACACGTGTTTGTGTGAGGTACACACTTAGGGGTTAGGTACAGCCTGAGAAGAGTAGTCAGGTGGTGCGTACCGATTGCCGGTGCCATGCCACCTGCGTCTAGGAGGAAAGGGAGGAAGGTGAGGACCGATGAGGATGGAAGTGGAACTCAGTCGGGTGAAGGGAGTGAGGTGAGTGGCCTGTTGTCGTCGTCTGGTAGGCGGTTACGGCACACAGAGTCGGAGGTGTCGTCGACTGAGATAGACAATGACGTGGTGGTCAAAAGGCAGAAGCCGAGTTCGCCTGTGATGGATAAGCCCGCTGTTGCCGAAAAGTCTGGCGCTGCCATGGTGGTGGAGAGCGGCCTGTTGCCCGTAAGTGTGGATGTCCCAGTGGTGGAGTCCAACACTAGGGAAAGCAGGTCCAGGAGAAGGTCGTCGGATGAGGGAAACAGGTATGTGGCGAAAATGAAGGGCATTACAGGTGACCTAAACCGTGTGGTGTTGGTGGACGGGTCCAATGTCGGGTTGGCGAGGGCCGTCATTGAACAGGCCGGAAGGTACGAGGCACTTATGATGGGGCTGATCGCCGAAAATGAGCGTCTGAGAGGTAGGCTCGATGTATACGAGACCGATAGGGTTGGTAGAGGGCCATTGGCTGGACCAATGATGCCTCCCCGTCCGTGGCGGAGCGCACTAAAATAGTGCAAAATACTAAATTTGCGAAGGTGGGACTGGAGGTGTCGGTAAACGACAAACTCGGTCCGAGAGTTGTGGTGCAAAGGGTGCACGCGGAGATTTCTCCGGATACCCTGATGGAGGAGCTCTATGAGCTAAATTTGAAGGACATAATGTCGCCTGAATCCTACAGGAAGAGTGTACGGATGGTCAGTGCTCCCTGGCGTCCTACGGACACGGGGCAGGTGAATGTAGTGCTAGAGTGCACCACGAAGGTCGCGGAGAGATTGGAGGCCAGAGGCGTTAACGCCAAATGGTTCCGCTTCCTAGTGTGTATGCAGGATGCTGTCCCGGCTTGCCACAGGTGCCTGGGATTCGACCATCGCGTACGTGAATGTAGGATGAGGGAGGACGTGTGTCGTAGGTGCGGTCACGCGGGGCATTTGGCACATATGTGTCCAAATAATCTGCGCTGCCGCAATTGTGAGTTGAAGGGATGGCCGCAGAACATCTTATGATGTCACCTGGGTGTCCAGTGTATGCTGGTTTGATGACTAGGGCGAACTCACGACATTAACATGGCTGTTACACCAATTATACAATATAATTGTGGTCGCAGCTATGTTGCAATGTGTGAGTTCGGGCAGGCCATGAGGAGTAGAGGAGTGCCAATGGCACTGCTCCAAGAGCCTTTTTATAAGGATACTCTTGGGGTGGTCCAGGGCCTACCTGGAGGAATGAGGTGTTTCACCGATATCGGTGGAAATGCTGCGGTGGTGGTAGACGACAGTGACTTGGACTGTACGTTAGTGGATGCTAGCCAGTGGGGTGTGTGTGTTTCTGTGGAAGGCAGTTTCGGACGGATGCTGCTGGCTGGTATCTACTGTCGTTTTAGTTGCCCATTGGACCCGTATATAGAGTATATGGATTCGGTGCTACTCCGCGCGAGTAGCTTCCCGCTAATCCTAGGCTTAGACGAAAACGCATGTTCTCGTATGTGGTTCAGTAAGATGAGTAGGCATGCGCCTGGTCATCAGAACCATATACGAGGAATCATGCTCAGCGAATGGTTGGCTGCAACGAGCGTCGCGGTGATAAATGAACCTACCGATTTATATACTTTCGATGGTCCAATGGGTGTTAGTGACATTGATGTGACGATTGTGAACGGGACGGCTATGACGAACTTTGACTTTGACTGGACGGTACGCGATGACTGGGGTGTAAGTGTCCATAATATTATTGATATTATGGTCACCCACCAACGACGGACGACGGAGAGTGCGCCAGTGCGCAAGTGGAGACTCCACAATGCAAACTGGATTTTTTACGCTGAGATGCTCAGAGGAGCATCTTTTGAATGTCCTGTTGATGGATTTAGGGCTCTGACGGTGGACGAAATGATACGCCTTATAGACCGTTGGATGTGCTCGGTGAACGACGCAGTGCTAGGGCCATGCCATAAGGCTACGCCTGGCGGGGTGAAGTGGTGGACCCCTGAGCTGAATTCGATGCGGAGGAACGTCAGGCGCCTCAGGAAGCGCTTCCAGAGGGCAAGGCGTTCCAATGCTGAGGCCCTTAGGGCGTATAAGTCCGCCATCGTCAGAGTCAAGGAGGAGTGGAGGCAGTTTGTGCACGACCACAGGAACGATCCCTGGGGCAAGGTGTACCAGATCTGTCGACGCAAGCGGAAGAGGACGGAGATCTCATCCCTGAAGGTTGAAGATGACACTTTGACGTCGTGGAGGGAGTGTACTGAGGCGCTGCTGGATGTTTTCTTTCCAAGGGTGGATCCTACTGATCGCCCTCCTCCAGATGGGGAGGTGGTTAGTGCTCCGCCCCTGGAGGAACACGAACTGGCGGCCAGTATACTCCGGGTCAAGTGTCGGAGATCTCCGGGCCTTGACGGCATGACTGGAGAGATGGTGCGAGCGATGTGGAAGGCGATACCACAGTATCTTAGCACGTTATTTAGCAGGTGTGTCAGTGAAGGATACTTCCCGGAGTTATGGAGGAGTGCGCGTGTTGTGCTCCTACTTAAGTCCCCCGATAAGGTGCGGAGTAACCCCCGCTCTTACCGGGGCATCAGTTTGCTCCCCGTGTTGGGGAAGGTACTGGAGAGGATAATGGTGAATCGGCTTAAGGAGGACACCAACTGTCAGCCTTCTCACTTCCAGTTTGGTTTCAGGGAAGGAAGAAGTGTGGAGGATGCGTGGCTTCACGTTCGTAGCTGTGTTGCTGACACATCTGCTAAATACGTGCTAGGTATATTTATGGATTTTCGCGGTGCATTTGACCACCTGTCATGGGGCAGTGTTTTGTGCAGGCTGCGTGAGATTGGCTGCAGAGAGCTGAGCCTTTGGGCCAGCTACTTTAGCAGCAGAAGAGTGTGTGTGGTTGGAGGTAGCGACACAGTCTGGCGTTCTGCCACCAGGGGATGTCCGCAGGGGTCCATCTGTGCTCCATTTATATGGAACCTCATGATGGACTCCCTGTTGGGGATTCTTTGCGGTGGATACAGGCTGTGTGCGTACGCGGATGACCTCCTTATCCTCATCGAAGGACAGTCTCGTGCTGATCTGGAGAGAAAGGGTGAAGAGGTCATGTGTGTAGTGAGTGAGTGGGGTAGGAGCGTTGGCGTGGATGTAGTTCGTGACAAGACCACGACAATGTTGCCCAAGGGCAAATTGTCTGTGTCGCGTCCCCCGGTGATAAGATGCGGTGATGAGAGCATCAAGCATGTTCGAGAGGTGAAGTACCTCGGTATAATGGTTGGTGAACGGCTGAACTTTATGCAGCATATGCCTTACGTCAAAGGGAAGCTTACGGCGGTGGTCGGCATGGTGAGTTGCATCCTCAGGAGTGAGTGGGGCCTTAGCAGGAGTGCTGTCCGTACCATATACGGTGGTTTGTTCGTTGCTTGCGCGACGTATGGAGCACCGGTATGGTGCGGTACAGCCAGGTCTGTGGTCGGCAGGGAGAAACTTCTCTCTTGCCAGAGGATTGCGATGCTCGCGAGTATGTCGGTCTGCCGTACCGTCTCGACGGACGCTCTGCAGGTTTTGTTGGGCGTGCCTCCCCTTGACTTGGAGGTCGTGAGGCGTACTGTGCTGTACAAAGTTCGGAAGAGGTTGCCGTTGGAGGAAGGCGAGTGGCTGTCTGCTGCTGATGTAGCAGATGATGACGTGGCACGGATTAAGTTGCTCCTTGCGGAGCATCTTACATCCGTGTGGCAGAGAAGATGGACTGACAGTGACAAAGGTAGGGTGACGTACGATTTTATTCAGGACGTGACTTTTGTACGGGACAGACCAGACTTTGGCTTCGGCTTGAGTCTGGGATACTTACTCACGGGACATGGCTCTCTTAATGCTTTCTTGCATAAGAGATGCCTGACGGAGACTGCTGACTGTGACTGTGGGAATGGACCGGAGGACTGGCGACATGTACTGACGGACTGTCATTTCTATGACGACATTAGGGACTTGGACGCTATGGGGGTTACATCTACTGGGACGGACTTCGACGTTAGTAGGACGTTGACAGATAGACGTACGATGGACAGGATTAGTGTGTTTGCTCGTGTTGCGTTTGGTAGAAGGAGGGAGGGAATGTGATGTGTGAATGGCTGAGTGTGTGTAAGAATGATTGTGTGTGTATGTGTGTTTGGTAGATATGTGTGTGTGTTTGTAGTTAGATTGTTGTATGTTTGTGTTTGTTTGTAGTTATATTTGTTGTATGTTTGTGTTGTGGGGTCACCAGTCCCCGAACCGTTTGGGGTTCAACTGGTAGCAGTTTCGGCTACGAGGTCTGACCAGAGACCTAATTCTGGTCCCACGGGAGTCAGGAGCCCATGGGACTTCGGTTCCATCCAGACTGTGGTGTGGCCCTTCGGGGAGACACGTGGTGGCTGTGGTTTACACCCAAATCGCGGGGAGAGTTTCGGCTCGATGTGGAGTTGCATTGCAGCCGGGTGCCGTGACCCATAGAACGGAAGGAGTTTTAGGTAGGCTCCGCTCCTAACCAAGGGGGGGCACCATGTCCAAATACATGGTGCCTAAATTGGTACTCACATGCTTGCATGTGGGGGCGTTGGTAGACGCATTATATCCACCCAGTGTTTGGAGCACTGTGGGTTTAGGCCGTCAAGGGAGGTACCCGCATTTCTACGAACGCAAATCTGTCATTGAGGATCTCATTCGATGCCACCGTCTAGTTGCGAGCAGACGTGTATACGGAATATCAGAGTGTTTTTCTAGTGGATTTTGCAATATTAGTGTACGTTTTTATTAAAAACTTACACGCTATTTGTGAAGTTGGTTGTGGGCCGATTTTGAAAAGAGCTGCAAGCCTGCAGAGTGCTGTGACGAAAATTTTATTAAGATCGGTTGGAGGATTGCCGAGATATCGGCGGATTAGTTTTAGTCCATTTTTGGTCGGTAGCGTGGTGTCTGCCCGCTATAGCGAACGGTTGCGTGCGGTAGCCGCACAGCGTGGTTTGTGTGCACAGGCAAGGTGTTTGTGGCAGTTTTTTCTAAAAACTTTCACGCTAATTGCGCGGGTGTTAGTCGGCCGATCTAGGAGATTTTTATATCACGGGATAGGTACACTTGTGTAGAAACGTGTAATTTCGAAATCGGTCGCAGGGTCTCGGAGTTCTGACCGTTTTAGTCAGGGTCCTTTTTGGGCACATTTCCCCATAAGGAATACACGTGTTTGTGTGAGGTACACACTTAGGGGTTAGGTACAGCCTGAGAAGAGTAGTCAGGTGGTGCGTACCGATTGCCGGTGCCATGCCACCTGCGTCTAGGAGGAAAGGGAGGAAGGTGAGGACCGATGAGGATGGAAGTGGAACTCAGTCGGGTGAAGGGAGTGAGGTGAGTGGCCTGTTGTCGTCGTCTGGTAGGCGGTTACGGCACACAGAGTCGGAGGTGTCGTCGACTGAGATAGACAATGACGTGGTGGTCAAAAGGCAGAAGCCGAGTTCGCCTGTGATGGATAAGCCCGCTGTTGCCGAAAAGTCTGGCGCTGCCATGGTGGTGGAGAGCGGCCTGTTGCCCGTAAGTGTGGATGTCCCAGTGGTGGAGTCCAACACTAGGGAAAGCAGGTCCAGGAGAAGGTCGTCGGATGAGGGAAACAGGTATGTGGCGAAAATGAAGGGCATTACAGGTGACCTAAACCGTGTGGTGTTGGTGGACGGGTCCAATGTCGGGTTGGCGAGGGCCGTCATTGAACAGGCCGGAAGGTACGAGGCACTTATGATGGGGCTGATCGCCGAAAATGAGCGTCTGAGAGGTAGGCTCGATGTATACGAGACCGATAGGGTTGGTAGAGGGCCATTGGCTGGACCAATGATGCCTCCCCGTCCGTGGCGGAGCGCACTAAAATAGTGCAAAATACTAAATTTGCGAAGGTGGGACTGGAGGTGTCGGTAAACGACAAACTCGGTCCGAGAGTTGTGGTGCAAAGGGTGCACGCGGAGATTTCTCCGGATACCCTGATGGAGGAGCTCTATGAGCTAAATTTGAAGGACATAATGTCGCCTGAATCCTACAGGAAGAGTGTACGGATGGTCAGTGCTCCCTGGCGTCCTACGGACACGGGGCAGGTGAATGTAGTGCTAGAGTGCACCACGAAGGTCGCGGAGAGATTGGAGGCCAGAGGCGTTAACGCCAAATGGTTCCGCTTCCTAGTGTGTATGCAGGATGCTGTCCCGGCTTGCCACAGGTGCCTGGGATTCGACCATCGCGTACGTGAATGTAGGATGAGGGAGGACGTGTGTCGTAGGTGCGGTCACGCGGGGCATTTGGCACATATGTGTCCAAATAATCTGCGCTGCCGCAATTGTGAGTTGAAGGGATGGCCGCAGAACATCTTATGATGTCACCTGGGTGTCCAGTGTATGCTGGTTTGATGACTAGGGCGAACTCACGACATTAACATGGCTGTTACACCAATTATACAATATAATTGTGGTCGCAGCTATGTTGCAATGTGTGAGTTCGGGCAGGCCATGAGGAGTAGAGGAGTGCCAATGGCACTGCTCCAAGAGCCTTTTTATAAGGATACTCTTGGGGTGGTCCAGGGCCTACCTGGAGGAATGAGGTGTTTCACCGATATCGGTGGAAATGCTGCGGTGGTGGTAGACGACAGTGACTTGGACTGTACGTTAGTGGATGCTAGCCAGTGGGGTGTGTGTGTTTCTGTGGAAGGCAGTTTCGGACGGATGCTGCTGGCTGGTATCTACTGTCGTTTTAGTTGCCCATTGGACCCGTATATAGAGTATATGGATTCGGTGCTACTCCGCGCGAGTAGCTTCCCGCTAATCCTAGGCTTAGACGAAAACGCATGTTCTCGTATGTGGTTCAGTAAGATGAGTAGGCATGCGCCTGGTCATCAGAACCATATACGAGGAATCATGCTCAGCGAATGGTTGGCTGCAACGAGCGTCGCGGTGATAAATGAACCTACCGATTTATATACTTTCGATGGTCCAATGGGTGTTAGTGACATTGATGTGACGATTGTGAACGGGACGGCTATGACGAACTTTGACTTTGACTGGACGGTACGCGATGACTGGGGTGTAAGTGTCCATAATATTATTGATATTATGGTCACCCACCAACGACGGACGACGGAGAGTGCGCCAGTGCGCAAGTGGAGACTCCACAATGCAAACTGGATTTTTTACGCTGAGATGCTCAGAGGAGCATCTTTTGAATGTCCTGTTGATGGATTTAGGGCTCTGACGGTGGACGAAATGATACGCCTTATAGACCGTTGGATGTGCTCGGTGAACGACGCAGTGCTAGGGCCATGCCATAAGGCTACGCCTGGCGGGGTGAAGTGGTGGACCCCTGAGCTGAATTCGATGCGGAGGAACGTCAGGCGCCTCAGGAAGCGCTTCCAGAGGGCAAGGCGTTCCAATGCTGAGGATTTAGCTCAGCGTAGAGCTGTTTATCTGGCGGCCCTTAGGGCGTATAAGTCCGCCATCGTCAGAGTCAAGGAGGAGTGGAGGCAGTTTGTGCACGACCACAGGAACGATCCCTGGGGCAAGGTGTACCAGATCTGTCGACGCAAGCGGAAGAGGACGGAGATCTCATCCCTGAAGGTTGAAGATGACACTTTGACGTCGTGGAGGGAGTGTACTGAGGCGCTGCTGGATGTTTTCTTTCCAAGGGTGGATCCTACTGATCGCCCTCCTCCAGATGGGGAGGTGGTTAGTGCTCCGCCCCTGGAGGAACACGAACTGGCGGCCAGTATACTCCGGGTCAAGTGTCGGAGATCTCCGGGCCTTGACGGCATGACTGGAGAGATGGTGCGAGCGATGTGGAAGGCGATACCACAGTATCTTAGCACGTTATTTAGCAGGTGTGTCAGTGAAGGATACTTCCCGGAGTTATGGAGGAGTGCGCGTGTTGTGCTCCTACTTAAGTCCCCCGATAAGGTGCGGAGTAACCCCCGCTCTTACCGGGGCATCAGTTTGCTCCCCGTGTTGGGGAAGGTACTGGAGAGGATAATGGTGAATCGGCTTAAGGAGGACACCAACTGTCAGCCTTCTCACTTCCAGTTTGGTTTCAGGGAAGGAAGAAGTGTGGAGGATGCGTGGCTTCACGTTCGTAGCTGTGTTGCTGACACATCTGCTAAATACGTGCTAGGTATATTTATGGATTTTCGCGGTGCATTTGACCACCTGTCATGGGGCAGTGTTTTGTGCAGGCTGCGTGAGATTGGCTGCAGAGAGCTGAGCCTTTGGGCCAGCTACTTTAGCAGCAGAAGAGTGTGTGTGGTTGGAGGTAGCGACACAGTCTGGCGTTCTGCTTCCAGGGGATGTCCGCAGGGGTCCATCTGTGGTCCATTTATATGGAACCTCATGATGGACTCCCTGTTGGGGATTCTTTGCGGTGGATACAGGCTGTGTGCGTACGCGGATGACCTCCTTATCCTCATCGAAGGACAGTCTCGTGCTGATCTGGAGAGAAAGGGTGAAGAGGTCATGTGTGTAGTGAGTGAGTGGGGTAGGAGCGTTGGCGTGGATGTAGTTCGTGACAAGACCACGACAATGTTGCCCAAGGGCAAATTGTCTGTGTCGCGTCCCCCGGTGATAAGATGCGGTGATGAGAGCATCAAGCATGTTCGAGAGGTGAAGTACCTCGGTATAATGGTTGGTGAACGGCTGAACTTTATGCAGCATATGCCTTACGTCAAAGGGAAGCTTACGGCGGTGGTCGGCATGGTGAGTTGCATCCTCAGGAGTGAGTGGGGCCTTAGCAGGAGTGCTGTCCGTACCATATACGGTGGTTTGTTCGTTGCTTGCGCGACGTATGGAGCACCGGTATGGTGCGGTACAGCCAGGTCTGTGGTCGGCAGGTAGAAAATTCTCTCGTGCCAGAGGATTGCGATGCTCGCGTGTATGCCGCTCTACCGTACCGTCTCGATGGATGCTCTGCATGTGTTGTTGGGCGTGCCTCCCCTTGACTTGGAAGTCGTGAGGCGTACTGTGCTGTACAAAGTTCGGAAGAGGTTGCCGTTGGAGGAAGGCGAGTGGCTGTCTGCTGCTGATGTAGCAGATGGTGACGTGGCACAGATTAAGTTGCTCCTTGCGGAGCATCTTACATCCGTGTGGCAGAGAAGATGGACTGATAGTGACAAAGGTAGGGTGACGTACGCTTTTATTCAGGACGTGACTTTTGTACGGGACAGACCAGACTTTGGCTTCGGCTTGAGTCTGGGATACTTACTGACGGGACATGGCTCTCTTAATGCTTTCTTGCATAAGAGATGCCTGACGGAGACTGCTGACTGTGGGAATGGACCGGAGGACTGGCGACATGTACTGACGGACTGTCATTTCTATGACGACATTAGGGACTTGGACGCTATGGGGGTTACATATACTGGGACGGACTTGGACGTTAGTAGGACGTTGACAGATAGACGTACGATGGACAGGATTAGTGTGATTGCTCGTGTTGCGTTTGGTAGAAGGAGGGAGCGAATGTGATGTGTGAATGGGTGAGTGTGTGTAAGAATGATTGTGTGTGTGTGTGTGGTAGATATGTGTGTGTGTTTGTAGTTAGATTGTTGTATGTTTGTGTTTGTTTGTAGTTATATTTGTTGTATGTTTGTGTTGTGGGGTCACCAGTCCCAGAACCGTTTGGGGTTCAACTGGTAGTAGTTTCGGCTACGAGGTCTGAACAGAGACCTAATTCTGGTACCACGGGAGTCAGGAGCCCATGGGACTTCGGTTCCATCCTGACTGTGGTGTGGCCCTTCGGGGAGACACGTGGTGGCTGTGGTTTACACCCAAATCGCGGGGAGAGTTTCGGCTCGATGTGGAGTTGCATTGCAACCGGGTGCCGTGACCCATAGAACGGAAGGAGTTTTAGGTAGGCTCCGCTCCTAACCAAGGGGGGGCACCATGTCCAAATACATGGTGCCTAAATTGGTACTCACATGCTTGCATGTGGGGGCGTTGGTAGACGCATTATATCCACCCAGTGTTTGGAGCACTGTGGGTTTAAGCCGTCAAGGCAGGTACCCGCATTTCTACAAACGCACATCTGTCATTGAGGATCTATGCCCAAATGCATAGTTTTAAATTGGTACTCGGATGCTTCGGCATACGGGGGCGTTGGTAGACGCATTGTATTCACCCGGTGTTAAGACCACTGTGAGATTAGGCCATTGTGGCAGGTACTCACACTAATCTGTAACACATATCTGTCATTGAGGATCATTCGATGCCTTCGCTTGGTTGCGTACAGACGTACTGGCGGATGAATATTGCCTGTCTATAGTAATTCAGGGTGTTTTTAGTGGTTTTTGGTTGTAAGTTTTTCACAAAACTTACAAGCCGAAATATCTGAAGTTTTTGGACCGATTTTAGAAATTTTCGTGTTTTTGTGCCGTTTTTTAAGTAAAACTTTCACGCCCATATCTCGGCTGTTTGTGGACCGATTAATTCGATTTTTGTGTCACTTGTACTGTTTGTACTATTTTGGTACACACCCACAACATTAATCTAATTATTATATTGTACTAATTGTAACATTACCACTTCTTGGTACTATTTGTGATACCATAGTATTTTACCATCTCTGATAAAAAGTGCTCAGAAACATAAGTAGGCAACTGTATGCAAAACATAATAAATCACAAAAACAACATAAACAGAAAATGTACAAGCATAATGCAACAACAAGATACACAAACAATGTAAACATAATTAGAGCAAAGGAGATGCAAATAAATGTAATATTGCAATAAGTAATTCTAAGTAGGATAACAATAGATTTAAGATAGATTTAAGAAGTACCGTTAAGTAGGCATTTAAGGGACAAAATTTGAAAATAAATTATCATTAAACAGATCAAACTCAGCCGAGTCTTTTGGCTTTTCCTTAAATAGATAAACTATTTGGCGCTCTTGAAGCTGCCGGTATAAAAAATACATTCCAGCCAGTGGCTTTCTTAATAGCCGGCTACTCTTTAGGCAGGTCCTAAAAATAATATATACATCTGGACATTGGGGACAGATCCATCCCTTCATCGGCAACAACAACAAATCAACAACAACCAAGGGCACTGACCATAGACGAATACAAGAAGCGGCTAGCGAGGAAAGAAGAAAAATTAACAAGAGTTCCAGCTACGACAAAACCAAAACACCGTCGGGCAGGACGAGTAGTGCGCCTTCGAAAAAAATTGGCCGGTTTGAAACGCATGGTGAATGCTGATCCACCACCTTTTTACCCGATAGCAACAGAGATGTGGAAGCAGATCTATGAGTTAGAGGCCGAATTGTCATCCCGGAAGCAAAATACGAAAACAAAATAGGATTAATAAAAGAAAAACAATAAAACCAAACATGTAAAATAAAGAACACAAATAAAACACATGAATAAACACAAACACAGGAAATGGCAGAAAAAGAACATAAATAAAACACATTTGTACATATAAAGACACGGATGAATGTATTTATATTTCTAACACTCGTATTTACACTATTTATAATCGGGAATTGGTCAAGAATCACCGACAACAAAATTTTTCATATTTTGCATAAGAACGTGAAAGCAAACATAATAAATAATCACAAATAGCAATGTTATGATAAGCTGTCAACATAGGAACAGAATGGATAAGAAACAAAGTAGATAAACAACAGGGAGAATCATAGATATTTAATAACAGGGTGAATAACAGAGTGGATCGAATAAATTTTTCAATGGAATTAGGAATAAGGTAAACTTGGATACACTGGGAACATTTTTTGAGTACATTTAATAGAAAATATACTTTTGGAACAATATTTTTTTTTTATGAGAAATGTAAAAAAAAAAAATGTGTAGAGGCAATGAAATTTGAAAAAGGTAATGCAAGTGGAGTATTAATACCACTTTACATTGAAAAAAAATGTACATGAAAATATTAAAGATAGTAAAGACTATTGAATGGAAGAATTAGATAATTTGGAAGAATTAGCTAGTTACGAAGAATTAACTAGTTACGTAGAAGAACTAGAGAAGATAAAAATAAATTTAAAGAAATGTAAAAGTAGAGTCTACGGACAGAAATACGTAGATTGCAAATTAGAAAGGTTAGCATCGATACAGGAAAATATAAGTAAGGGGATTGCAGGAGACCAAAACGAAGAAGTAGCCAAATTAAAAAATACAATTGCCAATTTGCTAAGAGAATTAGAAAACAAACTAAAAAATCTAGAGGTAAAAAAATATATAGTCCCAAAGATGGCTTCATTTGACCTATCACTAGTGGGCAAAAATTTGCAAACATTTAAGGGTACTTTTGCATCTTTGGATGATTTCCTAACCCAAACTGAATTATTACATGATTTAACTAAAACAGAAGATAGACAACTATTCATTAAGTACGTCTACAACTTCAAACTTACGACTCAGGTTCGGAGCATGTTGGGTAGATCCAATAAACCGACAACTTTCGGGGAATTAAAGAAAAGTTTAGAAAACACATATCCAAACCCAAAAACGCTACAACAGGTGCTATCTGAATTGGGGGCGACAAAACAACACAACAACAGTATATCCGAGTTTAGAGAAAAAATTGCCGAGCTTTCAGACCAGCTAAGCTCTTTTGAGATTTCAAACCTTAATAATCCTTCACAAGAGGCAAGAGATGTCGTTTACAAGGTTAGCGAAGGCATAGCTCTCAACACATTTATGAGAGGAGTCAATAATGTGTATAAAAAAATTTTACTGAGCAACGTGCCCAAGTCGTTTAATGAAGCGGTGGAAAGATGCGTCACGGCAGAAAAGAGTTTTTGCCCAGAGGATAAGCAAGTCTACCAAATGAACAAAAAGAACAACCGAAACTACAACAGGAATAATAACAACTACAGGGGTAACAGCTACAACAGAAATAATGATGAATACACAGGTAACATTTATAACAAATATGACAGAAATGACAACTATCAGAGGAGTGGCTATAGAAACTATAACAACAATAAATACAGAAACGATAACAGGAATGTGAGTTACAACAACGGTAACTACAATCCAAATTACAGACGGGTAAATAATCGAAGTAACGATTCTGGTGAAGATAATGCCCGAAATAACTACAATGGAAATAAAACATACAACAATAACAACAATATGCGAAACAATAATAACAGAAGAAAACCACCATACCGGACTTATCCTGTTGAAGGTGACGATGACCCAGAAAACGAATCACATAACTTTGATAGAGACCATGATCCGAAAAACTACAATGGCCGGGTGACAGAGGAAATCACCCAGAGCGCCCAAAACTAAGAATTCTCAGTATTTCAAAAAACAATAACGCATTCGTAACTTTAAAATGCAAAAATGTAAATCAAAATTTTTTTTTCTAATAAATACTGGGGCAGACGTCTCGGTATGCACAGTGAAAACTTTGAATAACTTTCACACACGGGAAACGGCAACTTTAACCGGAATAACAAAAGAAGCAATACAGTGCTTAGGAACCAAAAATTTGAGCCTCGACATATCAGAGGAAATAATCGATCACACTTTCCATATTGTCAAAAATGATTTCCCAATACATGCAGATGGAATAATAGGACGTGATATGCTGGCAAAGTACATGTGCAAAATAGATTTTGAGACTTTCACCACATTATTTAATGTGCAAGGACGAGACATCATAATACCAACGAACTCGGGACCTGTTTATCAGACAGATATAACGGTACCTGCAAGATCAGAATGCATTGTTCCTATAAATCTGAATATTAAAGAAGATAGTATTGTTTTAAACAGGGAAGTAAAACAAGGAGTATATCTGGGAAATTCCATAATACCAGCAAAGGGCATAGCTCACGTAAAATTACTCAACACAAGCGACAATGAGATACTTCTGAACCACTTGGATTGTGAAATACAACCATTGAGAAACTATAATATATACAAAACAAAAAAAACTGATACGAAGGAAAGAGACAGACTACGCGTTTTGTTGAAAACACTGGACATTGGTAGCGAAGATAAAAAAGCCGAAAAATCACTGATTGAAATTTTTACAAAATATGAAGATGATTTTCATTTACCAGGAGAGGAATTGAGCGTAAACAATTTCTATACGCAAGAGATACAGACAACTGATTCAACACCTGTTTATATAAAACACTACAGACTACCACAAACACAGGTAGATGAAATAAACAAACAAGTCGACCAACTACTCGCAGATAACATAATTGAACACTCTGTAAGCCCGTACAATGCACCATTACTAGTAGTACCTAAAAAAGCCACAAACAGCGAAAAGAAATGGAGACTCGTGGTAGATTACCGCAAACTCATTGATAAAATAGTCAACGATAAATTTCCAGAAAACTAGGAAGAGCGAGATATTTGTCCACGTTGGATATGACAAGCTCATTCCATCAGATAGCACTGAATGAAAACTCTAGACCATTAACATCATTTTCCACAGGAAACGGCCACTACCAGTTTAAGCGACTACCATTTGAGCTAAAAATATCATCCAACAGTTTCCAACGCATGCTGACAATCGCGTTAAGTGGCCTAGACGCCGAAGCCTTCCTATACGTCGACGACATAATTGTATTTGGGTGCAGTTTGAAGCACCACAATGATAATTTAATTAAAGTTTTTGAAAGATTAAGAAATTGTAATCTAAAATTAAGTGCAAGCAAATGTAGTTTTTTGAAAGCCGAAGTCGTATACCTCGGTCACTTGATCACGGATAAAGGCATAAAAACAGACCCAGCAAAGAACGATGCTATAAGGAAATATCCATTACCAACAACAGCAGATGAGGTAAGACGATTTGTCGCTTTCTGCAATTTTTACAGGCGTTTCATCCCTAAATTTGCTGATATAGCCAAAAATTTAAATTCACTTTTAAAAAAAAATACACCATTTGAATGGAATGAGAAATGCCAACATTCATTCAATACATTAAAAGAAAAATTAATTAAACCACCAATATTACAATACCCGAATTTCGATAAAACATTCCTACTAACGACAGCGGCTTCGAATTATGCCCTTGGAGCAGTTTTATCACAAGGTGAAATTGGTTCAGACTTTTCATATGCGAGTAAATCATTAGCGAAACACGATCTTAACAAACCAATAATTGAGAAAGAGCTCTTGGCCATTCATTGGGGAATAAATTTTTTCAGACCCTACTTATATGGAAGAAAATTTATCGTAATTACCGACCACAGACCATTAGTCTCTTTATTTTCTCACAAAAATCCATCATCAAAAATGACCCGCATCCGACTGGATTTATGCGACTATGATTTTGAAATAATATACAAAAGAGGAAAAATTAACACTAATGCTGATGCTCTATCGAGAATAAAGCTGAATAGCGACATATTGAAGGCGATGATACCAACAAGAGAGGATACAGATGAGCAAATATTGGCGATAACACGAAGTATGAATAAAAATTTTGACAAAAACCACGAAAAAGAATATTACACTGAAAGAACCCATGAAAAACTTTTTATATGGGAAGGTACCTCACTATCTGATGTAAAGAACATGAGAAAACTAAAATTTGTTATAGACAAGAAGGTCAAGAAGTTGACTATTGAAACAAAAGGAGATGAAATTATTACAAGGTGCAGTGATAATCCTATAAACACAATGCTGATTTTGGAGAATCTGACATCAAAAATGCGAGAAATTAACACATTAGAAGTAGCATTAAACAAAAACGATGAAATATTTAAAATCATACCCGTAGAGGAGTTCAAAACTATATTTAACAAATTACAAAAAGGAAGAAATACAAATTTTAAAATAATCCTCTATGATGAACCAAGACGCATCATGTGCAAAGACACGCAGCTAAAACTAATAGCTGAATATCATAACTCGCTACACGGAGGACACTTAGGCGTCAGGAAAACAACACTAAAGTTGAAACAAAGATATATTTGGAAAAACATGGGCAAAATGATAAAGCATTTTGTATTAAATTGTAAACAGTGCAGGCTAAATAAGCAAACCAAAAGTACTAAAGAGGAGTTAACTTTGACTGAAACACCGAGAACGAGTTTTGAAGTAGTATCTATAGATACAGTCGGCCCAATGAGGTTGTCGAATTATCACCGATATATCTTGACAATTCAATGTGAATTAACAAAATACGTCGTAGCATGTCCGATGGAGACAAAAGATTCCAAAACCGTGGCAAAAACACTAGTTGAGCAGGTCATATTAAAATATGGTCATTTTAAGATACTTAAATCGGATAAAGGTACAGAATTTTCCAATCTGTTAATGTCCGAAGTATGTCAATTATTGGATATAAAACAAATATTTAGCACCCCATACCATCACGAAACTTTGGGTTCTATAGAGCGAAACCATAGAGTACTCAATGAATTTTTATTAAATTACTGTAAAGATGATCACTGGGACATATGGATCCCATATTTCACGTTTGCATACAATACTACACCACATGTTGCATTACACACCATATGAACTAGTTTTTGGGAAGTTGCCATACTTACCTAATGATATAAAATCAAACAAAAATAAATTTTACAATATAGATGATTATATTTTTGAATTACGCGAAAAATTAAAATTCTCTTTGCAAAAGGAGGCAAAATATTACCTAGAAAAATCGAAAAATAATAGAATTCGGAAAAACACATATACAAATCCACTAGAAGTAAAAGTAGGAGATTTAGTTATTATAAAATCAATGAACAGAAGGAAATACCAAGCACCTTATCATGGTCCCTAGAATAATAGCAAGAGAGGGAGTTTTAGACTTAGGAAATATAACCAAAAAGTATCACAATAACATGCTAAAAAATGGAAAACTATTGAAAATTAATTATAATTAATCTGATAATTATAAGACTATACTATATGAACTATATCATAAAATATGCATACGAAAATATTGTTAAAAAATTATTTTTCTTGATAATTTTTTCTTAAGGGTGAGGGTGTACTGTTTGTACTATTTTGGTACACACCCACAACATTAATCTAATTATTATATTGTACTAATTGTAACATTACCACTTCTTGGTACTATTTGTGATACGATAGTATTTTACCATCTCTGATAAAAAGTGCTCAGAAACATAAGTAGGCAACTGTATGCAAAACATAATACATCACAAAAACAACATAAACAGAAAATGTACAAGCATAATGCAACAACAAGATACACAAACAATGTAAACATAATTAGACCAAAGGAGATGGGAATAAATGTAATATTGCAATAAGTAATTCTAAGTAGGATAACAATAGATTTAAGATAGATTTAAGAAGTACCGTAAAGTAGGTATTTAAGGAACAAAATTTGAAAATAAATTATCATTAAACAGATCAAACTAAGCCGAGTCTTTTGGCTTTTCCCTTAAATAGATAAACTACCTGGCGCTCTTGAAGCTGCCGGTACATAAAATACATTCCAGCCAGTGGCTTTCTTAATAGCCGGCTACTCTTTAGGCAGGTCCTAAAAGTAATATATACATCTGCGAACAGATCATCACAGTATCCTCTACAGAGGGCCCCCAATAGGGGATCCAGCATCATGTTCCACACAAATGGATCCCTGTGGACACCCCCGAGCGGCATCTCTCCAGACTGTGTCGCCCGCACCTACAATGAATGCTCTTCTATCACTGAAGTAGCTGGCCCGCAATTCGACCTCTCTGCAGCCTACCTCTCTCAACCTCCTCAAAATGTATCCCCACGATAGGTGGTCAAATTCACCTTTGAAGTCCACGAAAACTCCTAGGACATACTTTGATGTCGTGAGATCAACGGATCTTCTCACATGCAGCCATGCATCCTCTACACTCTTCCCCTCTCTAAAACCAAACTGGTATTCGGAAGTGTCCAAGTTGCTGCCCTCCTTCAGGCGCTCTACCATCAACCTCTCCATAACCTTACCGAGCACCGGGAGAAGGCTGATACCACGGTATGAGCGCGGGTCGCTCTTTACCCTATCAGGAGACTTCAGCAAGACCACCACTTTTGAACACTCCGAGAAACACTTCTGGAATAACACCCATAAATACTCTGGTATGCCATTCCAGAGTCCTCTACACATTTCGTCGGTCATGCCGTCAATACTCACTAACACAGCAGTACTCCTGCACACTCATTCCACGAAGACAGTGTCACATCTCCAACCCGTAGGGAAGAAAAGTCTACTCTTTTCGACTTACCCCTACATATCCGACACACCTTCCCCCATGGGTCATCCCTATTCTCCTGCACAAATCTTCGCCACTCTTCCTCCTTGACGCGTTTAATCATGGCCTTATACGCTCGTAACGCTGCCAGGTAAGTCGTCTTACGCTGCCGCAAGTTCTCGGCGTTAGAGCGCCTCGCTCTCTGGAATTTCTTCCGATGCCGTCTCAAACTCCTACGCATAATGTCCAGCGCCTCCGTCCACCATCTTACCCCGCCAGGCCTAACCACGCGGCTGCGGCCAAGTACTGCGTCGTTGACAGAACACATCCAACGGTCGACTAGGCTAACCATTTCACGGACCGTTAGTGCCCTGAACACAGCAAAAGTGCATACTGACGCTGCGTCCCTGATGCACCCCGCATAGTGGCTCCAATTTACTTCACAAAGACGCCACTTACGCAGTGGCGGGGGTTCGACCGTCCGTCTCTGGCATGAGAGCATAATTTCCACAATATTGTGGTCACTAATGCCCCACTCGTCAATCACCTTCCAATTGAAGGCAAAGGCAGACATCGCTGCCGCGTTCGCTACCGTCACATCGATATCGCTAGCACCCATTGGATCGTCAAAGGTATACAGATTACTAGGCTCAATTAAGACCATCACATTCCTACCGGCTAGCCACTCGCTTAGCATAATTCCTCGTATGTGGTTCTGATGTCCAGGAGCTTGCCTGCCCATCTTACTGAACCACATACAAGAACATGCGTTCGCATCCATGCCTAGGATTACCGGAATGCTACTCTCGTGGAGTAGCACCGAATCCATATACCCTAAATACGGTTCCCATTGGCTGCTAAATCGACAGTACACGCTCGCTAGGAGCAATCTCCCTAAACTACCTTCTACCGACACACAAACTCCGTACTGTCCGCTGCTAACAACGGCGCAGTTAGTGGCAATATCGTCCACTATAACTGCCGAGTTTCTACCACCGTCGGTAAACACCCTCATTCCTCCTGGTAACCCCTGCACTACACCAAGAGATTCCTTATACAGGGCTCCTGAAGTAGCGCAAAGGCCACGCCCTGCCTCCTCATCGTCTGGCCGAATTCGCGCATAGCGGAATAACTGCGGCCACAGTTGTATTGAAGTATGGTTGTACTCCCCATCTTCAATGTCTCGCATTCACCCTCGCCAACCTGCCAGCGTACACGGGGCACTGCAGGCAGACCATAGAATGGTCAGCAGCTAACCCCTTTAACTCGCAATTTTTGCACCTAAGGTCATTCACACTTTGATGGGCAATATGCCCCGAAAAACCGCATCTGCGGCAAACTGCATCTCTTACTCTACACTCACTCGCCCTGTGGTCGAAGCCACAACACCTGTAACAGGTCTGGATGAGATCTTGTGTAGGTACCGTAAACCTGAACCATTTCACGTACACTCCGGAGTTCTCCAGCTGAGCAGCAATTCTGGTGGTGCACTCTAGCACGACGGCCATTGGACCCCCATCTGCACGCCAAGGAGAACTCACCAGCCTCTCGGACTTAACAAACTCCGCACGAGTCATGGATTCACACAGGTTCATCGAATACACATCCTCCATGAACTCGTCCGGCGTTATTTCGGCATGTACCCGCTGTAGAGAAATCCTGGGCCCGAGTTTATCACTCACAGAAACAGTAAGCCCAAGTTCCGAAAACTTGCTGTTGTCAGCAATCTTCTGCCTCAGCAACGGATGGGGTGCGTATAACGGCACCACCACCACTCACAGGCCGTACCTCGTGTACACGTACGCTAAGGTGGGGGCCACTTGCTCCACCACCTTCTCCACTACTTCCTTTGAAGTGGAAGTCTCTTTTAATCACACTATGACGAACCACGTCTCTTGAGGCTTTGGCACCTTCGCAGCTGGTGCCAAACGTACCGCTGCACGAACACCCGGTACCACAGGGGAAGGTATCATTGGAGCACTAGGTGCAGCCAATGGGACTCTGCCAACCCCACAAGCCTCATAGACCTCGAGCTTACCACGCACACGCTCGTTTTCGGCCACTAATTCCATCAACAACGTCTCATATTTGCTGGCACGAGCTATTATAGCCTTGGCCAGGCCAACGTTGGCACCGTCAGCTAAAACAACCTCACACAGATCGCCTCTTATCGTCTTCATGCGGGCCACGTGGTCACCGCTAGCATCTGTCACACTTCTGGTCATCCTGCTCCTGGCCCTACTGGCCCTTGACACAACGGTCGGAGCAGCACCACTACCTACTGCGGGGGCAGCAGAAACGGCTGTAGGGACCACAAAATTCACCTCTGCACCTTCGTCATCAAGCAGCGAGTCCACCGATTTATGCTTTTTCACTGCGCCGCCGGTTTCAACCTCCGTCGATGACGACTCCGAATCTGTATGCCTTACGAAGGGTACAGCTCGTACCGGCACCGATTCTTCGTCTCCACCTCCATCACTGGTCTCCGACACCAATGCGCTCCGTGCACCCCTAGGCCTGGGCTTTTTGCCCGCCATACCGAAGTCAAAAACTCCGCCTCTGCCTACCTACACACAACTTTATATATAATTGGCAAACAAACACTCACCAGTACTCCGGACACACACACGCACTAGTGTATTGAGTACAGGCCCGTGAAATGACCACGCGGTCAGTAGCCGCTATACTAAATACTGGCAAATTATACACCAAATTATATCACCGATATCTCGGGTCCTATATGTCGGATCACCAAGATTTTTGCGTTAGACGCTTCACACGCTTTCGCGCACTAAACGGTGACGTAAAAGTTATCAAAATCGCACTGGTACTTTCTGAGTTAATCGCGTGGGAATCTTTTTCGATAAGCGCTCGAAAAAAATAACATCCGCACTGAACCACTAGAGAAACACGAGTGATCCTCAATGACAGATTGTGTACTAGATTATCGTGAGTACCTGCCACAATGGCCCAATCTCACAGTGCTCTTACACAGGGTGAATACATTGCGTCGACCAGCGCCCCCGTATGCCGAAGCATCCGAGTACCAATTTAAAACCATTTATTTGGACATAGTTTTTTCCCTTGGTTAGGGACGGAGCCTATCTAACACTCCTTCCGATCTATGGGTCACAGCAGAAGCTCTTCCCGCGATTTGGGTATAAACCACAGCCACCACGTGTCTCCCCGAGGGGCCACACCAGTCAGGATGGAACAAAAGTTCCATGGGCACCTGACTCCCGTGGTACCAGAATTAAGTCTCTGGTCAGCCTCGTAGCCGAAACTACTACCAGTCGAACCCCAAACGGTTCGGGGACTGATAACCCCACAACACAAACATGCAACAATTATCACTACAAAAAATGCGGCCAGTTCACTCAGAATACGCTCACAAGCGCCAAGCAAACAAACAAAAGAAAAAATAAAAACAAAACAAAAAGATCTTGGGCTGTCAGGAACGTCCCAACCACAGCAAAATCGCCAAAATTGCGCCGAGCAATTAAAGAAAACAAAAACAACAAACATCTCTAATGCTGCCGGGAACCGCAAGGACAACCACAACAGTTAACATCTACATACAACAAAATAGACAACTACGAAATACCACCACCACTACAATACTCCCCTCCTCCTCCTATCAAACACCTCACGTGCGAAGTTACTCAACCCCCCAACTGTCCGATCGTCCAACAAAACCCCACTAAAGTCCCAACCCGCCCCTGTCTGAGTAACTCCCATGGCGTCAACATCCCTAATGTCGTCATAGTATGTACAGTCAGTAAGTACGTGTCTCCAGTCCTCCGGTCCACTCCCACAGTCCGAAGTGTCGGACAGGGCTATTTTATGCAAAAATGCATTAAGAGACCCGTGTCCCGTCAGTAAAAACCCCGTACTAAGTCCAAAACAAAAGTCCGGTCTGTCACGCACAAAAGTCACGTCCGGTACAAATGCGTACGTCACCCTACCTTTGTCATTGTTTGTCCATCTATTTCCCCAAAGCGAGACCACGCGCTCGTCTAAGAGCGCCTTAATGCGCGAAATCCCTCCTTCCGCCAGATCGGCGGTGGAGACTAAGTCGTCTCCAAGAAGGGGTAAGCCCTTCTTCACCCTGTACGCCGCAGCCCGACGTAAAACTTCTAAGTCTAGGGGGGGTACCCCTAGAAGCACCTGAAGTGCGTCTGTCGAAACCGTTCGCTCACTCGGCAGGTTCAGCACTGCAACATTTCTTCCGGCTAGCCACTCGCTTAGCATGGTTCCTCGTATGTGGTTCTGATGGGCAGAAGCATGCCTGCCCATCTTACTGAACCACATACGAGAACATGCGGACTACCGGAATGCTACTCGCGCTGAGTAGCACCGAGTCCATATACCCAAGATATGGTTCCAATGGGCTGCTGAAACGACAATACACACTAGACAAATAGAGACGACCAAGGGCACCTTCCATAGAGACACACACGCCGTATTCGGTGCAGCTGACCACGATACAGTCAGAGTCCGCATCATCCACTACCACCGCAGAGTTTCCGCCAACGTCTGTAAACACACGCATGCCGCCAGGTAAACCCTGCACCACACCTAAGGCAACCTTATAAAATGGTTCCTGCAGCAACGCGTGCCGCACACCTCGCCTCCTCATCATCTGCCCCAATTCGCACATCACCGCGTAGCTCCGACCACAATTAAATTGGATGATGGTTGTGTCATCCATATTAATGCCGTGCGTTGCTCCTCGCCACTGTACCAGCATATACGGGGCACAATAATAACATCATTGAGTGGTCAGACGCCCATCCCTTCATTTCACAATTGCGGCATCGCAACGCGCTGGAACACTGCTGGGCCAAGTGACCCACAAATCCGCACCTGCGGCACACGGCCTCCTTAAACCGGCACTCTGCTGCCCTATGATCAAAACCACAGCATCTGAAGCACGTCTGAATTGGATCCTGCAGGCGTACAATAAAGCGGAACCACTTTACGTATACGCCTGAGGTATCCAACTGCTCTGCTACTCGGGGGGTACACTCCAGCATGACATTAATCTGTCCCGCATCGGGACGCCATTGCGCACTCACGAGTCTCACGCTCTTGGAGAACTCCACCTGCGTCATCTTCTCAGCCAGATTCATTTTGAACAAATCGTTCATAAACTCGTCCGGCGATATCTCGGCATGTACTCGCTGTACAACTACTCTGGGCCCAAGTTTGTAGCTCACAGACACAACCAGGCCCACCTCCGAGAATTTACGGCTCTCCGCAATCTTCTGCCGCTCAGCCACCGACGGGGTGCGGATAATGGCACCACCGCTACCGCTGCACGCACTTCGTGCACTCTGACACCCAAGGAGGGGGCAACTTACTCCACTACCTTAGCAACGACCTCCTTAGACGTTGAGGCCTCTTTGCCTCTTACAACCACTGCCCACGTCTCTACGGGCTTAGGTACCGGCGCAGCTGGTACACCACGCGCTGCCTGGACTACCGGGGAAGGCATCATTGGCGCACTAGGTGCAGCCAATGTCCCTCTGCCAACTCCAACGGTGTCGTACACCTCCAATCGTCCTCTTAAACGCTCATTTTCCGCCACAAGTGACAAAAGCAGCACCTCATATCTGCCCGCTCTCTCAATCACCGACTTAGCCAGCCCAACGTTGGCACCTTCTTCCAACACCACACCACACAAGTCGTTGGTGATAGCCTTCAGTCGCTCCACGTAGTCTCCACTCACTCTGGCAGTCTCCGCACCGGCTCTACTCCTGGGCCTGCTAGCCCTCGTTGAAGTAACTGCGGCAGGAACGGCAAAAACTCCTCCATCATCGTCCAACAACGAGTCGACCGATTTCTGCCTCTTGACTCCAGTTAGCGGCACTCCATAACTCTCCTCAGCCTCAGAATGCCTGACACTCCCACCAGGCATAACAGCATCCTCCGTAACCTCCTCACTAGCACCAGCACGGGGCCCCTTCGACCTGGGCCTTTTACCCACCATCGAACTGGCAAAATACCCGCCTCTTCCCTACTACACACAACTATAACTAAATACGGCAAACAAATAACTCACCCGCTATGGACAAACACACCCACCAATGTTATAGGTATAGGGACGGCAAACAACCACGCGGTCTGCTGCCGCTATACAGTAACACAGGCAAAATTCGACCAAATATTACCACGCCTATATCTCAGCTCCCCGATGCCGGATCGACGTGTATGTTACTTTCCTTTAATAATTTGCTTCTAATTTTTCGACCTTTATTTGATTAATTATTCTAACTAATTATTCCAGTTTAAGGTCTCTTCAGATTTCATAAAACTTTTTTGTTTTTTTTTCGATATTTCGATTTCCTTTGGAAATCTTCTTCAGGAAAATTTTTATATTAATTACTTTCCTGAATATTTCCAAAGGAAATCGAAATATCGAAAAAAACAAAAAAGTTTTATGAAATCTGAAGAGACCTTAAGCTGGAACAATCAGTCGAGAATAATTAATCAAATAAAGGTCGAAAAATTAGAAGCAAATTATTAAAGAAAAGTAACATACACATTTTTTGCATCCTGTTCTTCAATTTTAATTCGGTACTTCAACAAAAAGAATAAGAAAAAAAAAATTTCACCAATCGGTCCAAAAACTTCCGAGATTTTGTCGTGTAAGTTTTGTGAAAAACTTACAATCAAAACACCACTAAACCACGCTGAATCACTATAGATAAGCAATATTCAACCGCAAATACGTCTATACGCAACCAGGCGAAGGCATCGAATGACAGATTGTGTACTAGATTAATGTGAGTACCCGCCACAATGGCTCAATCTCACAGTGCTCTTAACACAGGGTGAATACAATGCGTCGACCAGCGCCCCCGTATGCCGATGCATCCGAGTACCAATTTAAAACCATGTATTTGGACATAGTTTTTTTCCCTTGGTTAGGGACGGGGCCTATCTAACACTCCTTCCGATCTATGGGTCACAGCACCCGGTGGCAATACAACTCCACATCGAGCAGAAGCTCTCCCCGCGATTTGGGTATAAACTACAGCCACCACGTGTCTCCCCGAGGGGCCACACCACAGTCAGGATGGAACAAAAGTTCCATAGGCACCTGACTCCCGTGGTACCAGAATTAAGTCTCTGGTCAGACCTCGTAGCCGAAACTACTACCAGTCGAACCCCAAACGGTTCGGGGACTGGTAACCCCACAACACAAACATGCAACAATTATCACTACAAAAAATGCGGCCAGTTCACTCAGAATACGCTCACAAGCGCCAGGCAAACAAACAAAAGAAAAAATAAAAACAAAACAAAAAGATCTTGGGCTGACAGGAACGTCCCAACCACAGCAAAAACGCCAAAATTGCGCCGAGCAATTAAAGAAAACAAAAACAACAAAAATCTCTAATGCTGCCGGGAACCGCAAGGACAACCACAACAGTTAACATCTACATACAACAAAATAGACAACTACGAAATACCACGTCCACTACAACACTCCCCTCCTCCTCCTAGCAAACACCTCACGTGCGAAGTTACTCAACCCCCCAACTGTCCGATCGTCCAACGAAACCCCACTAAAGTCCCAACCCGCCCCTGTCTGAGTAACTCCCATGGCGTCAACATCCCTAATGTCGTCATAGTATGTACAGTCAGTAAGTACGTGTCTCCAGTCCTCCGGTCCACTCCCACAGTCACAGTCCGCAGTGTCGGACAGGGCTATTTTATGCAAAAATGCATTAAGAGACCCGTGTCCCGTCAGTAAAAACCCCGTACTAAGTCCAAAACAAAAGTCCGGTCTGTCACGCACAAAAGTCACGTCCGGTACAAATTCGTACGTCACCCTACCTTTGTCATTGTTTGTCCATCTATTTCCCCAAAGTGAGACCACGCGCTCGTCTAAGAGCGCCTTAATGCGCGAAATCCCTCCTTCCGCCAGATCGGCGGTGGAGACTAAGTCGTCTCCAAGAAGGGGTAAGCCCTTCTTCAACCTGTACGCCGCAGCCCGACGTAAAACTTCTAAGTCTAGGGGGGGTACCCCTAGAAGCACCTGAAGTGCGTCTGTCGAAACTGTTCGACAGACTGGCAAACATGCCAACAATATGACCCGCTGGCAAGAAAGCACCTTGGCCCTGCCTACCACAGACGTAGCTGTGCCACACCATACTGGTGCACCATAGGTCGCACAGGCGACGAATAGTCCACCATATATGGTGCGCACAGCCCGTCTGCTAAGGCCCCAGTCTGTCCTCAATATACGCCTAACGACGACCACCACCGCAGTGAGCTTATCCCCGACATACGGCAAGTGTAAAATAAAATTAAGGCGCTCACCTACCATAATCCCCAAGTATTTCACCTGGATGACGTATGGCAGGCTCGCGCCCTGACACCTAATTACCGGCGGACGAGACGGTGACAACCTGCCCTTAAGCAGCATCGTGACCGTTTTGTCAAGTGCAACGCTTACTCCGACTCTGCTACTCCACTCTCCAACTACACACATGACCTCCTCACCCCTTCTCTCCAGATCAGCACGAGACTGTCCTTCGATGAGGATAAGGAGGTCATCCGCATACGCACACAGTTTGTATCCGCTACAAAGAGTCCCCAGCAGGGGATCCATCATTAGGTTCCATAAATATGGACCGCAGATGGATCCCTGCGGACACCCCCGAGCGGCATCAACCCAAACTGTGTCGCTGGCACCAACTACACACGCCTTCCTACTCCGGAAGTAACTCCTCCACATCTCAATCTCCTGGCAACCAAGCTCATGTAGCCTGCTGACAACGCTACACCAGGAAAGGTGGTCAAATGCTCCTCTAAAATCAACGAAGACGCCCAACACATATTTTGCCGCCGACTCCGCCACACATCTCCGCACATGCATCCACGCATCCTCGGCTGACTTCCTCTCGCGAAACCCAAACTGGTACTCGGAAGTGCGCAGCACTCCACCTTCTCTGAGTCGTTCTACCAAAATCCGCTCCATCACCTTCCCGAGTACGGGGAGAAGGCTAATGCCGCGATAAGACCGCGGATTAGTCCTCACCCTATCGGGGCTCTTCAGTAGAACGACCACTTTTGCGCACTTCCAAGCATCTGGGAAGTAGCCCTCGCGGAAACACTTCTCCATAATAGCGGATACATATTCGGGAATACAACTCCAAATCGCCTTCAGCATTTCTCCGGTCATACCATCGACACCGGGAGATCTCCTGCTCTTGAGTCGAGAGACACTACTATGAAGCTCATGCCTCTCGATCACCGGTGGATCGGCCACTTGCCAATCAGCGGGAGGACGATCGGTCGGCTCCGCCCTCGGGAAAAATTCATTTAGAAGTACCTCGGTACACTGCATCCACGACGAAATGGTTTCATCGCCAACACGCAGGGACGATATTTCCGCTCTCTTACCTCTACCACGGCAAATTCGGTAGACCTTGCCCCAAGGATCGTCTCTGTTCGTCCTCACGAAGGACCTCCACTCGTCCTCCTTGACCCTAAGTATAGCGTCCTTATAATCGCTCAGAGCAGCAAGATAGGCCAATTTGCGCTGCGCCAGGTCTTCAGCATTAGTGCGCCTTGCCCTGTGGAATCTCTTCCTGAGACGCCTTACACCTCTCCGCATCTCGTCAAGCTCTGGGCTCCACCACTTGACGCTACCAGGCCTAGCCACACGGCTGCGGCCAAGCACTGCATCGTTCGTCGCCACCATCCAGCGATCGATCAGCCCTACCATCTCATCGACTTCGAGCGCGCTAAAAGCCTCCAGAGGGCAACTTGTAGCCTCTTCGGCAAAACGTAATGCGTAATGACGCCAATTCGCATCGTAAAGACGCCACCGACGCAGCGGCGCAGCTTCAACCATCCTCCGCTGACTGGACAAGACAATGTCTATAACGTTGTGATCACTGATGCCCCAGTCGTCTCTCACACACCAATCAAACACATACGACGAACATGCAACACCATTCGCAAGCGAAAAATCTATGTCGCTCGCACCCATTGGACCATCAAAGGTATATAGCTCACTCGGCAGGTTCAGCACTGCAACATTTCTTCTGGCTAGCCACTCGCTTAGCATGGTTCCTCGTATGTGGTTCTGATGGGCAGAAGCATGCCTGCCCATCTTACTGAACCACATACGAGAACATGCGGACTACCGGAATGCTACTCGCGCTGAGTAGCACCGAGTCCATATACCCAAGATATGGTTCCAATGGGCTGCTGAAACGACAATACACACTAGACAAATAGAGACGACCAAGGGCACCTTCCATAGAGACACACACGCCGTATTCGGTGCAGCTGACCACGGTACAGTCAGAGTCCGCATCATCCACTACCACCGCAGAGTTTCCGCCAACGTCTGTAAACACACGCATGCCGCCAGGTAAACCCTGCACCACACCTAAGGCAACCTTATAAAATGGTTCCTGCAGCAACGCGTGCCGCACACCTCGCCTCCTCATCATCTGCCCCAATTCGCACATCACCGCGTAGCTCCGACCACAATTAAATTGGATGATGGTTGTGTCATCCATATTAATGCCGTGCGTTGCTCCTCGCCACTCTACCAGCATATACGGGGCACTATAATGACATCATTGAGTGGTCAGACGCCCATCCCTTCATTTCACAATTGCGGCATCGCAACGCGCTGGAACACTGCTGGGCCAAGTGACCCGCAAATCCGCACCTGCGGCACACGGCCTCCTTAAACCGGCACTCTGCTGCCCTATGATCAAAACCACAGCATCTGAAGCACGTCTGAATTGGATCCTGCAGGCGTACAATAAAGCGGAACCACTTTACGTATACGCCTGAGGTATCCAACTGCTCTGCTACTCGGGGGGTACAGTCCAGCATGACATTAATCTGTCCCGCATCGGGACGCCATTGCGCACTCACGAGTCTCACGCTCTTGGAGAACTCCACCTGCGTCATCTTCTCAGCCAGATTCATTTTGAACAAATCGTTCATAAACTCGTCCGGCGATATCTCGGCATGTACTCGCTGTACAACTACTCTGGGCCCAAGTTTGTAGCTCACAGACACAACCAGGCCCACCTCCGAGAATTTACCGCTCTCCGCAATCTTCTGCCGCTCAGCCACCGACGGGGTGCGGATAATGGCACCACCGCTACCGCTGCACGCACTTCGTGCACTCTGACACCCAAGGAGGGGGCAACTTACTCCACTACCTTAGCAACGACCTCCTTAGACGTTGAGGCCTCTTTGCCTCTTACAACCACTGCCCACGTCTCTACGGGCTTAGGTACCGGCGCAGCTGGTACACCACGCGCTGCCTGGACTACCGGGGAAGGCATCATTGGCGCACTAGGTGCAGCCAATGTCCCTCTGCCAACTCCAACGGTGTCGTACACCTCCAATCGTCCTCTTAAACGCTCATTTTCCGCCACAAGTGACAAAAGCAGCACCTCATATCTGCCCGCTCTCTCAATCACCGACTTAGCCAGCCCAACGTTGGCACCTTCTTCCAACACCACACCACACAAGTCGTTGGTGATAGCCTTCAGTCGCTCCACGTAGTCTCCACTCACTCTGGCAGTCTCCGCACCGGCTCTACTCCTGGGCCTGCTAGCCCTCGTTGAAGTAACTGCGGCAGGAACGGCAAAAACTCCTCCATCATCGTCCAACAACGAGTCGACCGATTTCTGCCTCTTGACTCCAGTTAGCGGCACTCCATAACTCTCCTCAGCCTCAGAATGCCTGACACTCCCACCAGGCATAACAGCATCCTCCGTAACCTCCTCACTAGCACCAGCACGGGGCCCCTTCGACCTGGGCCTTTTACCCACCATCGAACTGGCAAAATACCCGCCTCTTCCCTACTACACACAACTATAACTAAATACGGCAAACAAATAACTCACCCGCTATGGACAAACACACGCACCAATGTTATAGGTATAGGGACGGCAAACAACCACGCGGTCTGCTGCCGCTATACAGTAACAGTAATATTACCACGCCTATATCTCAGCTCCCCGATGCCGGATCGACGTGTATGTTACTTTCCTTTAATAATTTGCTTCTAATTTTTCGACCTTTATTTGATTAATTATTCTAACTAATTATTCCAGTTTAAGGTCTCTTCAGATTTCATAAAACTTTTTTGTTTTTTTTTCGATATTTCGATTTCCTTTGGAAATCTTCTTCAGGAAAATTTTTATATTAATTACTTTCCTGAATATTTCCAAAGGAAATCGAAATATCGAAAAAAACAAAAAAGTTTTATGAAATCTGAAGAGACCTTAAGCTGGAACAATCAGTCGAGAATAATTAATCAAATAAAGGTCGAAAAATTAGAAGCAAATTATTAAAGAAAAGTAACATACACATTTTTTGCATCCTGTTCTTCAATTTTAATTCGGTACTTCAACAAAAAGAATAAGAAAAAAAAAATTTCACCAATCGGTCCAAAAACTTCCGAGATTTTGTCGTGTAAGTTTTGTGAAAAACTTACAATCAAAACACCACTAAACCACGCTGAATCACTATAGATAAGCAATATTCAACCGCAAATACGTCTATACGCAACCAGGCGAAGGCATCGAATGACAGATTGTGTACTAGATTAATGTGAGTACCCGCCACAATGGCTCAATCTCACAGTGCTCTTAACACAGGGTGAATACAATGCATCGACCAGCGCCCCCGTATGCCGATGCATCCGAGTACCAATTTAAAACCATGTATTTGGACATAGTTTTTTTCCCTTGGTTAGGGACGGGGCCTATCTAACACTCCTTCCGATCTATGGGTCACGGCACCCGGTGGCAATACAACTCCACATCGAGCAGAAGCTCTCCCCGCGATTTGGGTATAAACTACAGCCACCACGTGTCTCCCCGAGGGGCCACACCACAGTCAGGATGGAACAAAAGTTCCATAGGCACCTGACTCCCGTGGTACCAGAATTAAGTCTCTGGTCAGACCTCGTAGCCGAAACTACTACCAGTCGAACCCCAAACGGTTCGGGGACTGGTAACCCCACAACACAAACATGCAACAATTATCACTACAAAAAATGCGGCCAGTTCACTCAGAATACGCTCACAAGCGCCAAGCAAACAAACAAAAGAAAAAATAAAAACAAAACAAAAAGATCTTGGGCTGACAGGAACGTCCCAACCACAGCAAAATCACCAAAATTGCGCCGAGCAATTAAAGAAAACAAAAACAACAAAAATCTCTAATGCTGCCGGGAACCGCAAGGACAACCACAACAGTTAACATCTACATACAACAAAATAGACAACTACGAAATACCACGTCCACTACAACACTCCCCTCCTCCTCCTAGCAAACACCTCACGTGCGAAGTTACTCAACCCCCCAACTGTCCGATCGTCCAACAAAACCCCACTAAAGTCCCAACCCGCCCCTGTCTGAGTAACTCCCATGGCGTCAACATCCCTAATGTCGTCATAGTATGTACAGTCAGTAAGTACGTGTCTCCAGTCCTCCGGTCCACTCCCACAGTCACAGTCCGCAGTGTCGGACAGGGCTATTTTATGCAAAAATGCATTAAGAGACCCGTGTCCCGTCAGTAAAAACCCCGTACTAAGTCCAAAACAAAAGTCCGGTCTGTCACGCACAAAAGTCACGTCCGGTACAAATTCGTACGTCACCCTACCTTTGTCATTGTTTGTCCATCTATTTCCCCAAAGTGAGACCACGCGCTCGTCTAAGAGCGCCTTAATGCGCGAAATCCCTCCTTCCGCCAGATCGGCGGTGGAGACTAAGTCGTCTCCAAGAAGGGGTAAGCCCTTCTTCAACCTGTACGCCGCAGCCCGACGTAAAACTTCTAAGTCTAGGGGGGGTACCCCTAGAAGCACCTGAAGTGCGTCTGTCGAAACTGTTCGACAGACTGGCAAACATGCCAACAATATGACCCGCTGGCAAGAAAGCACCTTGGCCCTGCCTACCACAGACGTAGCTGTGCCACACCATACTGGTGCACCATAGGTCGCACAGGCGACGAATAGTCCACCATATATGGTGCGCACAGCCCGTCTGCTAAGGCCCCAGTCTGTCCTCAATATACGCCTAACGACGACCACCACCGCAGTGAGCTTATCCCCGACATACGGCAAGTGTAAAATAAAATTAAGGCGCTCACCTACCATAATCCCCAAGTATTTCACCTGGATGACGTATGGCAGGCTCGCGCCCTGACACCTAATTACCGGCGGACGAGACGGTGACAACCTGCCCTTAAGCAGCATCGTGACCGTTTTGTCAAGTGCAACGCTTACTCCGACTCTGCTACTCCACTCTCCAACTACACACATGACCTCCTCACCCCTTCTCTCCAGATCAGCACGAGACTGTCCTTCGATGAGGATAAGGAGGTCATCCGCGTACGCACACAGTTTGTATCCGCTACAAAGAGTCCCCAGCAGGGGATCCATCATTAGGTTCCATAAATATGGACCGCAGATGGATCCCTGCGGACACCCCCGAGCGGCATCAACCCAAACTGTGTCGCTGGCACCAACTACACACGCCTTCCTACTCCGGAAGTAACTCCTCCACATCTCAATCTCCTGGCAACCAAGCTCATGTAGCCTGCTGACAACGCTACACCAGGAAAGGTGGTCAAATGCTCCTCTAAAATCAACGAAGACGCCCAACACATATTTTGCCGCCGACTCCGCCACACATCTCCGCACATGCATCCACGCATCCTCGGCTGACTTCCTCTCGCGAAACCCAAACTGGTACTCGGAAGTGCGCAGCACTCCACCTTCTCTGAGTCGTTCTACCAAAATCCGCTCCATCACCTTCCCGAGTACGGGGAGAAGGCTAATGCCGCGATAAGACCGCGGATTAGTCCTCACCCTATCGGGGCTCTTCAGTAGAACGACCACTTTTGCGCACTTCCAAGCATCTGGGAAGTAGCCCTCGCGGAAACACTTCTCCATAATAGCGGATACATATTCGGGAATACAACTCCAAATCGCCTTCAGCATTTCTCCGGTCATACCATCGACACCGGGAGATCTCCTGCTCTTGAGTCGAGAGACACTACTATGAAGCTCATGCCTCTCGATCACCGGTGGATCGGCCACTTGCCAATCAGCGGGAGGACGATCGGTCGGCTCCGCCCTCGGGAAAAATTCATTTAGAAGTACCTCGGTACACTGCCTCCACGACGAAATGGTTTCATCGCCAACACGCAGGGACGATATTTCCGCTCTCTTACCTCTACCACGGCAAATGCGGTAGACCTTGCCCCAAGGATCGTCTCTGTTCGTCCTCACGAAGGACCTCCACTCGTCCTCCTTGACCCTAAGTATAGCGTCCTTATAATCGCTCAGAGCAGCAAGATAGGCCAATTTGCGCTGCGCCAGGTCTTCAGCATTAGTGCGCCTTGCCCTGTGGAATCTCTTCCTGAGACGCCTTACACCTCTCCGCATCTCGTCAAGCTCTGGGCTCCACCACTTGACGCTACCAGGCCTAGCCACACGGCTGCGGCCAAGCACTGCATCGTTCGTCGCCACCATCCAGCGATCGATTAGCCCTACCATCTCATCGACTTCGAGCGCGCTAAAAGCCCCCAGAGGGCAACTTGTAGCCTCTTCGGCAAAACGTAATGCGTAATGACGCCAATTCGCATCGTAAAGACGCCACCGACGCAGCGGCGCAGCTTCAACCATCCCCCGCTGACTGGACAAGACAATGTCTATAACGTTGTGATCACTGATGCCCCAGTCGTCTCTCACACACCAATCAAACACATACGACGAACATGCAACACCATTCGCAAGCGAAACATCTATGTCGCTCGCACCCATTGGACCATCAAAGGTATATAGCTCACTCGGCAGGTTCAGCACTGCAACATTTCTTCCGGCTAGCCACTCGCTTAGCATGGTTCCTCGTATGTGGTTCTGATGGGCAGAAGCATGCCTGCCCATCTTACTGAACCACATACGAGAACATGCGGACTACCGGAATGCTACTCGCGCTGAGTAGCACCGAGTCCATATACCCAAGATATGGTTCCAATGGGCTGCTGAAACGACAATACACACTAGACAAATAGAGACGACCAAGGGCACCTTCCATAGAGACACACACGCCGTATTCGGTGCAGCTGACCACGGTACAGTCAGAGTCCGCATCATCCACTACCACCGCAGAGTTTCCGCCAACGTCTGTAAACACACGCATGCCGCCAGGTAAACCCTGCACCACACCTAAGGCAACCTTATAAAATGGTTCCTGCAGCAACGCGTGCCGCACACCTCGCCTCCTCATCATCTGCCCCAATTCGCACATCACCGCGTAGCTCCGACCACAATTAAATTGGATGATGGTTGTGTCATCCATATTAATGCCGTGCGTTGCTCCTCGCCACTGTACCAGCATATACGGGGCACAATAATAACATCATTGAGTGGTCAGACGCCCATCCCTTCATTTCACAATTGCGGCATCGCAACGCGCTGGAACACTGCTGGGCCAAGTGACCCGCAAATCCGCACCTGCGGCACACGGCCTCCTTAAACCGGCACTCTGCTGCCCTATGATCAAAACCACAGCATCTGAAGCACGTCTGAATTGGATCCTGCAGGCGTACAATAAAGCGGAACCACTTTACGTATACGCCTGAGGTATCCAACTGCTCTGCTACTCGGGGGGTACACTCCAGCATGACATTAATCTGTCCCGCATCGGGACGCCATTGCGCACTCACGAGTCTCACGCTCTTGGAGAACTCCACCTGCGTCATCTTCTCAGCCAGATTCATTTTGAACAAATCGTTCATAAACTCGTCCGGCGATATCTCGGCATGTACTCGCTGTACAACTACTCTGGGCCCAAGTTTGTAGCTCACAGACACAACCAGGCCCACCTCCGAGAATTTACCGCTCTCCGCAATCTTCTGCCGCTCAGCCACCGACGGGGTGCGGATAATGGCACCACCGCTACCGCTGCACGCACTTCGTGCACTCTGACACCCAAGGAGGGGGCAACTTACTCCACTACCTTAGCAACGACCTCCTTAGACGTTGAGGCCTCTTTGCCTCTTACAACCACTGCCCACGTCTCTACGGGCTTAGGTACCGGCGCAGCTGGTACACCACGCGCTGCCTGGACTACCGGGGAAGGCATCATTGGCGCACTAGGTGCAGCCAATGTCCCTCTGCCAACTCCAACGGTGTCGTACACCTCCAATCGTCCTCTTAAACGCTCATTTTCCGCCACAAGTGACAAAAGCAGCACCTCATATCTGCCCGCTCTCTCAATCACCGACTTAGCCAGCCCAACGTTGGCACCTTCTTCCAACACCACACCACACAAGTCGTTGGTGATAGCCTTCAGTCGCTCCACGTAGTCTCCACTCACTCTGGCAGTCTCCGCACCGGCTCTACTCCTGGGCCTGCTAGCCCTCGTTGAAGTAACTGCGGCAGGAACGGCAAAAACTCCTCCATCATCGTCCAACAACGAGTCGACCGATTTCTGCCTCTTGACTCCAGTTAGCGGCACTCCATAACTCTCCTCAGCCTCAGAATGCCTGCCACTCCCACCAGGCATAACAGCATCCTCCGTAACCTCCTCACTAGCACCAGCACGGGGCCCCTTCGACCTGGGCCTTTTACCCACCATCGAACTGGCAAAATACCCGCCTCTTCCCTACTACACACAACTATAACTAAATACGGCAAACAAATAACTCACCCGCTATGGACAAACACACGCACCAATGTTATAGGTATAGGGACGGCAAACAACCACGCGGTCTGCTGCCGCTATACAGTAACACAGGCAAAATTCGACCAAATATTACCACGCCTATATCTCAGCTCCCCGATGCCGGATCGACGTGTATGTTACTTTCCTTTAATAATTTGCTTCTAATTTTTCGACCTTTATTTGATTAATTATTCTAACTAATTATTCCAGTTTAAGGTCTCTTCAGATTTCATAAAACTTTTTTGTTTTTTTTCGATATTTCGATTTCCTTTGGAAATCTTCTTCAGGAAAATTTTTATATTAATTACTTTCCTGAATATTTCCAAAGGAAATCGAAATATCGAAAAAAACAAAAAAGTTTTATGAAATCTGAAGAGACCTTAAGCTGGACAATCAGTCGAGAATAATTAATCAAATAAAGGTCGAAAAATTAGAAGCAAATTATTAAAGAAAAGTAACATACACATTTTTTGCATCCTGTTCTTCAATTTTAATTCGGTACTTCAACAAAAAGAATAAGAAAAAAAAAATTTCACCAATCGGTCCAAAAACTTCCGAGATTTTGTCGTGTAAGTTTTGTGAAAAACTTACAATCAAAACACCACTAAACCACGCTGAATCACTATAGATAAGCAATATTCAACCGCAAATACGTCTATACGCAACCAGGCGAAGGCATCGAATGACAGATTGTGTACTAGATTAATGTGAGTACCCGCCACAATGGCTCAATCTCACAGTGCTCTTAACACAGGGTGAATACAATGCGTCGACCAGCGCCCCCGTATGCCGATGCATCCGAGTACCAATTTAAAACCATGTATTTGGACATAGTTTTTTCCCTTGGTTAGGGACGGGGCCTATCTAACACTCCTTCCGATCTATGGGTCACGGCACCCGGTGGCAATACAACTCCACATCGAGCAGAAGCTCTCCCCGCGATTTGGGTATAAACTACAGCCACCACGTGTCTCCCCGAGGGGCCACACCACAGTCAGGGTGGAACAAAAGTTCCATGGGCACCTGACTCCCGTGGTACCAGAATTAAGTCTCTGGTCAGACCTCGTAGCCGAAACTACTACCAGTCGAACCCCAAACGGTTCTGGGACTGGTGATTCTTATACTTGGAGTTAGTACACAATCTGTTGGTTGCTTCTGGTGACCGAAAATGTAAATGCGTATTTTGGCCACATATATGAAAATATTTCACACTTTTTCAAAACTGTTCACCCTATAGCTCACGCAACTTTATTTTCTGGATAATGAGACATATACCAATCGATTTGTACATGTCTCCGGAAGAGATCCTTATACTCGGAGTTAGTACGCAATCGGTTGGTTGCTTCTGGTGACCGAAAATGTAAATGCGTATTTTGGCCACATATATGAAAATATTTCACACTTTTTCAAAACTGTTCACCCTATAGCTCACGCAACTTTATTTTCTGGATAATGAGACATATACCAATCGATTTGTACATGTCTCCGGAAGAGATTCTTATACTCGTAGTTAGTACACAATCTTTTGTTTGCTTCTGGTGACCAAAAATGTAAATGCGTATTTTGGCCACATATATGAAAATATTTCACACTTTTTCAAAACTGTTCACCCTATAGCTCACGCAAATTTATTTTATGGATAATGAGATATATACCAATCGATTTGTACATGTCTCCGGAAGAGATCCTTATACTCGGGGTTAGTACACAATCTTTTGTTTGCTTCTGGTGACCGAAAATGTAAATGCGTATTTTGGCCACATATATGAAAATATTTCACACTTTTTCAAAACTGTTCACCCTATAGCTCACGCAACTTTATTTTCTGGATAATGAGACAAATACCAATCGATTTGTACATGTCTCCGGAAGAGATCCTTATACTCGGAGTTAGTACACAATCTTTTGTTTGCTTCTGGTGACCGAAAATTTAAATGCGTATTTTCGCCACACATATGAAAATATTTCACACTTTTTCAAAACTCTTCACCCTATAGCTCACGCAAATTTAATTTCTGGATAATGAGACATATACCAATCGATTTGTACATGTCTCCGGAAGAGATCCTTATACTCGGAGTTAGTACGCAATCGGTTGGTTGCTTCTGGTGACCGAAAATGTAAATGCGTATTTTGGCCACATATATGAAAATATTTCACACTTTTTCAAAACTGTTCACCCTATAGCTCACGCAACTTTATTTTCTGGATAATGAGACATATACCAATCGATTTGTACATGTCTCCGGAAGAGATTCTTATACTCGGAGTTAGTACACAATCTTTTGTTTGCTTCTGGTGACCAAAAATGTAAATGCGTATTTTGGCCACATATATGAAAATATTTCACACTTTTTCAAAACTGTTCACCCTATAGCTCACGCAAATTTATTTTGTGGATAATGAGATATATACCAATCGATTTGTACATGTCTCCGGAAGAGATCCTTATACTCGGGGTTAGTACACAATCTTTTGTTTGCTTCTGGTGACCGAAAATGTAAATGCGTATTTTGGCCACATATATGAAAATATTTCACACTTTTTCAAAACTGTTCACCCTATAGCTCACGCAACTTTATTTTCTGGATAATGAGACAAATACCAATCGATTTGTACATGTCTCCGGAAGAGATCCTTATACTCGGAGTTAGTACACAATCTTTTGTTTGCTTCTGGTGACCGAAAATGTAAATTCGTATTTTGGTCACATATATGAAAATATTTCACACTTTTTCAAAACTGTTCACCCTATACCTCACGCAACTTTATTTTCTGGATAATGAGACATATACCAATCGATTTATACATGTCTCCGGAAGAGATCCCTATACTCGGAGTTAGTACACAATCTTTTGTTTGCTTCTGGTGACCGAAAATGTAAATGCGTATTTTAGCCACATATATGAAAATATTTCACACTTTTTCAAAACTGTTCACCCTATAGCTCACGCAACTTTATTTTCTGGATAATGAGACATATACCAATCGATTTGTACATGTCTCCGGAAGAGATCCTCATACTCGGAGTTAGTACACAATCTTTTGTTTGCTTCTGGTGACCGAAAATGTAAATTCGTATTTTGGCCACATATATGAAAATATTTCACACTTTTTCAAAACTGTTCACCCTATAGCTCACGCAACTTATTTTCTGGATAATGAGACATATACCAATCGATTTGTACATGTCTCCGGAAGAGATCCTCATACTCGGAGTTAGTACACAATCTTTTGTTTGCTTCTGGTGACCGAAAATGTAAATTCGTATTTTGGCCACATATATGAAAATATTTCACACTTTTTCAAAACTGTTCACCCTATAGCTCACGCAACTTTATTTCCTGGATAATGAGACATATACCAATCGATTTGTACATGTCTCCGGAAGAGATCCTTATACTCGGAGTTAGTACACAATCTTTTGTTTGCTTCTGGTGACCGAAAATGTAAATGCGTATTTTGGCCACACATATGAAAATATTTCACACTTTTTCAAAACTCTTCACCCTATAGCTCACGCAAATTTATTTTCTGGATAATGGGACATATACCAATCGATTTGTACATGTCTCCGGAAGAGATTCTTATACTCGGAGTTAGTACACAATCTGTTGGTTGCTTCTGGTGACCGAAAATGTAAATGCGTATTTTGGCCACACATATGAAAGTATTTCAAACTTTTTCAAAACTGTTCAACCTTATAGCTCACTCAAATTTAATTTCTGGATAATGGGACATATACCAATCGATTTGTACATGTCTCCGGAAGAGATTCTTATACTCGGAGTTAGAACACAATCTGTTGGTTGCTTCTGGTGACCGAAAATGTAAATGCGTATTTTGGCCACATTTGAAAATATTCCTCACTTTACCAAAACTGTCCAGCCTGTAGCTCGAGGAAATTTAATTCCTGGATAAGGAGACAGATACCAAATGATTTGTAGATGTCTCCCGAGGAAATCCTTATACTCGGAGTGGACGCACAATGTGGTGTTCGCTGCTGGTGGCCGGAAATACAAGTGCTTTTTTTGGCCACTCTTATGAAGATGTTTTGCACTTTCTCACCTTATAGCTAACACAATTTAATTTTCTGGCCAATGACCAACAAAGCACTCGATTTGTACGTGTCTCCAGAGTGGATTCTTATATTCCGAAGGGCAACACAATCTTTTGTTTCGTGTTGCAGAACAAAATAATTAAACTAAAATTTGCCAATATTCATTTAACAAAACCATTTTTTATTTAATTTCAATATAATACTTTATTTTATTCATATTATCAACAAATCATTTCACATTTTATTTTTGTTAATTTATATTAGCGATGAAAACAATGTTAGAAAATATTTATCTTTTGCTAACAGTTTTGTTTGTTTACATTTTGTAAAATCTTCTGCTTTTTGTTCTCATTCCATCAAAAATCTTCTGTTTTTGTGTCATTTCATTTGTTTCTAATTTGATTTTGTTACAATTTCCTCTGGAACGGAATGGAAATGAAATTCTGCTCGATTGTAATCTTCTGCTTTTTTTCTTCTGTTTTCTTCACGCCGATTGCTTTCACGTTCTTATGAAAAATATGAAAACTTTTGTTGTTGGTGACTCTTGATTAATTCTTGATTATAAATAGTGTAAATACGAGTGTTAGAAGTATAAATACATTCATCCGTGTCTATATATGTACAAATGTGTTTTATTTATGTTCTTTTTTTTCATTTCCCGTGTTTGTGTTTATTCATGTGTTTTATTTGTGTTCTTTTCTTTTCATTACCCGTGTTTGTGTTTATTCATGTACAAACGAGTTATGTTGTAAATAAAGAAATAATGAATAAAGAAATTTTGGATTTTTAAAATGTACACTAATTTTCTTTTTTTGTTCTTTTTATCGTGTTCTTTATTTTACATGTTTGGTTTTATTGTTTTCTTTTATTAATCCTATTGTGTTTTTATACTTTTCGTCCGGGATGACAATTCCGCCTCTAACTCATAGATCTTCTTCCACATCTCTGTTGCTATCGGGTAAAAAGGTGGTGGATCAGCATTCACCATGCGTTTCAAGTCGGCCAATTTTTTCCGAAGGCGCACTACTCGTCCTGCCCTACGGTGTTTCGGTTTTGTTGTAGCTGGAATTCTTGTTAGTTTTTCTTGTTCTTACCTCGCTAGCCACTTCTTGTATTCGTCTATGGTCAGTGCCCTTGGTTGTTGTTGATTTGTTGTTGTTTTTGCCGATAAAGGGATGGATCTGTCCCCAATGTCCTGTGATTTGTTTGGCAGGATCGCCATGTGATGATCTGCTCGCATATTCGCTGATATATGTATTATTTTTAGGACCTGCCTAAAAGAGTAGCCGGCTATTAAGAAAGCCACTGGCTGGAATATATTTTATGTACCGGCAGCTTCAAGAGCGCCAGGTAGTTTATTTAATGAAGGAAAAGCCAAAAGACTCGGCTGAGTTTGATCTGTTTAATGATAATTTATTTTCAAATTTTGTTCCTTAAATACCTACTTAACGGTACTTCTTAAATCTATCTTAAATCTATTGTTATCCTACTTAGAATTACTTATTGCAATATTACATTTATTTGCATCTCCTTTGCTCTAATTATGTTTTCATTGTTTGTGTATCTTGTTGTTGCATTATGCTTGTGCATTTTCTGTTTATGTTGTTTTTGTGGTTTATTATGTTTTATCAGTTTTTTATCAGAGATGGTAAAATATTATCGTATCACAAATAGTACCAAGAAGTGGTAATGTTACAATTAGTACAATATAATAATTAGATTTTTTTCGAGAATTGAGAAGGAGTCAGCAAAAGTGGGTCTGACGGTGAATGAGGACAAGACAAAATTAATGGTTTCAACGAACAGGGCCTCCACGCGATTAGACCAAAGCGTGAACGTTGATAAGCGTTATAACTTCGAGGTAGTGGACGAACAACAACGTCAGCCTTGAGATCAAGCGGAGAATTGTGCTTGCGAATAGATGGTATTTTGGGCTAAGCAAGCACTTTAGGGATAAAGCCCTCTCTCGAGTAACAAAAGTCCAGCTGTACCAGACTCTCATTCAACCTGTCTTGCTTTATGGCGCAGAATCCTGGGTCCTATCGCAAGCAGACGAAACATCTGTAGGAGTCTTCGAGAGAAAAATACTCCGAAAAATTTATAGCCCTATAGTGCACAACGGCGAGTATCGGCGACGCATGAATCATGAGCTGTATGAGCTTTATCCTGACATTGACATAGTTAAGCGGATCAAGATAACGCGATTGCGCTGGCTAGGACATGTCAGTAGAATGGATGAAGATGAACCAGCGCGAAGGGTTTTCGAAACCGAACTCGAAGGAAGACGAAAAATAGGAAGACCAAGACTCCGCAGGAGGGATCAGGTTGACGAATCCCTGCGTACACTTGGTATTGCCAACTGGAGAGATAAAGCGAAAGATCAAACTGGTTGGCGAAACATGTTATCTTCGTTTTGTAAGGTCCCTGACCCCCCGGGGTTGTCCGAGACCGGATAAGTAAGTAAGTCAGTAATAATTAGATTAATGTTGTAGGTGTGTACCAAAATAGTGCAAACAGTACAGTAGCGCCTCAGGAAGAGATTTCAGAGGCAAGGCGCACTAATGCCGAAGACCTGCCGCAGCGTAAATTGGCCTATCTTGCTTCCCTGAGCGAGTATAAGAACGCCATTTTGAAGGTCAAGGAGGACGAATGGAGGTGTTTCGTGAGGATGAATACAGACGATCCCTGGGGTCCCGGTGTCGATGGAATGACCGGCGAAATGCTGAAGCCAATTTGGAGTTGCATTCCCGAACACGTGTCTGCTGTTATGGAGAACTGTTTCCGCGAAGGCTACTTCCCAGATGCTTGGAAGTGCGCAAAAGTGGTCGTTCTACTGAAGAGCGACGACAGGGTGAGGACTAATCCGAGGTCTAATCGCGGCATTAGCCTTCTCCCCGTACTCGGGCAGGTGATGGAGCGGATTTTGGTAGAACGACTCAAAGAAGGTGGAATGCTGCGCACTTACGAGTACCAGTTTGGGTTTCGCGAGGAGAAGTCAGCCGAGGATGCGTGGATGCACGTGCGGAGAAGTGCGGCGGAGTCGGCGGCAAAATATGTGTTGGGCGTCTTCGTAGATTTCAGAGGAGCCTTTGACCACCTTTCCTGGTGTAGCGTCCTCAGCAGGCTTCATGAGCTTGGTTGCCAGGAAATTAGGATGTGGACGAGTTACTTTCGGAGTACGAAGGCGTGCGTCGTTGGTGCCAGTGACACAGTTTGGGTTGATTCCACTCGGGGGTGTCCGCAGGGATCCATCTGCGGTCCATATTTATGGAATCTAATGATGGATTCCCTGCTGGGGACTCTTTGTAGCGGATACAAACTGTGCGCGTACGCGGATGACCTCCTTATCCTCATCGAAGGACAGTCTCGTGCTGATCTGGAGAGAAGGGGTGATGAGGTTATGTGTGTAGTTGGAGAGTGGAGTAGGAGAGATGGTGTTAGCGTGGCATTGGATAAGACGGTCACAATGCTGCTTAAGGCCAGGTTGTCACCGTCTCGTCCGCCGGTAATTAGGTGTCAGGGCGCGAGCCTGCCACATGTCACCCAGGTGAAATACTTGGGGATTATGGCGGGTGAGCGCCTTAATTCTATGGTGTATTTGCCATATGTGAGGGACAAGCTCACTGCGGTGGTGGGCGTATACTGAGGGCGTATACGAATACTGAGGACTGACTGGGGCCTAAGCAGGCGGGCTGTGCGGCACCATATTCGGTGGATTATTCGACGCCTGTGCGACCTATGGTGCACCAATATGGTGTGGCACAGCTACGTCCGTGGTAGGCAGGGCCAAGGTGCTTTCGTGCCAGCATATTATTTTGTTGGCATGTTTGCTGCAAGTTCTTCTAGGGGTACCCCCCTGGACTCAGAGGTTTTGCGTCATGCCGCGGCATACAGATTGAAGAAGGGCTTGCCCCTTTTTGGAGACGAGCGCTTTTAGACGAGTGCGTGGCTCGCTTTGGGGAAATAGATGGACAAACACTGACAAAGGTAGGGTGACGTACGAATTTATACCGGACGTGACTTTTGTGCGTGACAGACCGGACTTCTGCTCTGCTCGATGTGGAGTTGTATTGCAACCGGGAGCCGTTACCCATAGATCGGAAGGAGTGCTAGATAGGCTCCGTCCCTAAACAAGGGAAAAAACTATGTCCAAATACATGGTTTTAGATTGGTACTCGGATGCTTTGGCATACGGGGGCGCTGGTCGACGCATTGTTTTCACCCTGTGTTAAGAGCACTGTGAGATTGAGCCATTGTGGCGGGTACTCACATTAATCTAGTACACAATCTGGCATCGAGGATCATTCGATGCCATCGGCTTGTTGAATACGGACGTTTTTTACGGTTGACGATAGTGATTATTATAGTGTCTCTATACGATTTTGCGATTTTTGTGTAAGATTTTGTTAAAAACTTACACGCTATTTGTGAAGTTTATTGTAGGCATCACTGCACAGTTGCGAGTCTGCAGAGCGCTGTGACGCAAATTTTATTAAGATCGATTAGTCGAGATATCGGCGGATTAGTTTGAGTCCATTTTGGTCGTTAGCGTGGTGTCTGCCCGCTATAGCGGACAGTAGCATGGGGTAGCCGCACAGCGTGGTTGTCAGCACAGGCGAGGTTTTTGTGGTAGTTTTTTATTAAAACTTTCACGCTAATTGCGAGGGTTTTAATGGGTCGAGATTTTTATATCACCGGATAGCTACACATGGGTAGAAACCTGTAATATAAATTTCTTCGAAATCGGTCGCAGGGTCTCGAAGATCTGACCGTTTCAGTTAGGGTCTATTTTGGGCACATTTCCCCATGGGAAATACACGTGTTTGTGTGAGATACACACTTAGGGTGGTAGTAGACAACATAGACTTGGACTGTACGTTAGTGGATGCTAGCCAGTGGGGTGTGTGTGTTTCTGTGGAAGGCTGGCTAGTATCTACTGTCGTTTTAGTTGCCCATTGGACCCGTATATAGAGTATATGGATTCGGTGCTACTCCGAGCGAGTAGCTTCCCGCTAATCCTAGGCTTAGACTCAAACGCATGTTCTCGTATGTGGTTCAGTAAGATGAGTAGGCATGCGCCTGGTCATCAGAACCATATATATATACTCAAGTGTCGGAGATCTCCGGGCCTTGACGGCATGACTGGAGAGATGGTGCGAGCCATGTGGAAGGCGATACCACAGTATCTTAGCACGTTATATAGCAGGTGTGTCAGTGAAGGATACTTCCCGGAGTCATGGAGGAGTGCGCGTGTTGTGGTCCTACTTAAGTCCCCCGATAAGGTGCGGAGTAACACCCGCTCTTACCGGGGCATCAGTTTGCTCCCCGTGTTGGGGAAGGTACTGGAGAGGATAATGGTGAATCGGCTTAAGGAGCACACCAACTGGCAGCCTTCTGACTTCCAGTTTGGTTTCAAGGAAGGAAGAAGTGTGGAATATGCGTGGCTTCACGTTCCTAGCTGTGTTGCTGACACATCTGCTAAATACGTGCTAGGCATATTTGTGGATTTTCGCAGGGTCTCACATTTCCCCGTAAGGAATATACGTGTTTGTGTGAGGTACACACTTAGGGGTTAGGTATAGCCTGAGGAGAGTAGTCAGGTGGTGCGTACCGATTGCCGGTGCCATGCCGCCTGCGGCTAGGAGGAAAGGGAGGAAGGTGAGGCCCGATGAGGATGGAAGTGGAGCTCAGTCGGGTGAAGGGAGTGAGATGAACGGACTGTTGTCGTCGTCTGGAAGGCGGTTACAGCTCACAGAGGCGGAGGTGTCGTCGACGGAGATAGACAACGACGTGGTGGTCGAAACGCAGAAGCCGAGTTCGCCTGTGATGAATCAGCCCGCTGTTGCCGAAAAGTCTGGCGCTGGCCATGGTGGTGGAGAGCGGCCTGTTACCCGGAAGTGTGGATGTCCCAGTGGTGGAGTTCAACACTAGGGAAAGCAGGTCCAGGAGAAGGCCGTCGGATGATGGCAACGGGTATGTGGCGAAGATGAAGGCCATAACAGGTGACCTAAACCGTATGGTGTTGGGGGACGGGTCCAATGTCGGGTTGGCGAGGGCTGTCATTGAACAGGCCGGAAGATACGTGGCCCTTATGATGGGGCTGATCGACGAAAATGAGCATCTGCGAGGTAGGCTCGATGTTTACGGGACCGATAGGGTTAGTAGAGGGCACCTGGCTGGACCAATGATGTCTCCCCCGCACCACGGTCTTGTAGTCGACCTGCTGTCTCGGTAGTGCCTGTGTCGGTGCCGAAACCTGTGGAGCCGTGGTCAGTCGTGGTCAAAGGCACGGGCATTGCTACGTCAAAGGAGGTAGTGGAGAAGACGGTGGACCAGGTTGGCCCCACCTGGTGTGCGCATGCACGAGGTGCGCCCTACGCGCGATGGTGGTGCGGTAATTCGTACACCGTCCGTGGCGGAGCGCACAAAGATTGTGCAAAATACGAAATTTGCGGAGGTGGGACTGGAGGTGTCGGTAAACGACAAGATCGGTCCGAGGGTTGTGGTACAAAGGGTGCACGCGGAGATTTTTCCGGACACCCTGATGGAGGAGCTCTATGAGCTCAACTTGAAGGACATAATGTCGCCTGAATCCTACAGGAAGAGTGTACGGATGGTCAGTGCTCCCTGGCGTCCTACGGATACGGGGCAGTTGAATGTAGTGCTAGAGTGCACCACGAAGGTCGCGGAGAGATTGGAGGCCAGAGGCGTTTACGCCAAATGGTTGTTTAGGGACGGACATACCTCTAATTTAGTGTATTCTTTTTGTTGAAGTACCGAATTAAAATTGAAGAATAGGATGAAAAAAATGTGTATGTTACTTTGCTTTAATAATTTGTTTTTAATTTTTCGACCTTTATTTGATTAATTATTCTCGACTGATTGTTCCAAGTTAAATTAACAAAATTAAAGTTAAATGAACAAAAGTGAAAAATATCAAAAAAATACATATTCACGGTTAGGTAAACAAAAGTAAAAGAAACCAACCAACAGTCAGCGTCAAACAAAAATGTACACCAGTGGAAAAAGCGTAAAATGTGTAATTAAAATTAAAATATAATTAAACAAAAGTGTAAAATATAATTACACAAACATACAAATAACAAAAGTACGGTTTTTCTTGGGCACTTGGTGAAAAAAAAGAGTTTCGAATACGGACACATAAGCAAAAAAAAAATGTTTTTTTTTGGGTGTAAAACTTAATAAATTTAAAAATAAATGCAATTGAGGAAAATAAAGAAAAAAAAGGAAAGTGATCATAATCAAATTATTAAGAGACCAAAATCAGCATAGCAGCAAGATCTGAAAAAAAACAACAACAACACAAACAAAAAATGAATATAAAGACATTTAAAAATAATCAAAAACAAAATACGAAATAAATATCAGCTTATCGCTGGAACAAAAAGAGAAAAGCAGAAGCAAATGAAAAAATTTTGGAAATATATAACAGACACTACAACACAGTTATTACGACAAATACGACAGGCAACAATTTGAAACACATTACATACAACGACATCAAATACTACAACAAATGCCACAAATCATCATCAATATCATTCAAGTGACTTTGAAAAATTATATGCAAAATGTTTCAAGCAAAAACTATTTAAAGCTGAAGAAACTGTACCAATTTTACGAAGGGAAAAGTGGAATAAAGAAATGAAATAACTGGTGATGAACAATACAACAAAAATCAACTACATATTAATAAGACGACAAATGAACAACAAAAGAAGGAAGAAGCTAGAATAACAGCAACAAGAATAACAGCAACAGACCAAATCATCGGGACATCAGAGACAGGCGACTAAGAAGGAGAATATGCAGATAAGTTACAATGACAGCCGAAAATATGTAAATAAATAGTTTTACTTTCATAAACAATAATTGTATATATAAATACACTGTATAAATACACTGGGAAAATTTAATTGAAATTTTTGAAAAAAATTAATTCTGGAATTGGCTATTACTACATTTTTAACTATTAATGGAATTTGACCAGAAAATATTTAATAAATTAATTAAACAATTTGAAAATATAAAAAAAAGAATTATTCAAAAACGTCCACTGTCAAAGCAACAAACAAAGCGAAATGAATATGTTGAATTACTGATTGGAAATTATAACTCTATTTTGTTATACACTGGCTCGCGAATTGATCAGCTACCAACCGCTAGAAAATTTACCATTTGTAATAGAATAGTACATTGTCGTGAACTACTAGTCCGATGTTTTAGCAAACTGGACTGCAAAATTAGGGTGCCTCGTGGTCCAAATATATTTGAACAAATTAATAACAATATACAGACAGATACAGAATCTGACTCAGAGCATAGTGCACTCGAAATAGAAAGCGACAGTAAAGCTGGTAGAAAAGTTAACATAAATCCCGGGGAAAAATCAAAAGTATGCTCTAACATTGATGTGCGATTTAACAAAATATTTAGTAACCATTTCGATACCAGACAAAGCTGCATACACTGTGGCCCGTGCAATTTTAATATATGGCTCCATGAAATCAATCAAATCAGATTTAGGAACTGAATTCAAAAATTAAGTCTTAACAGAACTGTGCAAATTTTTACAAATTGAGTTACACTTTTCTACAGCGTATCACCATGAAACTTTGGGCACGGTTGAACAGAATCACAGAGTTTTTAATGAATACCTAAGAGCATATATTGAGGAAAATATTTCGGACTGGAATACCTATCTAAAATAAAATACAGTCTTTGACAACAAGTTTTCACCATATGAATTGATTTTTGGGAAAAATGTAGCCTGGCCAAAAGAAGCGGTGAAGGAAAATATTGATCCAATCTACAACATAGAAAATTATAGTATAGAAGTCAAATATCGCCTACCAAAATCTCATAGTTTAGCAAAAAGTTTAATAGAAAAACATAAACGGCGGAAGAAAATATTTTACGATAAATATGCAAAACCATTAAAACTAGAACTGAACGACTATGTACTAATTCAAAAAGAACCATATGATAAACACAAAAGCATTTACGATGGTCCTTACATCGTAAAAAGTATTGATGGTTGCAATGTGACAGTTTATAATGAAACCACAAAAAAAGAAAAAACAATTCACAAAAACAGACTCAGAATACATAACAAATAATTCCAGATACTTCCACATATTCATTTCCAATATATTTATACAAATAAAAAAAAAAACAGTATTTTTAATGTTTACACTACTATGAAATATATTAGATAATAAATACCAAAGAAATCAATGAATACAAATTATGTTCTTGCTTTAATTCGAAAACATTGAATTTATAAAGTAAAAATTAAAATATTTCATAATATAACTACAACATTATGTTTATGAGAAGCTTTGAAATCAAAAAAAAAAAACCCAGTATTTTTAATGTTTATACATACTACTATGAAATATATTTGATAATAAATACCAAAGAAACCAATGGACAATACTAAATGAATACAAATTATTATGTTATGTTTATGAGAAGCTTTGAAATCACAAAAAAAAAATCATTATATAAATATTAAGTTAAAGAAATAATGTAAATATAAGTAGTAGTAAGATTTTTTTTTATTTTAAAAGGGAGGTGTAGTGCAATCCTGTTAGCATCTTATCTCGAATAAACTCTAAATTGTACACTAATTCCCTACCGTGTTAACTTTTTTCTTGTTGCTTAATATTTTTACGGTTAACTATTTGGATGTAAATTCTCATAACCGAGAAATTACACCATACACCTAATACGTTAACATACAAATCTGAAATCAATTTCAGAATCTTCATTGTGGAGTAAAGCCAATCCTCTCACGGACCAGTCCCATACAGTCCTCTTTCTTTGATTCCACAAAAACAATAAAGGCGAACTAGTTGATAAGAGGATTTTATCAATCTCTACTCTCAATCCACTTAATCATCTCCAATCAACTCTGGCATACGCCTATACATGCGATCCCAACCTTTATAGCTTTAAACTACAAAGTTTTATCTATCCCAAAAAATTGAGAATCCGAGCTATGTCCCTAAAATTATGATACTCTAAAAAAATTATTATCCACTTACCTTTTTTTCACCTTCAGTTTCTTCGTCTCCCGACTCCAGGCCAACATACTCTCCGTCTAGAGGTTATTCTTGGTCCTTTAAAAACGACAAGTGGTTATAGTACCGCGAAGACGGCACATATTCTTCGTCTGTTCCGGCACCAGACTTTAAACGTTTGTTGACTTTTTTTAGTTCCCTGCGAAAAATACTTCGCAGAGAACTTATTTTTTCCATAACAAACTCCTTGTCAGCGTTTGTTTCCACTTCTTTGCACTTTTCTATCAATCCGGTATAAGCCACATTTTTCATAGCACGGTTTTTATAAACGTTGCTTTTTATTTTCCATACTTCTGGCTTGCTTTTAAATAAATCTATGAATTCTAACATAAATTGTTTCTGTTTTGATGACTCCATATGAAAACTGACAATTGTAACAAAAACTGTTTGTTTTCATGTTTTCTTTTCACATTCCACTTTAAACGGTAAAAAGTCGGCCGACCCCCCCTTAGACTGAATGAAACGTCGGCCCGAATTGAAAAAAATCAAAGTTGTTTTGATTTTTGCCCGACTTGCCAGACTTCACCTTACACTGGGAGATGAGTCGGCCCTTTATTCTTCAACAACATTGCTCCTTTCTCTTGCAAGTTATTCCCTTTAATCCAGCGGTGCCCACAAAGAGAAATGGGCATGTAGTAGTTATTTTACAAAAAAATTTGATTGTATTGGTACTTTTGCACTGACCAAAATCACTTGGATTTGCTTGTTTTTTTTGTTTTGTTTGTTAACAATGTTGTATTGTTTTACTATTTATGTTCTTATCTGATAAATTTCAGCTATGAGGCGACTAAAAAAGAAATAAGCATAGGAGGCAATTAATAGATAATAAAAAAAAATAAAAAAATAGGCACATGAGTTATTTGCCAATAATGTACGGGTCCGCCATCTAACGTTTTTTTTTCAACTAGTGCTTATTTCGTGAATGGTAACACTTAGCTCACGTCTGATTTGACAGATAATTAGTTTTATCCTTCCGCTGAACGAATATGGTTGTGTATACGCTTGAGTGTATACGCTTAAGTGGGCCTGCGATCGACTTACAGAAGATGCCGATTTTGCCAAAAAAAATCATCTTTTCGGATGAAGCTCATTTTGATCTTGGCGGGTATGTAAACAAGCAAAATTGTCGCATTTGGGGCACAGAAAACCCGCACGCATACATTGAAAAGCCGATGCACCCAAAACGAGTCACTGTTTGGTGCGGATTTTGGTCCAGAGGCATAATTGGGCCATTTTTCTTCGAAAATGAGGAAGGAGTGGCCGTTACAGTCAATGCCGCTCGTTATCGTGCCATGTTGAACGAATTTTTGTTCACAAAAATTGAAGAGGAGGATATTGGCAATATTTGGTTTCAACAGGACGGCGCTACGTGCCACACAGCCGAAGTTACACTCGATGTTTTGCGCCCTGTTTTTGAAGATCGCATTATCAGCCGCAGAGCTGATGTCGTTTGGCCACCTAGGAGCTGCGATTTGACACCGTTGGACTATTATTTGTGGGGTGCCCTCAAAGATAAGTGTTACACCGACAATCCAGAGACAATTGACGCTTTAAAGGACAATATTCGTGAAGCCATTTGTGAAATACAGCTGCACACAGTCGATAATGTGCTTAAAAATTGGACTGATCGTGTAGGCTACTGCATGGCCAGCCGAGGCAGCCATTTGAATGAAATAATTTTCCATTATTAACCGGAAGGATTGTACTTTCAAATAAAAAAAAAAAGAAATTTGAGAAAATATTCAGTAATTTTTTTTATAGCATTTTCAAAAACAAAAAGTTATTTGGCGGACCCGTTAGAAATTTTGAAGCGCTTTGCGTTAAAATGGCAGCTCTTGCTTGCCGTTCAGTCGTCTGATTAGTCGGCGTTAAACTCGCCACGAAAAAAACGAAAAACCTTGCTATAATAATTTGAAATATAGCAATGTAGTTCAACTACAAGCCAATACTATTGTCATTGAGGATTCATTGGTTTGTGAGCATTCGATGCCAACAGACGTGTTTAGCGGGAGTTCGTTGTGTTTGATAGCAGTTGAGTGATAGTGCGGTTTTTAGTGATTTTGGCGGAAAATTTTTTCACGCTATTTTCTCGAGAAGTAGTGGGCCGATTGGCTAGATTTTTACGTTACCGGTTAGAGCAGAAAACAAGGAAACCTGTGATACCAAGATCTTTGTGATCCGACATCGGGGAGCTGAGATATTGGTGTGGGAGTTTTCCTTGGATTTTCCCGTTGGTTTTGGTAAGCAACAGTAAGACCGCGTGGTCTTCTGCTGCCGTAAGTACACAAGTGCGTGTGTGTATCTCTGGTCTCTGGTAAGTAGTTTTTAATTACTTGTGCAGAGGTTGTGTGTTGATGGTGAAGCGGCGGGGCCAGAGTGGCAGTGGCGGCAGCGCTGCTGCTATGTCTGGCTCGATGACTGACGGAGAGTCATCGACGTCTTCAGCGGTTCCCAAACGGGTTCTGTTGGGGTCGCCAGAGGGGAAGGCTAGATCAAAGCCGGTTGACGCCGACTTTGATAGTAGTGCAGGAGCTGGTGGAGTGCCTAAGGGCAGTCCGAAGAGGGGTGCTAGTAGTGCCCAGGCAGGAAGTGAAGGGGACGCTGGTAGTAGCAGCGCCAAGTTGGTTGCTGGCACCAGTGGTGTCAAGGATTTGGCTCAGGAGTTGAGGACAACTATAGGGAAGGTAGGTGAGGTATTGCGTGCTGCTGGTACGTCGAAAGGCGTGTCGAAGGGTCCGCTGCCAACAGTACCTGTTGGTACGGCAGCCCCCGCCAGCAGCGATGGTGGTCGTGGCCGTAGCCGCGTAGGTCCTAGTGGACTGGGTGACGTTAGTGCCGCTGTAGAGCGGACACAGGCGGTCACCCGTAGGTTGGTCTCCGATTTAATGGAGGCCAATGTTAGTAAGGAGTTGGTTGCGAGGGTCCTCGGTTACTCTTCGGAGTACGAGGCACTCGTGGTAGGTCTGCTGGCTCAAAACGAGCGCCTTCGGGGCCGTCTTGATGCCAAGCCCAGGGAGAGCAGTAGGAGTGCCGTTCGACCCGCGGTTCCCACCGCGCCGGCAACGTTCCTCGCACCGGCTCCAGTGGCGACTGCCCCTGTAGCTGTGGGAGGAGGTTGTTCGGTAGTCACTGCGCCAGTTGTGAAGCCCGTCGAGACCTGGTCCTTGGTGGTGCGGGGCCGTAAGGGCCAAACTGCCAAGGATGTGGCCAGCAAGGTGGTGAGTGAGGTGGGGCCCACTTTAACAGAGCGGGTCCATGAGATCAGGGCGCTTCGTGGTGGTGGCGTATTAATACGCACACCATCTGTAGCGGAGCGTGCGGGTATTGCCAAGAATACCAAGTTTGAGGAGGCTGGGCTCACCGTTACGGTGCCTGATAGCTCGGTTGTGCGGGTTGTTGTCCAAGGGGTCGACTCGAAGATCACCCATGACGAGTTCATGGGTGATGTCTTCGAGAAAAATCTCAAAGACAGGATCTCGCTTGAGGAGTTCAAGAGTGGTGTCCGGCTCACTAGTCGGCCGTGGGATAGTTCCAAGAGCGGAACAACGAACGTTGTCTTGGAAGGGCGGGCTTCGGCCCTTGAGCCTTTGCTAGCATCGCGTCGTTGCTACGTGAAGTGGTTCTCATTCCGCGTACGACCGTTTGATCCGGTGCCAAGCTGTTTCAGGTGTTTGTCGTTTGATCACTACGTTAGGGAGTGCAGATGGAAAGAGAATGCCTGTTCTCGGTGTGGTCAGCAGGGTCACTGTGCAAGGGATTGAGGTAACGCAATTCACTGCAGAAACTGCGCTTTTCAGGGGAGACCCTCGGCTCATCGTATGATGACTGAGGACTGTCCCATGTACAGCGTTATGTTGGCTAGAGCGAGGGCTAGACATTAAGTATGGGACACACAATCTTACAAATAAATTGTGGTAGGGCAATGTCGGCAATGTGCGAGGTAGGAGAGGTAATGGTAGAACGACAGTGTAGTTTTGCTCTCATTCAGGAACCTGCTAGTGGCCATGGTGTCATTACAGGTTTGCCTGCGAGTATGCGGGTCTTCGCTGATTTGAGACTTAACTCCGCGGTGGTCGTGAATGACGGTAACGTAGAGTGTACCGTAGTTTCTAGGACCGACTTGGGGGTTTGCGTGTGTGTAGAAGGGGGTTTCGGACGGATATTTTTGTGTAGTATTTACTGCAAGTTTTCTGAGCCTTTAGAGCCGTATTTGGCATATATGGACACGGTACTACTACTTGCGAGTAGTAACCCTCTCGTCCTAGGGATAGACGCTAACGCATCAAACCCGCTATGGTTTAGCAAAACACCCAGACTTTCGACTGGGTCGCAAAACCATTACCGGGGAGAGATGCTAAGTGAATGGATTGTTTCGGGCCGCCTTCATGCCTTGAATGAGCCGAGTGAGCAGTACACTTTTGATAATGGTAGAGGAGTTAGCGATATAGATGTGACAATTGCGAATAGCGCAGCTTTGAGAACGTTTCAATTTAGTTGGAGGGTCAGACCGTCCGTAAGTGATCACAATTACATTGTAATTGATATCACTTACGAACGGACTGAAGTTAGCAGCTTAGACATCGTGCGGTGGCGCACCAGGGATGTGAACTGGGATGTGTATGGAGAATTCATCGCAGCTGAGGCTAGCGAGATTCCGATAGAAGTCTTTCGTCGTAGGACCGTAGATGAGCAAGTTTCGTGTTTACGCGAAGTTGTTCATAGGGCTAACGACGATCTCCTTGAAAGGTGTCGCAAGAAAACTTTGAGAAGATTACGATGGTGGACACGTGAGTTGACACTCAAGCGGAGGGAAGTGCGCCGTCTCAGGAAACGTTTCCAGAGAGGCAAACGGAACGAAGCTAGTGATCTTGACCAGCTCAGATCAGCGTACAAAATTTGCCTCAGCGATTACAAGGATATGCTTGTAAACGTGAAAGAGGAAGATTGGCGACAGTTTGTTGCCTGCCATAGGAATGATCCTTGGGGTCATGTGTATAGAATCTGCCTTGGCAGAGGTAGGAGGACAGATCTCTCCGGGTTGAAAGATGGCGATGCCATTCTTACTTCCTGGAGTGATTGCGTCAAAGTTTTGCTGCGGGAGTTCTTTCCGAGAGCGGAGGCAGTGGCCTCTTCTTCTTCTTCTGGGGAAGTTGAGACTGTTGCACCCGAGCTGGAAAGATCGGAGATCGCAGAAAGCATGGCGTTAGTTAAGTCGCGAAAGTCACCTGGTATGGATGGAATAGCTGGAGAGATGTGTAAAAGCGTCTGGAAGGCTATTCCGGAATACCTAGAGGCTTTGTATGGGCGGTGTGTACATGAGGGATATTTTCCACGCGAGTGGAAGGTAGCCCGTGTCATTGTACTCTTGAAGTCAATCGATAAGGACAGGAGTAATCCTCGTTCTTATCGGGGTATCAGTCTCTTACCAGTATTTGGAAAAGTACTGGAGAGGATTCTGGTGCAGAGACTGAATGAGAGAGTCGCTGACAGCATGTGCCGTTGGCAGTTCGGTTTCGTAAGGGGCCGAAGTGTTGAAGATGCCTGGGCGCATGTGAGGAGAACTGTTGTAGAGTGTACTCAGAAGTATCCTCTGGGTGTTTTCATCGACTTTAAAGGTGCGTTTGATTATCTGAGTTGGGCGAGCGTGGAAGAAAGACTAGCGGGGCTAGGGTGTCAGGAAGTAGCACTCTGGAGAAGTTACTTCTCTGACAGAAAAGCAGTGATAGTCGGGGCAAATAGTTCTGAGTGTGTTGATGTGGTCCGAGGATGTCCACAGGGTTCCATTTGTGGACCGTTTGTGTGGAATCTGATGATGGACTTGCTTTTGCATGAGCTTGAGGCCGAATGCAAGATATGTGCTTACGCTGATGACTTGCTTATCATGGTCGAGGGTAGTTCTCGTTCCGAGTTGGAACAGCTATCCTCGGCTATGATGAGTATTGTCACTCGGTGGGGCGAGCGTGTAGGAGTTAGTTTATCGGTGGAAAAGACAGTGACCATGTTGCTGAAGGGTAGTTTCAAGTCCCATTTTCCAATCGTGCGTTTGAATGGTGGTGGCACAATCCGTTACTCCACGGAGGTGAAGTACCTCGGAGTCACCATGGGAGAAAGGATGAACTTTTTGCCTCATATAGGGAGACTTCGCGAGAAACTGACGAGCGTTGTAGGAAAGGTTAGGCGTGTTATGAGGAGTGAGTGGGGTCTGAGTCGTCAAGCAGTCAGGACCGTGTACAGGGGCCTTTTTGTTGCCATGGCAACATTTGGGTCTTCTGTTTGGTGCGAAACTGCTAGAAGCGTCTTCGGGCAACGTCGTTTATTCTCTGTTCAGAGAGTAATGTTATTGGCATGTATGCCAGTATGTCGTACGGTGTCTACAGAGGCCCTACAAGTTTTGATGGGTGCCACTCCTCTTGATCTAGAGGTGATGCGTCGTAGCATGGACTTCAAAATCAAGAGGGGGTACGCACTGGGTGAGTCAGATTGGCTCATAGTTGGAGCAGAGAGCATGAGTAGAAGTGAGCGGCGGGCTCGGTTAGATGCGTTAGTCACATCTGAGTGGCAGGGCCGTTGGAATTCCAGTACCAACGGTCGAGTAACGTATAGATTTATACCGGATGTAGAATTCGTCGGGAAGAACCCTGAGTTTAGTTTCAATCTAAGCCTTGGTTTCATACTGACAGGTCACGGGTCGTTAAATGGATTCTTGCACAGAATGAGACTTGCGGATCGGGAGTCGTGTGATTGCGAAGCGCCAATCGAAGATTGGCTCCATGTTTTGTGCGAGTGTCCCCTTTACGGGTCTTTTAGGGATTTAGTCGGCATGGGTGTCACCAGATCCGGTGGTGAGTGGTGTGTGAGTAGTATGCTTCTGTCTCCGGATGCGTTGTGTGTGGCAACGCGGTTTGCCTCTCGTGTTTTCGCGAGTGATCCTGGCTTTTTCAAGCTAGTTATTCAGCCGTTTAGGATCTCGTTGTCGGTACTGCTGAACCCTGCGAACACAGGGATTGCCAGTCCCGGACTTCGTCGGAGTCGAATTTGGAAGTGGATTAGCCGCGAGGTCTGACCAGAGGCCTGTTTCTGGTACCGTGTGCTGTTTGGGATTGACACGTGGAAGGTCTCGAACTCGTGCCCTTTCAGTTTGTGTCTTGTTGTTGTTGACCCACGGGGGCATCATCGGGCGAAGCCTGAAGATTGGCTGCCGGTCGCTGTTATTGACCGGAAGAGGTGGAAACAGCCTTGCTCCCACGGTGAGAAAGCTGCAGCCGTCTGACTGTAGTTATTAGACCGTTTAAACTGCAATTTTAGCATTTAAATGGCAATGTCACGTGATGTTGTTGTTGGTGTTGATTTTGTATAATTGTTTCACGATTGATGCTTTTGTCGCCGGGGGTGACCAGTCCCCTACTTAGTACAAAGTAAAAACTGGGAGCAGCTTCACTGCGAAACTCGGACCAGAGAGTATGCCTATCTGGTAGCACGGGTGGTGTTGGCCCCCTTGTGGGAGATCGTGCTGGCTGTGGTTGCCACCAAAATCGCTGGTAGAGGCTATGTAGTTGCCTTGTATATCAGTTACTTGTAACGAAGTATGCTAGGCAGGTGCATATCCTCGAAATATGGGATCCGTGGCCCTTATTACGGAAGAGGTTTGGATAGTACCTCACTCTTACCAAGGAGGAGTAGCTCATGTACAGAGAGTTTACTCAATTGGTAGCTCGTGGACGGAAGAAAGAAGTCGCGCTGGCGGATATGCGAATACGGGGCGTTTGTTCTCCCACGTAATCGTGTATACCAATGGTGTAAGGCTTCCTATTCCTGATCTCTTGGCTGCCCCTCTATGCGGGGTAGCACGGATATCTCACGGGCGGCGCTAACAGTCGTATCAAACATGTTCTTGGTGGGGCGGTGCTCACCTGTGGATAAGGACTTCACGTCGAGAATCACATTAAATCACGCGGACTCTGTCATTGAGGATTCACTTGTGTTTTTCTAGTGGTTCAGTGCGGATGTGATTTTTCGCGCGCTTATCGAAAAAGCTTCCCACGCGATTATCTCAGAAAGTACTGGTGCGATTTAGATAATTTACCGTTTAGTGCGCGAAACGGTGAAGCGTGTAACGCAAAGATCTTGGCGATCCGACTTATAGGACCCGAGATATCGGTGAAATAATTTTGTGGTAAATTTTGCCAGTATTTCGTATAGCGGCAACTGACCGCGTGGTCATTTAACGGCCCTATACCTAATACACTATTGCGTGTGTGTGTTCCGAATACTGGTGAGTGTTTGTTTGCCATTTATATATTAAGTTGTGTGTAGGTAGACAGAGGCGGAGTTTTTAACTTCGGTATGGCGGGCAAAAGGCCCAGGGCGAGGGGTTCACGGAGCGCATTGGTGTCGGAGACCAGTGATGTAGGTGGAGATGAAGAATCGGTGCCGGTGCGAATTGTGCCCTTAGTAAGGCATACAGATTCGGAGTCGTCATCTACTTAGGTTGAAACCGGCGGCGCAGTGATGAAGCACAAATCGGTGGACTCGCTGCTTGAGAGTGAAAGTGCAGAGGTGAAGTTTGTAGTCCCTGCAGCCGTTTCTGCTGCCCCCGCAGTAGGTAGTGGTGCTGCTCCGACCGTTGTGGTAAGGGCCAGTAGGGCCAGGAGCAGGACGACCAGAAGTGGAACAGACGCGAGCGGTGACCACGTGGCCCGCATGAAGATGATAACTGGCGTTCTGTGTGAGGTCGTTTTAGGAGACGGTACCAACGTCTCCCTGGCCAAGGCTGTAATAGCTCGTGCTGGGAGATATGAGTCATTATTGATGGAATTAGTGGCCGAAAACGAGCGTTTACGTGGTAAGCTGGAGGTCTACGAGGCTTGTGGGGTTGGCAGAGTCCCACTGGCTGCACCTAGTGCTCCAATAATGCCTTCCCCTGTGGTACCGGGTGTTCGTGCAGCGGTACCTTTGGCACCAGCTGCGAAGGTGCCCAAGCCTCAAGAGACGTGGTCCGTCCTAGTGAGGGGAAAAGAGACTTCCACGTCAAAGGAAGTAGTAGAGAAGGTGGTGGAGCAAGTGGCCCCCTCCTTAGGCGTACGTGTGCATGAGGTACGGCCTGTGAGTGGTGGTGGTGCCGTTATACGCACCCCATCCGTTGCGGAGAGGCAAAAGATTGCTGACAACAGCAAGTTTTCGGAACTTGGGCTTACCGTTTCGGTGAGTGATAAACTCGGGCCCAGGATTTCAGTACAGCGAGTACATGCCGAAATAACGCCGGACGAGTTCATGGAGGAAGTGTATGCGTTGAACCTGAGTGAATCCATGACTCGTGCGGAGTTTGTTAAGTCAGTGAGGTTGGTGAGTTCTCCTTGGCGTGCAGATGGGGGTCCAACGACCGTCGTACTAGAGTGCACCCCCAGAGTTGCTGCACAGCTGGAGAACTCAGGTGTTTACGTTAAATGGTTCAGGTTCACGGTACGTACGCAAGACCTCGTCCAGACCTGTTACAGATGTTGTGGCTTCGACCACAGGGCGAGTGAGTGTCGAGTTAGAGACGCGGTTTGCCGCAGATGCGGTTTTTCGGGGCATATTGCCCATCAATGCGTGAACGCACTTAGGTGCAGAAATTGTGAGCTCAAGGGGTTAGCTGCTGACCATTCCATGGTCTCCCTGCAGTGCCCTGTGTATGCTGGCAGGTTGGTAAGAGTGCATGCGAGACATTGAAGATGGGTAGTACAACCATTCTTCAATACAACTGTGGCCGCAGTTATTCCGCGATGTGCGAGTTCGGCCAGACGATGAGGAGGCAGGGTGTGGCCTTTGCGCTACTTCAGGAGCCCTTTGATAAGGAATCTCTTGGTGTAGTGCAGGGGTTACTAGGAGGAATGAGGGTGTTTACCGACGGTGGTGGAAACTCGGCAGTTATAGTGGACGATATTGCCACTAACTGCAACGTTGTTAGCAGCGGACAGTACGGAGTTTGTGTGTCGGTAGAAGGTAGTTTAGGGAGATTGCTCCTAGCGAGCGTTTATTGTCGATTTAGTAACCCATTGGAACCGTATTTAGGGTATATGGATTCGGTGCTACTCCACGAGAGTAGCATTCCGGTAATCCTAGGCATGGATGCGAACGCATGTTCTCGTATGTGGTTCAGTAAGATGGACAGGCCAGGTCCTGGACATCAGAACCACATACGAGGAATTATGCTAAGCGAGTGGCTAGCCGGTAGGAATGTGACGGTCTTAAATGAGCCTAGTAATCTGTATACCTTTGACGGTCCAATGGTTGCTAGCGATATCGACGTGACGGTAGCGAACGCGGCAGCGATGTCTGCCTTTGCCTTCAGTTGGAAGGTGATTGACGAGTGGGGCATAAGTGACCACAATATTGTGGAAATTATGCTCTCATGCCAGAGACGAACGATTGAGCCCCCGCCACTGCGTAAGTGGCGTCTTTATGACGTAAATTGGAGCCACTATGCGGGGTGCATCAGGGACTCAGCGTCAGTATGCACCCTTGCTGAGTTCGATGAAACTAACGTTCGATGAAACTAACGGTCGATGAAATGGTTAGCCTAGTCGACCGTTGGATGTGTTCTGTTAACGACGCAGTACTAGGCCGCAGCCGCGTGGTTAGGCCTAGCGGGGTAAGATGGTGGACTGAGGAGCTGGACATTATGCGTAGGAGTTTGAGACGGCATCGGAAGAAATTCCAGAGAGCGAGGCGCTCTAATGCCGACAACTTGCCGCAGCGTAAGGCGACTTACCTGGCAGCATTACGAGCGTATAAGGCCATGATTATACGCGTCAAGGAGGAAGAGTGGCGTAGATTTGTGCAGGAGAATAGGGATGACCCATGGGGGAAGGTGTATCGGATATGTAGGGGTAAGTCGAAAAGAGTAGACTTTTCTTCCCTACGGGTTGGAGATGTGACAATGTCTTCGTGGAATGAGTGTGCAGGAGTACTGCTGAGTGAGTTCTTACCGAGGGCAGACCCGACCGATACGCCTCCTCCTGATGACGAAGTGACTGATCCTCCTGTGCTCGAAAGGTTCGAGCTGTCGGACAGTATGTCGAGAGTGAAGTGTAGGAGATCCCCGGTTATTGATGGCATGGCCGGCGAAATGTGTAGGGGACTCTGGAATGGCATACCAGGGTATTTATGGGTGCTATTCCAGAAGCGTTTCTCCGAAGCATATTTCCCGGCTGCCTGGAAGTGTTCAAGAGTGGTGGTCTTGCTGAAGTCTCCTGATAGGGTAAAGAGTGACCCGCGCTCATACCGTGGTATCTGCCTTCTCCCGGTGCTCGGTAAGGTTATGGAGAGGTTGATGGTAGAGCGCCTGAAGGAGAGCAGCAATTTGGGCACTTCCGAATACCAGTTCGGTTTTAGAGAGGGGAAGAGTGTAGAAGATGCATGGCTCCATGTGAGAAGATCCGTTGATCTCTCGACAGCGAAGTATGTCCTAGGAGTTTTTGTGGACTTCAAAGGTGCATTTGACCACTTGTCCCGCTAATCCTAGGCTTAGACGCAAACGCATGTTCTCGTATGTGGTTCAGTAAGATGAGTAGGCATGCGCCTGGTCATCAGAACCATATACGAGGAATCATGCTCAGCGAATGGTTGGCTGCAAGGAGGGTCGCGGTGATAAATGAACCTACCGATTTATAAACTTTCGATGGTCCAATGGGTGCTAGTGACATTGACGTGACGATTGTGAACGGGACGGCTATGACGAACTTTGACTTTGACTGGACGGTACGCGATGACTGGGGTGTAAGTGTCCATAATATTATTGATATTATGGCCACCCACCAACGACGGACGACGGAGAGTGCGCCAGTGCGCAAGTGGAGACTCCACAATGCAAACTGGATTTTTTACGCGGAGATGCTCAGAGGAGCATCTTTTGAATGTCCTATTAATGGATTTAGGGCTCTGACGGTGGACGAAATGATACGCCTTATAGACCGTTGGATGTGCTCGGTGAACGACGCAGTGCTAGGGCCATGCTGTAAGGCTACGCCTGGCGGGGTCAAGTGGTGGACCCCTGAGCTGAATTCGATGCGGAGGAACGTCAGGCGCCTCACGAAGCGTTTCCAGAGGGCAAGGCGTTCCAATGCTGAGGATTTAGCTCAGCGTAGAGCTGTTTATCTGGCGGCCCTTAGGGCGTATAAGTCTGCCATCGTCAGAGTCAAGGAGGAGGAGTGGAGGCAGTTTGTGCACGACCACAGGAACGATTCCTGGGGCAAGGTGTACCAGATCTGTCGAGGCAAGCGGAAGAGGACGGAGATCTCATCCCTGAAGGTTGGAGATGACACTTTGACGTCGTGGAAGGAGTGTACTGAGGCGCTGCTGGATGTGTTCTTTCCAGGGGTGGATCCTACTGATCGCCCTCCTCCAGATGGGGAGGTGGTTAGTGCTCCGCCCCTGGAGGAACACGAACTGGCGGCCAGTATACTCCGGGTCAAGTGTCGGAGATCTCCGGGCCTTGACGGCATGACAGGAGAGATGGTGCGAGCGATGTGGAAGGCGATACCACAGTATCTTAGCACGTTATTTAGCAGGTGTGTCAGTGAAGGATACTTCCCGGAGTCATGGAGGAGTGCGCGTGTTGTGGTCCTACTTAAGTCCCCCGATAAGGTGCGGAGTAACCCCCGCTCTTACCGGGGCATCAGTTTGCTCCCCGTGTTGGGGAAGGTACTGGAGAGGATAATGGTGAATCGGCTTAAGGAGGACACCAACTGGCAGCCTTCTGACTTCCAGTTTGGTTTCAGGGAAGGAAGAAGTGTGGAGGATGCGTGGCTTCACGTTCGTAGCTGTGTTGCTGACACATCTGCTAAATACGTGCTAGGTATATGTATGGATTTTCGCGGTGCATTTGACCACCTGTCATGGGGCAGTGTTTTGGGCAGGCTGCGTGAGATTGGCTGCAGAGAGCTGAGCCTTTGGGCCAGCTACTTTAGCAGCAGAAGAGTGTGTGTGGTTGGAGGTAGCGACACAGTCTGGCGTTCTGCCACCCGGGGATGTCCGCAGGGGTCCATCTGTGGTCCATTTATATGGAACCTCATGATGGACTCCCTGTTGGGGATTCTTTGCGGTGGATACAGGCTGTGTGCGTACGCGGATGACCTCCTTATCCTCATCGAAGGACAGTCTCGTGCTGATCTGGAGAGAAAGGGTGAAGAGGTCATGTGTGTAGTGAGTGAGTGGGGTAGGAGCGTTGGCGTGGATGTAGCTCGTGACAAGACCACGACAATGTTGCCCAAGGGCAAATTGTCTGTGTCGCGTCCCCCGGTGATAAGATGCGGTGATGAGAGCATCAAGCATGTTCGAGAGGTGAAGTACCTCGGTATAATGGTTGGTGAACGGCTGAACTTTATGCAGCATATGCCTTACGTCAAAGGGAATCTTACGGCGGTGGTCGGCATGGTGAGTCGCATCCTCAGGAGTGAGTGGGGCCTTAGCAGGAGTGCTGTCCGTACCATATACGGTAGTTTGTTCGTTGCTTGCGCGACGTATGGAGCACCGGTATGGTGCGGTACAGCCAGGTCTGTGGTCGGCAGGGAGAAACTTCTCTCTTGCCAGAGGATTGCGATGCTCGCGAGTATGTCGGTCTGCCGTACCGTCTCGACGGACGCTCTGCAGGTTTTGTTGGGCGTGCCTCCCCTTGACTTGGAGGTCGTGAGGCGTACTGTGCTGTACAAAGTTCGGAAGAGGTTGCCGTTGGAGGAAGGCGAGTGGCTGTCTGCTGCTGATGTAGCAGATGGTGACGTGGCACGGATTAAGTTGCTCCTTGCGGAGCATCTTACATCCGTGTGGCAGAGAAGATGGACTGACAGTGACAAAGGTAGGGTGACGTACGATTTTATTCAGGACGTGACTTTTGTACGGGACAGACCAGACTTTGGCTTCGGCTTGAGTCTGGGATACTTACTCACGGGACATGGCTCTCTTAATGCTTTCTTGCATAAGAGATGCCTGACGGAGACTGCTGACTGTGACTGTGGGAATGGACCGGAGGACTGGCGACATGTACTGACGGACTGTCATTTCTATGACGACATTAGGGACTTGGACGCTATGGGGGTTACATATACTGGGACGGACTTCGACGTTAGTAGGACGTTGACAGATAGACGTACGATGGACAGGATTAGTGTGTTTGCTCGTGTTGCGTTTGGTAGAAGGAGGGAGGGAATGTGATGTGTGAATGGCTGAGTGTGTGTAAGAATGATTGTGTGTGTATGTGTGTTTGGTAGATATGTGTGTGTGTTTGTAGTTAGATTGTTGTATGTTTGTGTTTGTTTGTAGTTATATTTGTTGTATGTTTGTGTTGTGGGGTCACCAGTCCCCGAACCGTTTGGGGTTCAACTGGTAGCAGTTTCGGCTACGAGGTCTGACCAGAGACCTAATTCTGGTCCCACGGGAGTCAGGAGCCCATGGGACTTCGGTTCCATCCAGACTGTGGTGTGGCCCTTCGGGGAGACACGTGGTGGCTGTGGTTTACACCCAAATCGCGGGGAGAGTTTCGGCTCGATGTGGAGTTGCATTGCAACCGGGTGCCGTGACCCATAGAACGGAAGGAGTTTTAGGTAGGCTCCGCTCCTAACCAAGGGGGGGCACCATGTCCAAATACATGGTGCCTAAATTGGTACTCACATGCTTGCATGTGGGGGCGTTGGTAGACGCATTATATCCACCCAGTGTTTGGAGCACTGTGGGTTTAGGCCGTCAAGGGAGGTACCCGCATTTCTACGAACGCAAATCTGTCATTGAGGATCTCATTCGATGCCACCGTCTAGTTGCGAGCAGACGTGTATACGGAATATCAGAGTGTTTTTCTAGTGGATTTTGCAATATTAGTGTACGTTTTTATTAAAAACTTACACGCTATTTGTGACGTTGGTTGTGGGCCGATTTTGAAAAGAGCGGCAAGCCTGCAGAGTGCTGTGACGAAAATTTTATTAAGATCGGTTGGAGGATTGCCGAGATATCGGCGGATTAGTTTTAGTCCATTTTTGGTCGGTAGCGTGGTGTCTGCCCGCTATAGCGAACGGTTGCGTGCGGTAGCCGCACAGCGTGGTTTGTGTGCACAGGCAAGGTGTTTGTGGCAGTTTTTTCTAAAAACTTTCACGCTAATTGCGCGGGTGTTAGTCGGCCGATCTAGGAGATTTTTATATCACGGGATAGGTACACTTGTGTAGAAACGTGTAATTTCGAAATCGGTCGCAGGGTCTCGGAGTTCTGACCGTTTTAGTCAGGGTCCTTTTTGGGCACATTTCCCCATAAGGAATACACGTGTTTGTGTGAGGTACACACTTAGGGGTTAGGTACAGCCTGAGAAGAGTAGTCAGGTGGTGCGTACCGATTGCCGGTGCCATGCCACCTGCGTCTAGGAGGAAAGGGAGGAAGGTGAGGACCGATGAGGATGGAAGTGGAACTCAGTCGGGTGAAGGGAGTGAGGTGAGTGGCCTGTTGTCGTCGTCTGGTAGGCGGTTACGGCACACAGAGTCGGAGGTGTCGTCGACTGAGATAGACAATGACGTGGTGGTCAAAAGGCAGAAGCCGAGTTCGCCTGTGATGGATAAGCCCGCTGTTGCCGAAAAGTCTGGCGCTGCCATGGTGGTGGAGAGCGGCCTGTTGCCCGTAAGTGTGGATGTCCCAGTGGTGGAGTCCAACACTAGGGAAAGCAGGTCCAGGAGAAGGTCGTCGGATGAGGGAAACAGGTATGTGGCGAAAATGAAGGGCATTACAGGTGACCTAAACCGTGTGGTGTTGGTGGACGGGTCCAATGTCGGGTTGGCGAGGGCCGTCATTGAACAGGCCGGAAGGTACGAGGCACTTATGATGGGGCTGATCGCCGAAAATGAGCGTCTGAGAGGTAGGCTCGATGTATACGAGACCGATAGGGTTGGTAGAGGGCCATTGGCTGGACCAATGATGCCTCCCCGTCCGTGGCGGAGCGCACTAAAATAGTGCAAAATACTAAATTTGCGAAGGTGGGACTGGAGGTGTCTGTAAACGACAAACTCGGTCCGAGAGTTGTGGTGCAAAGGGTGCACGCGGAGATTTCTCCGGACACCCTGATGGAGGAGCTCTATGAGCTAAATTTGAAGGACATAATGTCGCCTGAATCCTACAGGAAGAGTGTACGGATGGTCAGTGCTCCCTGGCGTCCTACGGACACGGGGCAGGTGAATGTAGTGCTAGAGTGCACCACGAAGGTCGCGGAGAGATTGGAGGCCAGAGGCGTTAACGCCAAATGGTTCCGCTTCCTAGTGTGTATGCAGGATGCTGTCCCGGCTTGCCACAGGTGCCTGGGATTCGACCATCGCGTACGTGAATGTAGGATGAGGGAGGACGTGTGTCGTAGGTGCGGTCACGCGGGGCATTTGGCACATATGTGTCCAAATAATCTGCGCTGCCGCAATTGTGAGTTGAAGGGATGGCCGCAGAACATCTTATGATGTCACCTGGGTGTCCAGTGTATGCTGGTTTGATGACTAGGGCGAACTCACGACATTAACATGGCTGTTACACCAATTATACAATATAATTGTGGTCGCAGCTATGTTGCAATGTGTGAGTTCGGGCAGGCCATGAGGAGTAGAGGAGTGCCAATGGCACTGCTCCAAGAGCCTTTTTATAAGGATACTCTTGGGGTGGTCCAGGGCCTACCCGGAGGAATGAGGTGTTTCACCGATATCGGTGGAAATGCTGCGGTGGTGGTAGACGACAGTGACTTGGACTGTACGTTAGTGGATGCTAGCCAGTGGGGTGTGTGTGTTTCTGTGGAAGGCAGTTTCGGACGGATGCTGCTGGCTGGTATCTACTGTCGTTTTAGTTGCCCATTGGACCCGTATATAGAGTATATGGATTCGGTGCTACTCCGCGCGAGTAGCTTCCCGCTAATCCTAGGCTTAGACGAAAACGCATGTTCTCGTATGTGGTTCAGTAAGATGAGTAGGCATGCGCCTGGTCATCAGAACCATATACGAGGAATCATGCTCAGCGAATGGTTGGCTGCAACGAGCGTCGCGGTGATAAATGAACCTACCGATTTATATACTTTCGATGGTCCAATGGGTGTTAGTGACATTGATGTGACGATTGTGAACGGGACGGCTATGACGAACTTTGACTTTGACTGGACGGTACGCGATGACTGGGGTGTAGGTGTCCATAATATTATTGATATTATGGTCACCCACCAACGACGGACGACGGAGAGTGCGCCAGTGCGCAAGTGGAGACTCCACAATGCAAACTGGATTTTTTACGCTGAGATGCTCAGAGGAGCATCTTTTGAATGTCCTGTTGATGGATTTAGGGCTCTGACGGTGGACGAAATGATACGCCTTATAGACCGTTGGATGTGCTCGGTGAACGACGCAGTGCTAGGGCCATGCCATAAGGCTACGCCTGGCGGGGTGAAGTGGTGGACCCCTGAGCTGAATTCGATGCGGAGGAACGTCAGGCGCCTCAGGAAGCGCTTCCAGAGGGCAAGGCGTTCCAATGCTGAGGATTTAGCTCAGCGTAGAGCTGTTTATCTGGCGGCCCTTAGGGCGTATAAGTCCGCCATCGTCAGAGTCAAGGAGGAGTGGAGGCAGTTTGTGCACGACCACAGGAACGATCCCTGGGGCAAGGTGTACCAGATCTGTCGACGCAAGCGGAAGAGGACGGAGATCTCATCCCTGAAGGTTGAAGATGACACTTTGACGTCGTGGAGGGAGTGTACTGAGGCGCTGCTGGATGTTTTCTTTCCAAGGGTGGATCCTACTGATCGCCCTCCTCCAGATGGGGAGGTGGTTAGTGCTCCGCCCCTGGAGGAACACGAACTGGCGGCCAGTATACTCCGGGTCAAGTGTCGGAGATCTCCGGGCCTTGACGGCATGACTGGAGAGATGGTGCGAGCGATGTGGAAGGCGATACCACAGTATCTTAGCACGTTATTTAGCAGGTGTGTCAGTGAAGGATACTTCCCGGAGTTATGGAGGAGTGCGCGTGTTGTGGTCCTACTTAAGTCCCCCGATAAGGTGCGGAGTAACCCCCGCTCTTACCGGGGCATCAGTTTGCTCCCCGTGTTGGGGAAGGTACTGGAGAGGATAATGGTGAATCGGCTTAAGGAGGACACCAACTGGCAGCCTTCTCACTTCCAGTTTGGTTTCAGGGAAGGAAGAAGTGTGGAGGATGCGTGGCTTCACGTTCGTAGCTGTGTTGCTGACACATCTGCTAAATACGTGCTAGGTATATTTATGGATTTTCGCGGTGCATTTGACCACCTGTCATGGGGCAGTGTTTTGTGCAGGCTGCGTGAGATTGGCTGCAGAGAGCTGAGCCTTTGGGCCAGCTACTTTAGCAGCAGAAGAGTGTGTGTGGTTGGAGGTAGCGACACAGTCTGGCGTTCTGCCACCAGGGGATGTCCGCAGGGGTCCATCTGTGGTCCATTTATATGGAACCTCATGATGGACTCCCTGTTGGGGATTCTTTGCGGTGGATACAGGCTGTGTGCGTACGCGGATGACCTCCTTATCCTCATCGAAGGACAGTCTCGTGCTGATCTGGAGAGAAAGGGTGAAGAGGTCATGTGTGTAGTGAGTGAGTGGGGTAGGAGCGTTGGCGTGGATGTAGTTCGTGACAAGACCACGACAATGTTGCCCAAGGGCAAATTGTCTGTGTCGCGTCCCCCGGTGATAAGATGCGGTGATGAGAGCATCAAGCATGTTCGAGAGGTGAAGTACCTCGGTATAATGGTTGGTGAACGGCTGAACTTTATGCAGCATATGCCTTACGTCAAAGGGAAGCTTACGGCGGTGGTCGGCATGGTGAGTTGCATCCTCAGGAGTGAGTGGGGCCTTAGCAGGAGTGCTGTCCGTACCATATACGGTGGTTTGTTCGTTGCTTGCGCGACGTATGGAGCACCGGTATGGTGCGGTACAGCCAGGTATGTGGTCGGCAGGTAGAAAATTCTCTCGTGCCAGAGGATTGCGATACTCGCGTGTATGCCGCTCTACCGTACCGTCTCGATGGATGCTCTGCATGTGTTGTTGGGCGTGCCTCCCCTTGACTTGGAAGTCGTGAGGCGTACTGTGCTGTACAAAGTTCGGAAGAGGTTGCCGTTGGAGGAAGGCGAGTGGCTGTCTGCTGCTGATGTAGCAGATGGTGACGTGGCACGGATTAAGTTGCTCCTTGCGGAGCATCTTACATCCGTGTGGCAGAGAAGATGGACTGACAGTGACAAAGGTAGGGTGACGTACGCTTTTATTCAGGACGTGACTTTTGTACGGGACAGACCAGACTTTGGCTTCGGCTTGAGTCTGGGATACTTACTGACGGGACATGGCTCTCTTAATGCTTTCTTGCATAAGAGATGCCTGACGGAGACTGCTGACTGTGGGAATGGACCGGAGGACTGGCGACATGTACTGACGGACTGTCATTTCTATGACGACATTAGGGACTTGGACGCTATGGGGGTTACATATACTGGGACGGACTTGGACGTTAGTAGGACGTTGACAGATAGACGTACGATGGACAGGATTAGTGTGTTTGCTCGTGTTGCGTTTGGTAGAAGGAGGGAGCGAATGTGATGTGTGAATGGGTGAGTGTGTGTAAGAATGATTGTGTGTGTGTGTGTGGTAGATATGTGTGTGTGTTTGTAGTTAGATTGTTGTATGTTTGTGTTTGTTTGTAGTTATATTTGTTGTATGTTTGTGTTGTGGGGTCACCAGTCCCAGAACCGTTTGGGGTTCAACTGGTAGTAGTTTCGGCTACGAGGTCTGACCAGAGACCTAATTCTGGTACCACGGGAGTCAGGAGCCCATGGGACTTCGGTTCCATCCTGACTGTGGTGTGGCCCTTCGGGGAGACACGTGGTGGCTGTGGTTTACACCCAAATCGCGGGGAGAGTTTCGGCTCGATGTGGAGTTGCATTGCAACCGGGTGCCGTGACCCATAGAACGGAAGGAGTTTTAGGTAGGCTCCGCTCCTAACCAAGGGGGGGCACCATGTCCAAATACATGGTGCCTAAATTGGTACTCACATGCTTGCATGTGGGGGCGTTGGTAGACGCATTATATCCACCCAGTGTTTGGAGCACTGTGGGTTTAAGCCGTCAAGGCAGGTACCCGCATTTCTACAAACGCACATCTGTCATTGAGGATCTATGCCCAAATGCATAGTTTTAAATTGGTACTCGGATGCTTCGGCATACGGGGGCGTTGGTAGACGCATTGTATTCACCCGGTGTTAAGACCACTGTGAGATTAGGCCATTGTGGCAGGTACTCACACTAATCTGTAACACATATCTGTCATTGAGGATCATTCGATGCCTTCGCTTGGTTGCGTACAGACGTACTGGCGGATGAATATTGCCTGTCTATAGTAATTCAGGGTGTTTTTAGTGGTTTTTGGTTGTAAGTTTTTCACAAAACTTACAAGCCGAAATATCTGAAGTTTTTGGACCGATTTTAGAAATTTTCGTGTTTTTGTGCCGTTTTTTAAGTAAAACTTTCACGCCCATATCTCGGCTGTTTGTGGACCGATTAATTCGATTTTTGTGTCACTTGTACTGTTTGTACTATTTTGGTACACACCCACAACATTAATCTAATTATTATATTGTACTAATTGTAACATTACCACTTCTTGGTACTATTTGTGATACGATAGTATTTTACCATCTCTGATAAAAAGTGCTCAGAAACATAAGTAGGCAACTGTATGCAAAACATAATAAATCACAAAAACAACATAAACAGAAAATGTACAAGCATAATGCAACAACAAGATACACAAACAATGTAAACATAATTAGAGCAAAGGAGATGCAAATAAATGTAATATTGCAATAAGTAATTCTAAGTAGGATAACAATAGATTTAAGATAGATTTAAGAAGTACCGTTAAGTAGGCATTTAAGGGACAAAATTTGAAAATAAATTATCATTAAACAGATCAAACTCAGCCGAGTCTTTTGGCTTTTCCTTAAATAGATAAACTATTTGGCGCTCTTGAAGCTGCCGGTATAAAAAATACATTCCAGCCAGTGGCTTTCTTAATAGCCGGCTACTCTTTAGGCAGGTCCTAAAAATATTATATACATACATCTGGACATTGGGGACAGATCCATCCCTTCATCGGCAACAACAACAAATCAACAACAACCAAGGGCACTGACCATAGACGAATACAAGAAGCGGCTAGCGAGGAAAGAAGAAAAATTAACAAGAGTTCCAGCTACGACAAAACCAAAACACCGTCGGGCAGGACGAGTAGTGCGCCTTCGGAAAAAATTGGCCGGTTTGAAACGCATGGTGAATGCTGATCCACCACCTTTTTACCCGATAGCAACAGAGATGTGGAAGCAGATCTATGAGTTAGAGGCCGAATTGTCATCCCGGAAGCAAAATACGAAAACAAAATAGGATTAATAAAAGAAAAACAATAAAACCAAACATGTAAAATAAAGAACACAAATAAAACACATGAATAAACACAAACACAGGAAATGGCAGAAAAAGAACATAAATAAAACACATTTGTACATATATAGACACGGATGAATGTATTTATATTTCTAACACTCGTATTTACACTATTTATAATCGGGAATTGGTCAAGAATCACCGACAACAAAATTTTTCATATTTTGCATAAGAACGTGAAAGCAAACATAATAAATAATCACAAATAGCAATGTTATGATAAGCTCTCAACATAGGAACAGAATGGATAAGAAACAAAGTAGATAAACAACAGGGAGAATCATAGATATTTAATAACAGGGTGAATAACAGAGTGGATCGAATAAATTTTTCAATGGAATTAGGAATAAGGTAAACTTGGATACACTGGGAACATTTTTTGAGTACATTTAATAGAAAATATACTTTTGGAACAATATTTTTTTTTTATGAGAAATGTAAAAAAAAAAATGTGTAGAGGCAATGAAATTTGAAAAAGGTAATGCAAGTGGAGTATTAATACCACTTTACATTGAAAAAAAATGTACATGAAAATATTAAAGATAGTAAAGACTATTGAATGGAAGAATTAGATAATTTGGAAGAATTAGCTAGTTACGAAGAATTAACTAGTTACGTAGAAGAACTAGAGAAGATAAAAATAAATTTAAAGAAATGTAAAAGTAGAGTCTACGGACAGAAATACGTAGATTGCAAATTAGAAAGGTTAGCATCGATAGAGGAAAATATAAGTAAGGGGATTGCAGGAGACCAAAACGAAGAAGTAGCCAAATTAAAAAATACAATTGCCAATTTGCTAAGAGAATTAGAAAACAAACTAAAAAATCTAGAGGTAAAAAAATATATAGTCCCAAAGATGGCTTCATTTGACCTATCACTAGTGGGCAAAAATTTGCAAACATTTAAGGGTACTTTTGCATCTTTGGATGATTTCCTAACCCAAACTGAATTATTACATGATTTAACTAAAACGACTCAGGTTCGGAGCGTGTTGGGTAGATCCAATAAACCGACAACTTTCGGGGAATTAAAGAAAAGTTTAGAAAACGCATATCCAAACCCAAAAACGCTACAACAGGTGCTATCTGAATTGGGGGCGACAAAACAACACAACAACAGTATATCCGAGTTTAGAGAAAAAATTGCCGAGCTTTCAGACCAGCTAAGCTCTTTTGAGATTTCAAACCTTAATAATCCTTCACAAGAGGCAAGAGATGTCGTTTACAAGGTTAGCGAAGGCATAGCTCTCAACACATTTATGAGAGGAGTCAATAATGTGTATAAAAAAATTTTACTGAGCAACGTGCCCAAGTCGTTTAATGAAGCGGTGGAAAGATGCGTCACGGCAGAAAAGAGTTTTTGCCCAGAGGATAAGCAAGTCTACCAAATGAACAAAAAGAACAACCGAAACTACAACAGGAATAATAACAACTACAGGGGTAACAGCTACAACAGAAATAATGATGAATACACAGGTAACATTTATAACAAATATGACAGAAATGACAACAATCAGAGGAGTGGCTATAGAAACTATAACAACAATAAATACAGAAACGATAACAGGAATGTGAGTTACAACAACGGTAACTACAATCCAAATTACAGACGGGTAAATAATCGAAGTAACGATTCTGGTGAAGATAATGCCCGAAATAACTACAATGGAAATAAAACATACAACAATAACAACAATATGCGAAACAATAATAACAGAAGAAAACCACCATACCGGACTTATCCTGTTGAAGGTGACGATGACCCAGAAAACGAATCACATAACTTTGATAGAGACCATGATCCGAAAAACTACAATGGCCGGGTGACAGAGGAAATCACCCAGAGCGCCCAAAACTAAGAATTCTCAGTATTTCAAAAAACAATAACGCATTCGTAACTTTAAAATGCAAAAATGTAAATCAAAATTTTTTTTTCTAATAGATACTGGGGCAGACATCTCGGTATGCACAGTGAAAACTTTGAATAACTTTCACACACGGGAAACGGCAACTTTAACCGGAATAACAAAAGAAGCAATACAGTGCTTAGGAACCAAAAATTTGAGCCTCGACATATCAGAGGAAATAATCGATCACACTTTCCATATTGTCAAAAATGATTTCCCAATACATGCAGATGGAATAATAGGACGTGATATGCTGGCAAAGTACATGTGCAAAATAGATTTTGAGACTTTCACCACATTATTTAATGTGCAAGGACGAGACATCATAATACCAACGAACTCGGGACCTGTTTATCAGACAGATATAACGGTACCTGCAAGATCAGAATGCATTGTTCCTATAAATCTGAATATTAAAGAAGATAGTATTGTTTTAAACAGGGAAGTAAAACAAGGAGTATATCTGGGAAATTCCATAATACCAGCAAAGGGCATAGCTCACGTAAAATTACTCAACACAAGCGACAATGAGATACTTCTGAACCACTTGGATTGTGAAATACAACCATTGAGAAACTATAATATATACAAAACAAAAAAAACTGATACGAAGGAAAGAGACAGACTACGCGTTTTGTTGAAAACACTGGACATTGGTAGCGAAGATAAAAAAGCCGAAAAATCACTGATTGAAATTTTTACAAAATATGAAGATGATTTTCATTTACCAGGAGAGGAATTGAGCGTAAACAATTTCTATACGCAAGAGATACAGACAACTGATTCAACACCTGTTTATATAAAACACTACAGACTACCACAAACACAGGTAGATGAAATAAACAAACAAGTCGACCAACTACTCGCAGATAACATAATTGAACACTCTGTAAGCCCGTACAATGCACCATTACTAGTAGTACCTAAAAAAGCCACAAACAGCGAAAAGAAATGGAGACTCGTGGTAGATTACCGCAAACTCAATGATAAAATAGTCAACGATAAATTTCCAGAAAACTAGGAAGAGCGAGATATTTGTCCACGTTGGATATGACAAGCTCATTCCATCAGATAGCACTGAATGAAAACTCTCGACCATTAACATCATTTTCCACAGGAAACGGCCACTACCAGTTTAAGCGACTACCATTTGAGCTAAAAATATCATCCAACAGTTTCCAACGCATGCTGACAATCGCGTTAAGTGGCCTAGACGCCGAAGCCTTCCTATACGTCGACGACATAATTGTATTTGGGTGCAGTTTGAAGCACCACAATGATAATTTAATTAAAGTTTTTGAAAGATTAAGAAATTGTAATCTAAAATTAAGTGCAAGCAAATGTAGTTTTTTGAAAGCCGAAGTCGTATACCTCGGTCACTTGATCACGGATAAAGGCATAAAAACAGACCCAGCAAAGAACGATGCTATAAGGAAATATCCATTTCCAACAACAGCAGATGAGGTAAGACGATTTGTCGCTTTCTGCAATTATTACAGGCCTTTCATCCCTAAATTTGCTGATATAGCCAAAAATTTAAATTCACTTTTAAAAAAAAATACACAATTTGAATGGAATGAGAAATGCCAACATTCATTCAATACATTAAAAGAAAAATTAATTAAACCACCAATATTACAATACCCGAATTTCGATAAAACATTCCTACTAACGACAGCGGCTTCGAATTATGCCCTTGGAGCAGTTTTATCACAAGGTGAAATTGGTTCAGACTTTTCATATGCGAGTAAATCATTAGCGAAACACGATCTTAACAAACCAATAATTGAGAAAGAGCTCTTGGCCATTCATTGGGGAATAAATTTTTTCAGACCCTACTTATATGGAAGAAAATTTATCGTAATTACCGACCACAGACCATTAGTCTCTTTATTTTCTCACAAAAATCCATCATCAAAAATGACCCGCATCCGACTGGATTTATGCGACTATGATTTTGAAATAATATACAAAAGAGGAAAAATTAACACTAATGCTGATGCTCTATCGAGAATAAAGCTGAATAGCGACAAATTGAAGGCGATGATACCAACAAGAGAGGATACAGATGAGCAAATATTGGCGATAACACGAAGTATGAATAAAAATTTTGACAAAAACCACGAAAAAGAATATTACACTGAAAGAACCCATGAAAAACTTTTTATATGGGAAGGTACCTCACTATCTGATGTAAAGAACATGAGAAAACTAAAATTTGTTATAGACAAGAAGGTCAAGAAGTTGACTATTGAAACAAAAGGAGATGAAATTATTACAAGGTGCAGTGATAATCCTATAAACACAATGCTGATTTTGGAGAATCTGACATCAAAAATGCGAGAAATTAACACATTAGAAGTAGCATTAAACAAAAACGATGAAATATTTAAAATCATACCCGTAGAGGAGTTCAAAACTATATTTAACAAATTACAAAAAGGAAGAAATACAAATTTTAAAATAATCCTCTATGATGAACCAAGACGCATCATGTGCAAAGACACGCAGCTAAAACTAATAGCTGAATATCATAACTCGCTACACGGAGGACACTTAGGCGTCAGGAAAACAACACTAAAGTTGAAACAAAGATATATTTGGAAAAACATGGGCAAAATGATAAAGCATTTTGTATTAAATTGTAAACAGTGCAGGCTAAATAAGCAAACCAAAAGTACTAAAGAGGAGTTAACTTTGACTGAAACACCGAGAACGAGTTTTGAAGTAGTATCTATAGATACAGTCGGCCCAATGAGGTTGTCGAATTATCACCGATATATCTTGACAATTCAATGTGAATTAACAAAATACGTCGTAGCATGTCCGATGGAGACAAAAGATTCCAAAACCGTGGCAAAAACACTAGTTGAGCAGGTCATATTAAAATATGGTCATTTTAAGATACTTAAATCGGATAAAGGTACAGAATTTTCCAATCTGTTAATGTCCGAAGTATGTCAATTATTGGATATAAAACAAATATTTAGCACCCCATACCATCACGAAACTTTGGGTTCTATAGAGCGAAACCATAGAGTACTCAATGAATTTTTATTAAATTACTGTAAAGATGATCACTGGGACATATGGATCCCATATTTCACGTTTGCATACAATACTACACCACATGTTGCATTACACACCATATGAACTAGTTTTTGGGAAGTTGCCATACTTACCTAATGATATAAAATCAAACAAAAATAAATTTTACAATATAGATGATTATATTTTTGAATTACGCGAAAAATTAAAATTCTCTTTGCAAAAGGCAAAATATTACCTAGAAAAATCGAAAAATAATAGAATTCGGAAAAACACATATACAAATCCACTAGAAGTAAAAGTAGGAGATTTAGTTATTATAAAATCAATGAACAGAAGGAAATACCAAGCACCTTATCATGGTCCCTAGAATAATAGCAAGAGAGGGAGTTTTAGACTTAGGAAATATAACCAAAAAGTATCACAATAACATGCTAAAAAATGGAAAACTATTGAAAATTAATTATAATTAATCTGATAATTATAAGACTATACCATATGAACTATATTATAAAATATGCATACGAAAATATTGTTAAAAAATTATTTTTCTTGATAATTTTTTCTTAAGGGTGAGGGTGTACTGTTTGTACTATTTTGGTACACACCCACAACATTAATCTAATTATTATATTGTACTAATTGTAACATTACCACTTCTTGGTACTATTTGTGATACGATAGTATTTTACCATCTATGATAAAAAGTGCTCAGAAACATAAGTAGGCAACTGTATGCAAAACATAATACATCACAAAAACAACATAAACAGAAAATGTACAAGCATAATGCAACAACAAGATACACAAACAATGTAAACATAATTAGACCAAAGGAGATGGGAATAAATGTAATATTGCAATAAGTAATTCTAAGTAGGATAACAATAGATTTAAGATAGATTTAAGAAGTACCGTAAAGTAGGTATTTAAGGAACAAAATTTGAAAATAAATTATCATTAAACAGATCAAACTAAGCCGAGTCTTTTGGCTTTTCCCTTAAATAGATAAACTACCTGGCGCTCTTGAAGCTGCCGGTACATAAAATACATTCCAGCCAGTGGCTTTCTTAATAGCCGGCTACTCTTTAGGCAGGTCCTAAAAGTAATATATACATCTGCGAACAGATCATCACAGTATCCTCTACAGAGGGCCCCCAATAGGGGATCCAGCATCATGTTCCACACAAATGGATCCCTGTGGACACCCCCGAGCGGCATCTCTCCAGACTGTGTCGCCCGCACCTACAATGAATGCTCTTCTATCACTGAAGTAGCTGGCCCGCAATTCGACCTCTCTGCAGCCTACCTCTCTCAACCTCCTCAAAATGTATCCCCACGATAGGTGGTCAAATTCACCTTTGAAGTCCACGAAAACTCCTAGGACATACTTTGATGTCGTGAGATCAACGGATCTTCTCACATGCAGCCATGCATCCTCTACACTCTTCCCCTCTCTAAAACCAAACTGGTATTCGGAAGTGTCCAAGTTGCTGCCCTCCTTCAGGCGCTCTACCATCAACCTCTCCATAACCTTACCGAGCACCGGGAGAAGGCTGATACCACGGTATGAGCGCGGGTCGCTCTTTACCCTATCAGGAGACTTCAGCAAGACCACCACTTTTGAACACTCCGAGAAACACTTCTGGAATAACACCCATAAATACTCTGGTATGCCATTCCAGAGTCCTCTACACATTTCGTCGGTCATGCCGTCAATACTCACTAACTCCACGAAGACAGTGTCACATCTCCAACCCGTAGGGAAGAAAAGTCTACTCTTTTCGACTTACCCCTACATATCCGACACACCTTCCCCCATGGGTCATCCCTATTCTCCTGCACAAATCTTCGCCACTCTTCCTCCTTGACGCGTTTAATCATGGCCTTATACGCTCGTAACGCTGCCAGGTAAGTCGTCTTACGCTGCCGCAAGTTCTCGGCGTTAGAGCGCCTCGCTCTCTGGAATTTCTTCCGGTGCCGTCTCAAACTCCTACGCATAATGTCCAGCGCCTCCGTCCACCATCTTACCCCGCCAGGCCTAACCACGCGGCTGCGGCCAAGTACTGCGTCGTTGACAGAACACATCCAACGGTCGACTAGGCTAACCATTTCACGGACCGTTAGTGCCCTGAACACAGCAAAAGTGCATACTGACGCTGCGTCCCTGATGCACCCCGCATAGTGGCTCCAATTTACTTCACAAAGACGCCACTTACGCAGTGGCGGGGGTTCGACCGTCCGTCTCTGGCATGAGAGCATAATTTCCACAATATTGTGGTCACTAATGCCCCACTCGTCAATCACCTTCCAATTGAAGGCAAAGGCAGACATCGCTGCCGCGTTCGCTACCGTCACATCGATATCGCTAGCACCCATTGGATCGTCAAAGGTATACAGATTACTAGGCTAAATTAAGACCATCACATTCCTACCGGCTAGCCACTCGCTTAGCATAATTCCTCGTATGTGGTTCTGATGTCCAGGAGCTTGACTGCCCATCTTACTGAACCACATACAAGAACATGCGTTCGCATCCATGCCTAGGATTACCGGAATGCTACTCTCGTGGAGTAGCACCGAATCCATATACCCTAAATACGGTTCCCATGGGCTGCTAAATCGACAGTACACGCTCGCTAGGAGCAATCTCCCTAAACTACCTTCTACCGACACACAAACTCCGTACTGTCCGCTGCTAACAACGGCGCAGTTAGTGGCAATATCGTCCACTATAACTGCCGAGTTTCTACCACCGTCGGTAAACACCCTCATTCCTCCTGGTAACCCCTGCACTACACCAAGAGATTCCTTATACAGGGCTCCTGAAGTAGCGCAAAGGCCACGCCCTGCCTCCTCATCGTCTGGCCGAATTCGCGCATAGCGGAATAACTGCGGCCACAGTTGTATTGAAGTATGGTTGTACTCCCCATCTTCAATGTCTCGCATTCACCCTCGCCAACCTGCCAGCGTACACGGGGCACTGCAGGCAGACCATAGAATGGTCAGCAGCTAACCCCTTTAACTCGCAATTTTTGCACCTAAGGTCATTCACACTTTGATGGGCAATATGCCCCGAAAAACCGCATCTGCGGCAAACTGCATCTCTTACTCTACACTCACTCGCCCTGTGGTCGAAGCCACAACACCTGTAACAGGTCTGGATGAGATCTTGTGTAGGTACCGTAAACCTGAACCATTTCACGTACACTCCGGAGTTCTCCAGCTGAGCAGCAATTCTGGTGGTGCACTCTAGCACGACGGCCATTGGACCCCCATTTGCACGCCAAGGAGAACTCACCAGCCTCTCGGACTTAACAAACTTCGCACGAGTCATGGATTCACACAGGTTCATCGAATACACATCCTCCATGAACTCGTCCGGCGTTATTTCGGCATGTACCCGCTGTAGAGAAATCCTGGGCCCGAGTTTATCACTCACAGAAACAGTAAGCCCAAGTTCCGAAAACTTGCTGTTGTCAGCAATCTTCTGCCTCAGCAACGGATGGGGTGCGTATAACGGCACCACCACCACTCACAGGCCGTACCTCGTGTACACGTACGCTAAGGTGGGGGCCACTTGCTCCACCACCTTCTCCACTACTTCCTTTGAAGTGGAAGTCTCTTTTAATCACACTATGACGAACCACGTCTCTTGAGGCTTTGGCACCTTCGCAGCTGGTGCCAAACGTACCGCTGCACGAACACCCGGTACCACAGGGGAAGGTATCATTGGAGCACTAGGTGCAGCCAATGGGACTCTGCCAACCCCACAAGCCTCATAGACCTCGAGCTTACCACGCAAACGCTCGTTTTCGGCCACTAATTCCATCAACAACGTCTCATATTTGCTGGCACGAGCTATTATAGCCTTGGCCAGGCCAACGTTGGCACCGTCAGCTAAAACAACCTCACACAGATCGCCTCTTATCGTCTTCATGCGGGCCACGTGGTCACCGCTAGCATCTGTCACACTTCTGGTCATCCTGCTCCTGGCCCTACTGGCCCTTGACACAACGGTCGGAGCAGCACCACTACCTACTGCGGGGGCAGCAGAAACGGCTGCAGGGACCACAAAATTCACCTCTGCACCTTCGCCATCAAGCAGCGAGTCCACCGATTTATGCTTTTTCACTGCGCCGCCGGTTTCAACCTCCGTCGATGACGACTCCGAATCTGTATGCCTTACGAAGGGTACAGCTCGTACCGGCACCGATTCTTCGTCTCCACCTCCATCACTGGTCTCCGACACCAATGCGCTCCGTGCACCCCTAGGCCTGGGCTTTTTGCCCGCCATACCGAAGTCAAAAACTCCGCCTCTGCCTACCTACACACAACTTTATATATAATTGGCAAACAAACACTCACCAGTACTCCGGACACACACACGCACTAGTGTATTGAGTACAGGACCGTGAAATGACCACGCGGTCAGTAGCCGCTATACTAAATACTGGATATCAGTATTCGGGTCCTATATGTCGGATCCGATATCTCGGGTCCTATATGTCGGATCACCAAGATTTTTGCGTTAGACGCTTCACACGCTTTCGCGCACTAAACGGTGACGTAAAAGTTATCAAAATCGCACTGGTACTTTCTGAGTTAATCGCGTGGGAATCTTTGTCGATAAGCGCTCGAAAAAAATAACATCCGCACTGAACCACTAGAGAAACACGAGTGATCCTCAATGACAGATTGTGTACTAGATTATCGTGAGTACCTGCCACAATGGCCCAATCTCACAGTGCTCTTACACAGGGTGAATACATTGCGTCGACCAGCGCCCCCGTATGCCGAAGCATCCGAGTACCAATTTAAAACCATTTATTTGGACATAGTTTTTTCCCTTGGTTAGGGACGGAGCCTATCTAACACTCCTTCCGATCTATGGGTCACAGCAGAAGCTCTTCCCGCGATTTGGGTATAAACCACAGCCACCACGTGTCTCCCCGAGGGGCCACACCAGTCAGGATGGAACAAAAGTTCCATGGGCACCTGACTCCCGTGGTACCAGAATTAAGTCTCTGGTCAGCCTCGTAGCCGAAACTACTACCAGTCGAACCCCAAACGGTTCGGGGACTGATAACCCCACAACACAAACATGCAACAATTATCACTACAAAAAATGCGGCCAGTTCACTCAGAATACGCTCACAAGCGCCAAGCAAACAAACAAAAGAAAAAATAAAAACAAAACAAAAAGATCTTGGGCTGACAGGAACGTCCCAACCACAGCAAAATCGCCAAAATTGCGCCGAGCAATTAAAGAAAACAAAAACAACAAACATCTCTAATGCTGCCGGGAACCGCAAGGACAACCACAACAGTTAACATCTACATACAACAAAATAGACAACTACGAAATACCACCACCACTACAATACTCCCCTCCTCCTCCTATCAAACACCTCACGTGCGAAGTTACTCAACCCCCCAACTGTCCGATCGTCCAACAAAACCCCACTAAAGTCCCAACCCGCCCCTGTCTGAGTAACTCCCATGGCGTCAACATCCCTAATGTCGTCATAGTATGTACAGTCAGTAAGTACGTGTCTCCAGTCCTCCGGTCCACTCCCACAGTCCGAAGTGTCGGACAGGGCTATTTTATGCAAAAATGCATTAAGAGACCCGTGTCCCGTCAGTAAAAACCCCGTACTAAGTCCAAAACAAAAGTCCGGTCTGTCACGCACAAAAGTCACGTCCGGTACAAATGCGTACGTCACCCTACCTTTGTCATTGTTTGTCCATCTATTTCCCCAAAGCGAGACCACGCGCTCGTCTAAGAGCGCCTTAATGCGCGAAATCCCTCCTTCCGCCAGATCGGCGGTGGAGACTAAGTCGTCTCCAAGAAGGGGTAAGCCCTTCTTCACCCTGTACGCCGCAGCCCGACGTAAAACTTCTAAGTCTAGGGGGGGTACCGCTAGAAGCACCTGAAGTGCGTCTGTCGAAACCGTTCGACAGACTGGCAAACATGCCAACAATATGACCCGCTGGCAAGAAAGCACCTTGGCTGTGCCACACCATACTGGTGCACCATAGGTCGCACAGGCGACGAATAGTCCACCATATATGGTGCGCACAGCCCGTCTGCTAAGGCCCCAGTCTGTCCTCAATATACGCCTAACGACGACCACCACCGCAGTGAGCTTATCCCCGACATACGGCAAGTGTAAAATAAAATTAAGGCGCTCACCTACCATAATCCCCAAGTATTTCACCTGGATGACGTATGGCAGGCTCGCGCCCTGACACCTAATTACCGGCGGACGAGACGGTGACAACCTGCCCTTAAGCAGCATCGTGACCGTTTTGTCAAGTGCAACGCTTACTCCGACTCTGCTACTCCACTCTCCAACTACACACATGACCTCCTCACCCCTTCTCTCCAGATCAGCACGAGACTGTCCTTCGATGAGGATAAGGAGGTCATCCGCGTACGCACACAGTTTGTATCCGCTACAAAGAGTCCCCAGCAGGGGACCCATCATTAGGTTCCATAAATATGGACCGCAGATGGATCCCTGCGGACACCCCCGAGCGGCATCAACCCAAACTGTGTCGCTGGCACCAACTACACACGCCTTCCTACTCCGGAAGTAACTCCTCCACATCTCAATCTCCTGGTAACCAAGCTCATGTAGCCTGCTGACAACGCTACACCAGGAAAGGTGGTCAAATGCTCCTCTAAAATCAACGAAGACGCCCAACACATATTTTGCCGCCGACTCCGCCACACATCTCCGCACATGCATCCACGCATCCTCGGCTGACTTCCTCTTGCGAAACCCAAACTGGTACTCGGAAGTGCGCAGCATTCCACCTTCTCTGAGTCGTTCTACCAAAATCCGCTCCATCACCTTCCCGAGTACGGGGAGAAGGCTAATGCCGCGATAAGACCGCGGATTAGTCCTCACCCTATCGGGGCTCTTCAGTAGAACGACCACTTTTGCGCACTTCCAAGCATCTGGGAAGTAGCCCTCGCGGAAACACTTCTCCATAATAGCGGATACATATTCGGGAATACAACTCCAAATCGCCTTCAGCATTTCTCCGGTCATACCATCGACACCGGGAGATCTCCTGCTCTTGAGTCGAGATACACTACTATGAAGCTCATGCCTCTCGATCACCGGTGGATCGGCCACTTGCCAATCAGCGGGAGGACGATCGGTCGGCTCCGCCCTCGGGAAAAATTCATTTAGAAGTACCTCGGTACACTGCCTCCACGACGAAATGGTTTCATCGCCAACACGCAGGGACGATATTTCCGCTCTCTTACCTCTACCCCGGCAAATGCGGTAGACCTTGCCCCAAGGATCGTCTCTGTTCGTCCTCACGAAGGACCTCCACTCGTCCTCCTTGACCCTAAGTATAGCGTCCTTATAGTCGCTCAGAGCAGCAAGATAGGCCAATTTGCGCTGCGCCAGGTCTTCAGCATTAGTGCGCCTTGCCCTCTGGAATCTCTTCCTGAGACGCCTTACACCTCTCCGCATCTCGTCAAGCTCTGGGCTCCACCACTTGACGCTACCAGGCCTAGCCACACGGCTGCGGCCAAGCACTGCATCGTTCGTCGCCACCATCCAGCGATCGATCAGCCCTACCATCTCATCGACTTCGAGCGCGCTAAAAGCCTCCAGAGGGCAACTTGTAGCCTCTTCGGCAAAACGTAATGCGTAATGACGCCAATTCGCATCGTAAAGACGCCACCGACGCAGCGGCGCAGCTTCAACCATGCTCCGCTGACTGGACAAGATAATGTCTATAACGTTGTGATCACTGATGCCCCAGTCGTCTCTCACACACCAATCAAACACATACGACGAACACGCAACACCATTCGCAAGCGAAACATCTATGTCGCTCGCACCCATTGGACCATCAAAGGTATATAGCTCACTCGGCAGGTTCAGCACTGCAACATTTCTTCCGGCTAGCCACTCGCTTAGCATGGTTCCTCGTATGTGGTTCTGATGGGCAGAAGCATGCCTGCCCATCTTACTGAACCACATACGAGAACATGCGTTCGCATCCAGTCCAAGGACTACCGGAATGCTACTCGCGCTGAGTAGCACCGAGTCCATATACCCAAGATATGGTTCCAATGGGCTGCTGAAACGACAATACACACTAGACAAATAGAGACGACCAAGGGCACCTTCCATAGAGACACACACGCCGTATTCGGTGCAGCTGACCACGGTACAGTCAGAGTCCGCATCATCCACTACCACCGCAGAGTTTCCGCCAACGTCTGTAAACACACGCATGCCGCCAGGTAAACCCTGCACCACACCTAAGGCAACCTTATAAAATGGTTCCTGCAGCAACGCGTGCCGCACACCTCGCCTCCTCATCATCTGCCCCAATTCGCACATCACCGCGTAGCTCCGACCACAATTAAATTGGATGATGGTTGTGTCATCCATATTAATGCCGTGCGTTGCTCCTCGCCACTGTACCAGCATATACGGGGCACAATAATGACATCATTGAGTGGTCAGACGCCCATCCCTTCATTTCACAATTGCGGCATCGCAACGCGCTGGAACACTGCTGGGCCAAGTGACCCGCAAATCCGCACCTGCGGCACACGGCCTCCTTAAACCGGCACTCTGCTGCCCTATGATCAAAACCACAGCATCTGAAGCACGTCTGAATTGGATCCTGCAGGCGTACAATAAAGCGGAACCACTTTACGTATACGCCTGAGGTATCCAACTGCTCTGCTACTCGGGGGGTACACTCCAGCATGACATTAATCTGTCCCGCATCGGGACGCCATTGCGCACTCACGAGTCTCACGCTCTTGGAGAACTCCACCTGCGTCATCTTCTCAGCCAGATTCATTTTGAACAAATCGTTCATAAACTCGTCCGGCGATATCTCGGCATGTACTCGCTGTACAACTACTCTGGTCCCAAGTTTGTAGCTCACAGACACAACCAGGCCCACCTCCGAGAATTTACCGCTCTCCGCAATCTTCTGCCGCTCAGCCACCGACGGGGTGCGGATAATGGCACCACCGCTACCGCTGCACGCACTTCGTGCACTCTGACACCCAAGGAGGGGGCAACTTACTCCACTACCTTAGCAACGACCTCCTTAGACGTTGAGGCCTCTTTGCCTCTTACAACCACTGCCCACGTCTCTACGGGCTTAGGTACCGGCGCAGCTGGTACACCACGCGCTGCCTGGACTACCGGGGAAGGCATCATTGGCGCACTAGGTGCAGCCAATGTCCCTCTGCCAACTCCAACGGTGTCGTACACCTCCAATCGTCCTCTTAAACGCTCATTTTCCGCCACAAGTGACAAAAGCAGCACCTCATATCTGCCCGCTCTCTCAATCACCGACTTAGCCAGCCCAACGTTGGCACCTTCTTCCAACACCACACCACACAAGTCGTTGGTGATAGCCTTCAGTCGCTCCACGTAGTCTCCACTCACTCTGGCAGTCTCCGCACCGGCTCTACTCCTGGGCCTGCTAGCCCTCGTTGAAGTAACTGCGGCAGGAACGGCAAAAACTCCTCCATCATCGTCCAACAACGAGTCGACCGATTTCTGCCTCTTGACTCCAGTTAGCGGCACTCCATAACTCTCCTCAGCCTCAGAATGCCTGACACTCCCACCAGGCATAACAGCATCCTCCGTAACCTCCTCACTAGCACCAGCACGGGGCCCCTTCGACCTGGGCCTTTTACCCACCATCGAACTGGCAAAATACCCGCCTCTTCCCTACTACACACAACTATAACTAAATACGGCAAACAAATAACTCACCCGCTATGGACAAACACACGCACCAATGTTATAGGTATAGGGACGGCAAACAACCACGCGGTCTGCTGCCGCTATACAGTAACACAGGCAAAATTCGACCAAATATTACCACGCCTATATCTCAGCTCCCCGATGCCGGATCGACGTGTATGTTACTTTCCTTTAATAATTTGTTTCTAATTTTTCGACCTTTATTTGATTAATTATTCTAACTAATTATTCCAGTTTAAGGTCTCTTCAGATTTCATAAAACTTTTTTGTTTTTTTTTCGATATTTCGATTTCCTTTGGAAATCTTCTTCAGGAAAATTTTTATATTAATTACTTTCCTGAATATTTCCAAAGGAAATCGAAATATCGAAAAAAACAAAAAAGTTTTATGAAATCTGAAGAGACCTTAAGCTGGAACAATCAGTCGAGAATAATTAATCAAATAAAGGTCGAAAAATTAGAAGCAAATTATTAAAGAAAAGTAACATACACATTTTTTGCATCCTGTTCTTCAATTTTAATTCGGTACTTCAACAAAAAGAATAAGAAAAAAAAAATTTCACCAATCGGTCCAAAAACTTCCGAGATTTTGTCGTGTAAGTTTTGTGAAAAACTTACAATCAAAACACCACTAAACCACGCTGAATCACTATAGATAAGCAATATTCAACCGCAAATACGTCTATACGCAACCAGGCGAAGGCATCGAATGACAGATAGTGTACTAGATTAATGTGAGTACCCGCCACAATGGCTCAATCTCACAGTGCTCTTAACACAGGGTGAATACAATGCGTCGACCAGCGCCCCCGTATGCCGATGCATCCGAGTACCAATTTAAAACCATGTATTTGGACATAGTTTTTTTCCCTTGGTTAGGGACGGGGCCTATCTAACACTCCTTCCGATCTATGGGTCACGGCACCCGGTGGCAATACAACTCCACATCGAGCAGAAGCTCTCCCCGCGATTTGGGTATAAACTACAGCCACCACGTGTCTCCCCGAGGGGCCACACCACAGTCAGGATGGAACAAAAGTTCCATAGGCACCTGACTCCCGTGGTACCAGAATTAAGTCTCTGGTCAGACCTCGTAGCCGAAACTACTACCAGTCGAACCCCAAACGGTTCGGGGACTGGTAACCCCACAACACAAACATGCAACAATTATCACTACAAAAAATGCGGCCAGTTCACTCAGAATACGCTCACAAGCGCCAAGCAAACAAACAAAAGAAAAAATAAAAACAAAACAAAAAGATCTTGGGCTGACAGGAACGTCCCAACCACAGCAAAATCGCCAAAATTGCGCCGAGCAATTAAAGAAAACAAAAACAACAAAAATCTCTAATGCTGCCGGGAACCGCAAGGACAACCACAACAGTTAACATCTACATACAACAAAATAGACAACTACGAAATACCACGTCCACTACAACACTCCCCTCCTCCTCCTAGCAAACACCTCACGTGCGAAGTTACTCAACCCCCCAACTGTCCGATCGTCCAACAAAACCCCACTAAAGTCCCAACCCGCCCCTGTCTGAGTAACTCCCATGGCGTCAACATCCCTAATGTCGTCATAGTATGTACAGTCAGTAAGTACGTGTCTCCAGTCCTCCGATCCACTCCCACAGTCACAGTCCGCAGTGTCGGACAGGGCTATTTTATGCAAAAATGCATTAAGAGACCCGTGTCCCGTCAGTAAAAACCCCGTACTAAGTCCAAAACAAAAGTCCGGTCTGTCACGCACAAAAGTCACGTCCGGTACAAATTCGTACGTCACCCTACCTTTGTCATTGTTTGTCCATCTATTTCCCCAAAGTGAGACCACGCGCTCGTCTAAGAGCGCCTTAATGCGCGAAATCCCTCCTTCCGCCAGATCGGCGGTGGAGACTAAGTCGTCTCCAAGAAGGGGTAAGCCCTTCTTCAACCTGTACGCCGCAGCCCGACGTAAAACTTCTAAGTCTAGGGGGGGTACCCCTAGAAGCACCTGAAGTGCGTCTGTCGAAACTGTTCGACAGACTGGCAAACATGCCAACAATATGACCCGCTGGCAAGAAAGCACCTTGGCCCTGCCTACCACAGACGTAGCTGTGCCACACCATACTGGTGCACCATAGGTCGCACAGGCGACGAATAGTCCACCATATATGGTGCGCACAGCCCGTCTGCTAAGGCCCCAGTCTGTCCTCAATATACGCCTAACGACGACCACCACCGCAGTGAGCTTATCCCCGACATACGGCAAGTGTAAAATAAAATTAAGGCGCTCACCTACCATAATCCCCAAGTATTTCACCTGGATGACGTATGGCAGGCTCGCGCCCTGATACCTAATTACCGGCGGACGAGACGGTGACAACCTGCCCTTAAGCAGCATCGTGACCGTTTTGTCAAGTGCAACGCTTACTCCGACTCTGCTACTCCACTCTCCAACTACACACATGACCTCCTCACCCCTTCTCTCCAGATCAGCACGAGACTGTCCTTCGATGAGGATAAGGAGGTCATCCGCGTACGCACACAGTTTGTATCCGCTACAAAGAGTCCCCAGCAGGGGATCCATCATTAGGTTCCATAAATATGGACCGCAGATGGATCCCTGCGGACACCCCCGAGCGGCATCAACCCAAACTGTGTCGCTGGCACCAACTACACACGCCTTCCTACTCCGGAAGTAACTCCTCCACATCTCAATCTCCTGGCAACCAAGCTCATGTAGCCTGCTGACAACGCTACACCAGGAAAGGTGGTCAAATGCTCCTCTAAAATCAACGAAGGCGCCCAACACATATTTTGCCGCCGACTCCGCCACACATCTCCGCACATGCATCCACGCATCCTCGGCTGACTTCCTCTCGCGAAACCCAAACTGGTACTCGGAAGTGCGCAGCACTCCACCTTCTCTGAGTCGTTCTACCAAAATCCGCTCCATCACCTTCCCGAGTACGGGGAGAAGGCTAATGGCGCGATAAGACCGCGGATTAGTCCTCACCCTATCGGGGCTCTTCAGTAGAACGACCACTTTTGCGCACTTCCAAGCATCTGGGAAGTAGCCCTCGCGGAAACACTTCTCCATAATAGCGGATACATATTCGGGAATACAACTCCAAATCGCCTTCAGCATTTCTCCGGTCATACCATCGACACCGGAAGATCTCCTGCTCTTGAGTCGAGAGACACTACTATGAAGCTCATGCCTCTCGATCACCGGTGGATCGGCCACTTGCCAATCAGCGGGAGGACGATCGGTCGGCTCCGCCCTCGGGAAAAATTCATTTAGAAGTACCTCGGTACACTGCCTCCACGACGAAATGGTTCATCGCCAACACGCAGGGACGATATTTCCGCTCTCTTACCTCTACCACGGCAAATGCGGTAGACCTTGCCCCAAGGATCGTCTCTGTTCGTCCTCACGAAGGACCTCCACTCGTCCTCCTTGACCCTAAGTATAGCGTCCTTATAATCGCTCAGAGCAGCAAGATAGGCCAATTTGCGCTGCGCCAGGTCTTCAGCATTAGTGCGCCTTGCCCTGTGGAATCTCTTCCTGAGACGCATTACACCTCTCCGCATCTCGTCAAGCTCTGGGCTCCACCACTTGACGCTACCAGGCCTAGCCACACGGCTGCGGCCAAGCACTGCATCGTTCGTCGCCACCATCCAGCGATCGATCAGCCCTACCATCTCATCGACTTCGAGCGCGCTAAAAGCCTCCAGAGGGCAACTTGTAGCCTCTTCGGCAAAACGTAATGCGTAATGACGCCAATTCGCATCGTAAAGACGCCACCGACGCAGCGGCGCAGCTTCAACCATCCTCCGCTGACTGGACAAGACAATGTCTATAACGTTGTGATCACTGATGCCCCAGTCGTCTCTCACACACCAATCAAACACATACGACGAACATGCAACACCATTCGCAAGCGAAACATCTATGTCGCTCGCACCCATTGGACCATCAAAGGTGTATAGCTCACTCGGCAGGTTCAGCACTGCAACATTTCTTCCGGCTAGCCACTCGCTTAGCATGGTTCCTCGTATGTGGTTCTGATGGGCAGAAGCATGCCTGCCCATCTTACTGAACCACATACGAGAACATGCGGACTACCGGAATGCTACTCGCGCTGAGTAGCACCGAGTCCATATACCCAAGATATGGTTCCAATGGGCTGCTGAAACGACAATACACACTAGACAAATAGAGACGACCAAGGGCACCTTCCATAGAGACACACACGCCGTATTCGGTGCAGCTGACCACGGTACAGTCAGAGTCCGCATCATCCACTACCACCGCAGAGTTTCCGCCAACGTCTGTAAACACACGCATGCCGCCAGGTAAACCCTGCACCACACCTAAGGCAACCTTATAAAATGGTTCCTGCAGCAACGCGTGCCGCACACCTCGCCTCCTCATCATCTGCCCCAATTCGCACATCACCGCGTAGCTCCGACCACAATTAAATTGGATGATGGTTGTGTCATCCATATTAATGCCGTGCGTTGCTCCTCGCCACTGTACCAGCATATACGGGGCACAATAATGACATCATTGAGTGGTCAGACGCCCATCCCTTCATTTCACAATTGCGGCATCGCAACGCGCTGGAACACTGCTGGGCCAAGTGACCCGCAAATCCGCACCTGCGGCACACGGCCTCCTTAAACCGGCACTCTGCTGCCCTATGATCAAAACCACAGCATCTGAAGCACGTCTGAATTGGATCCTGCAGGCGTACAATAAAGCGGAACCACTTTACGTATACGCCTGAGGTATCCAACTGCTCTGCTACTCGGGGGGTACACTCCAGCATGACATTAATCTGTCCCGCATCGGGACGCCATTGCGCACTCACGAGTCTCACGCTCTTGGAGAACTCCACCTGCGTCATCTTCTCAGCCAGATTCATTTTGAACAAATCGTTCATAAACTCGTCCGGCGATATCTCGGCATGTACTCGCTGTACAACTACTCTGGTCCCAAGTTTGTAGCTCACAGACACAACCAGGCCCACCTCCGAGAATTTACCGCTCTCCGCAATCTTCTGCCGCTCAGCCACCGACGGGGTGCGGATAATGGCACCACCGCTACCGCTGCACGCACTTCGTGCACTCTGACACCCAAGGAGGGGGCAACTTACTCCACTACCTTAGCAACGACCTCCTTAGACGTTGAGGCCTCTTTGCCTCTTACAACCACTGCCCACGTCTCTACGGGCTTAGGTACCGGCGCAGCTGGTACACCACGCGCTGCCTGGACTACCGGGGAAGGCATCATTGGCGCACTAGGTGCAGCCAATGTCCCTCTGCCAACTCCAACGGTGTCGTACACCTCCAATCGTCCTCTTAAACGCTCATTTTCCGCCACAAGTGACAAAAGCAGCACCTCATATCTGCCCGCTCTCTCAATCACCGACTTAGCCAGCCCAACGTTGGCACCTTCTTCCAACACCACACCACACAAGTCGTTGGTGATAGCCTTCAGTCGCTCCACGTAGTCTCCACTCACTCTGGCAGTCTCCGCACCGGCTCTACTCCTGGGCCTGCTAGCCCTCGTTGAAGTAACTGCGGCAGGAACGGCAAAAACTCCTCCATCATCGTCCAACAACGAGTCGACCGATTTCTGCCTCTTGACTCCAGTTAGCGGCACTCCATAACTCTCCTCAGCCTCAGAATGCCTGACACTCCCACCAGGCATAACAGCATCCTCCGTAACCTCCTCACTAGCACCAGCACGGGGCCCCTTCGACCTGGGCCTTTTACCCACCATCGAACTGGCAAAATACCCGCCTCTTCCCTACTACACACAACTATAACTAAATACGGCAAACAAATAACTCACCCGCTATGGACAAACACACGCACCAATGTTATAGGTATAGGGACGGCAAACAACCACGCGGTCTGCTGCCGCTATACAGTAACACAGGCAAAATTCGACCAAATATTACCACGCCTATATCTCAGCTCCCCGATGCCGGATCGACGTGTATGTTACTTTCCTTTAATAATTTGTTTCTAATTTTTCGACCTTTATTTGATTAATTATTCTAACTAATTATTCCAGTTTAAGGTCTCTTCAGATTTCATAAAACTTTTTTGTTTTTTTTTCGATATTTCGATTTCCTTTGGAAATCTTCTTCAGGAAAATTTTTATATTAATTACTTTCCTGAATATTTCCAAAGGAAATCGAAATATCGAAAAAAACAAAAAAGTTTTATGAAATCTGAAGAGACCTTAAGCTGGAACAATCAGTCGAGAATAATTAATCAAATAAAGGTCGAAAAATTAGAAGCAAATTATTAAAGAAAAGTAACATACACATTTTTTGCATCCTGTTCTTCAATTTTAATTCGGTACTTCAACAAAAAGAATAAGAAAAAAAAAATTTCACCAATCGGTCCAAAAACTTCCGAGATTTTGTCGTGTAAGTTTTGTGAAAAACTTACAATCAAAACACCACTAAACCACGCTGAATCACTATAGATAAGCAATATTCAACCGCAAATACGTCTATACGCAACCAGGCGAAGGCATCGAATGACAGATAGTGTACTAGATTAATGTGAGTACCCGCCACAATGGCTCAATCTCACAGTGCTCTTAACACAGGGTGAATACAATGCGTCGACCAGCGCCCCCGTATGCCGATGCATCCGAGTACCAATTTAAAACCATGTATTTGGACATAGTTTTTTTCCCTTGGTTAGGGACGGGGCCTATCTAACACTCCTTCCGATCTATGGGTCACGGCACCCGGTGGCAATACAACTCCACATCGAGCAGAAGCTCTCCCCGCGATTTGGGTATAAACTACAGCCACCACGTGTCTCCCCGAGGGGCCACACCACAGTCAGGATGGAACAAAAGTTCCATAGGCACCTGACTCCCGTGGTACCAGAATTAAGTCTCTGGTCAGACCTCGTAGCCGAAACTACTACCAGTCGAACCCCAAACGGTTCGGGGACTGGTAACCCCACAACACAAACATGCAACAATTATCACTACAAAAAATGCGGCCAGTTCACTCAGAATACGCTCACAAGCGCCAAGCAAACAAACAAAAGAAAAAATAAAAACAAAACAAAAAGATCTTGGGCTGACAGGAACGTCCCAACCACAGCAAAATCGCCAAAATTGCGCCGAGCAATTAAAGAAAACAAAAACAACAAAAATCTCTAATGCTGCCGGGAACCGCAAGGACAACCACAACAGTTAACATCTACATACAACAAAATAGACAACTACGAAATACCACGTCCACTACAACACTCCCCTCCTCCTCCTAGCAAACACCTCACGTGCGAAGTTACTCAACCCCCCAACTGTCCGATCGTCCAACAAAACCCCACTAAAGTCCCAACCCGCCCCTGTCTGAGTAACTCCCATGGCGTCAACATCCCTAATGTCGTCATAGTATGTACAGTCAGTAAGTACGTGTCTCCAGTCCTCCGGTCCACTCCCACAGTCACAGTCCGCAGTGTCGGACAGGGCTATTTTATGCAAAAATGCATTAAGAGACCCGTGTCCCGTCAGTAAAAACCCCGTACTAAGTCCAAAACAAAAGACCGGTCTGTCACGCACAAAAGTCACGTCCGGTACAAATTCGTACGTCACCCTACCTTTGTCATTGTTTGTCCATCTATTTCCCCAAAGTGAGACCACGCGCTCGTCTAAGAGCGCCTTAATGCGCGAAATCCCTCCTTCCGCCAGATCGGCGGTGGAGACTAAGTCGTCTCCAAGAAGGGGTAAGCCCTTCTTCAACCTGTACGCCGCAGCCCGACGTAAAACTTCTAAGTCTAGGGGGGGTACCCCTAGAAGCACCTGAAGTGCGTCTGTCGAAACTGTTCGACAGACTGGCAAACATGCCAACAATATGACCCGCTGGCAAGAAAGCACCTTGGCCCTGCCTACCACAGACGTAGCTGTGCCACACCATACTGGTGCACCATAGGTCGCACAGGCGACGAATAGTCCACCATATATGGTGCGCACAGCCCGTCTGCTAAGGCCCCAGTCTGTCCTCAATATACGCCTAACGACGACCACCACCGCAGTGAGCTTATCCCCGACATACGGCAAGTGTAAAATAAAATTAAGGCGCTCACCTACCATAATCCCCAAGTATTTCACCTGGATGACGTATGGCAGGCTCGCGCCCTGACACCTAATTACCGGCGGACGAGACGGTGACAACCTGCCCTTAAGCAGCATCGTGACCGTTTTGTCAAGTGCAACGCTTACTCCGACTCTGCTACTCCACTCTCCAACTACACACATGACCTCCTCACCCCTTCTCTCCAGATCAGCACGAGACTGTCCTTCGATGAGGATAAGGAGGTCATCCGCGTACGCACACAGTTTGTATCCGCTACAAAGAGTCCCCAGCAGGGGATCCATCATTAGGTTCCATAAATATGGACCGCAGATGGATCCCTGCGGACACCCCCGAGCGGCATCAACCCAAACTGTGTCGCTGGCACCAACTACACACGCCTTCCTACTCCGGAAGTAACTCCTCCACATCTCAATCTCCTGGCAACCAAGCTCATGTAGCCTGCTGACAACGCTACACCAGGAAAGGTGGTCAAATGCTCCTCTAAAATCAACGAAGACGCCCAACACATATTTTGCCGCCGACTCCGCCACACATCTCCGCACATGCATCCACGCATCCTCGGCTGACTTCCTCTCGCGAAACCCAAACTGGTACTCGGAAGTGCGCAGCACTCCACCTTCTCTGAGTCGTTCTACCAAAATCCGCTCCATCACCTTCCCGAGTACGGGGAGAAGGCTAATGGCGCGATAAGACCGCGGATTAGTCCTCACCCTATCGGGGCTCTTCAGTAGAACGACCACTTTTGCGCACTTCCAAGCATCTGGGAAGTAGCCCTCGCGGAAACACTTCTCCATAATAGCGGATACATATTCGGGAATACAACTCCAAATCGCCTTCAGCATTTCTCCGGTCATACCATCGACACCGGAAGATCTCCTGCTCTTGAGTCGAGAGACACTACTATGAAGCTCATGCCTCTCGATCACCGGTGGATCGGCCACTTGCCAATCAGCGGGAGGACGATCGGTCGGCTCCGCCCTCGGGAAAAATTCATTTAGAAGTACCTCGGTACACTGCCTCCACGACGAAATGGTTCATCGCCAACACGCAGGGACGATATTTCCGCTCTCTTACCTCTACCACGGCAAATGCGGTAGACCTTGCCCCAAGGATCGTCTCTGTTCGTCCTCACGAAGGACCTCCACTCGTCCTCCTTGACCCTAAGTATAGCGTCCTTATAATCGCTCAGAGCAGCAAGATAGGCCAATTTGCGCTGCGCCAGGTCTTCAGCATTAGTGCGCCTTGCCCTGTGGAATCTCTTCCTGAGACGCATTACACCTCTCCGCATCTCGTCAAGCTCTGGGCTCCACCACTTGACGCTACCAGGCCTAGCCACACGGCTGCGGCCAAGCACTGCATCGTTCGTCGCCACCATCCAGCGATCGATCAGCCCTACCATCTCATCGACTTCGAGCGCGCTAAAAGCCTCCAGAGGGCAACTTGTAGCCTCTTCGGCAAAACGTAATGCGTAATGACGCCAATTCGCATCGTAAAGACGCCACCGACGCAGCGGCGCAGCTTCAACCATCCTCCGCTGACTGGACAAGACAATGTCTATAACGTTGTGATCACTGATGCCCCAGTCGTCTCTCACACACCAATCAAACACATACGACGAACATGCAACACCATTCGCAAGCGAAACATCTATGTCGCTCGCACCCATTGGACCATCAAAGGTGTATAGCTCACTCGGCAGGTTCAGCACTGCAACATTTCTTCCGGCTAGCCACTCGCTTAGCATGGTTCCTCGTATGTGGTTCTGATGGGCAGAAGCATGCCTGCCCATCTTACTGAACCACATACGAGAACATGCGGACTACCGGAATGCTACTCGCGCTGAGTAGCACCGAGTCCATATACCCAAGATATGGTTCCAATGGGCTGCTGAAACGACAATACACACTAGACAAATAGAGACGACCAAGGGCACCTTCCATAGAGACACACACGCCGTATTCGGTGCAGCTGACCACGGTACAGTCAGAGTCCGCATCATCCACTACCACCGCAGAGTTTCCGCCAACGTCTGTAAACACACGCATGCCGCCAGGTAAACCCTGCACCACACCTAAGGCAACCTTATAAAATGGTTCCTGCAGCAACGCGTGCCGCACACCTCGCCTCCTCATCATCTGCCCCAATTCGCACATCACCGCGTAGCTCCGACCACAATTAAATTGGATGATGGTTGTGTCATCCATATTAATGCCGTGCGTTGCTCCTCGCCACTCTACCAGCATATACGGGGCACAATAATGACATCATTGAGTGGTCAGACGCCCATCCCTTCATTTCACAATTGCGGCATCGCAACGCGCTGGAACACTGCTGGGCCAAGTGACCCGCAAATCCGCACCTGCGGCACACGGCCTCCTTAAACCGGCACTCTGCTGCCCTATGGTCAAAACCACAGCATCTGAAGCACGTCTGAATTGGATCCTGCAGGCGTACAATAAAGCGGAACCACTTTACGTATACGCCTGAGGTATCCAACTGCTCTGCTACTCGGGGGTACACTCCAGCATGACATTAATCTGTCCCGCATCGGGACGCCATGGCGCACTCACGAGTCTCACGCTCTTGGAGAACTCCACCTGCGTCATCTTCTCAGCCAGATTCATTTTGAACAAATCGTTCATAAACTCGTCCGGCGATATCTCGGCATGTACTCGCTGTACAACTACTCTGGGCCCAAGTTTGTAGCTCACAGACACAACCAGGCCCACCTCCGAGAATTTACCGCTCTCCGCAATCTTCTGCCGCTCAGCCACCGACGGGGTGCGGATAATGGCACCACCGCTACCCGCTGCACGCACTTCGTGCACTCTGACACCCAAGGAGGGGGCAACTTGCTCCACTACCTTAGCAACGACCTCCTTAGACGTTGAGGCCTCTTTGCCTCTTACAACCACTGCCCACGTCTCTACGGGCTTAGGTACCGGCGCAGCTGGTACACCACGCGCTGCCTGGACTACCGGGGAAGGCATCATTGGCGCACTAGGTGCAGCCAATGTCCCTCTGCCAACTCCAACGGTGTCGTACACCTCCAATCGTCCTCTTAAACGCTCATTTTCCGCCACAAGTGACATAAGCAGCACCTCATATCTGCCCGCTCTCTCAATCACCGACTTAGCCAGCCCAACGTTGGCACCTTCTTCCAGCACCACACCACACAAGTCGTTGGTGATAGCCTTCAGTCGCTCCACGTAGTCTCCACTCACTCTGGCAGTCTCCGCACCGGCTCTACTCCTGGGCCTGCTAGCCCTCGTTGAAGTAACTGCGGCAGGAACGGCAAAAACTCCTCCATCATCGTCCAACAACGAGTCGACCGATTTCTGCCTCTTGACTCCAGTTAGCGGAACTCCATAACTCTCCTCAGCCTCAGAATCAGAATGCCTGACACTCCCACCAGGCATAACAGCATCCTCCGTAACCTCCTCACTAGCACCAGCACGGGGCCCCTTCGACCTGGGCCTTTTACCCACCATCGAACTGGCAAAATACCCGCCTCTTCCCTACTACACACAACTATAACTAAATACGGCAAACAAATAACTCACCCGCTATGGACAAACACACGCACCAATGTTATAGGTATAGGGACGGCAAACAACCACGCGGTCTGCTGCCGCTATACAGTAACACAGGCAAAATTCGACCAAATATTACCACGCCTATATCTCAGCTTCCCGATGTCGGATCGACGTGTATGTTACTTTCCTTTAATAATTTGCTTCTAATTTTTCGACCTTGATTTGATTAATTATTCTCGACTGATTATTAAAGGAAAGTAACATACACATTTTTTTCATCCTGTTCTTCAATTTTAATTCGGTACTTCAACAAAAAGAATACACAAAATTAGAGGTATGTCCGTCCCTAAACAACCATTTGCCCTTGAGCAACATTGTCGTGGTCTTGTCACGAGCTACATCCACGCCAACGCTCCTACCCCACTGACTCACTACACACATGACCTCCTCACCCCTTCTCTCCTGATCCGCACGAGACTGTCCGTCGATGAGTATAAGGAGGTCATCCGCGTACGCACACAGCCTGTATCCACCGCAAAGAATCCGCAACAGGGAGTCCGTCATGAGGTTCCATACAAATGGACCACAGATGGACCCCTGCGGACATCCCCTGGTGGCAGAACGCCAGACTGTGTCGCTACCTCCAACCACACACACTCTTCTGCTGCTAAAGTAGCTGGTCCAAAGGCTCAGCTCTCTACAGCCAATATCCCGCAGCCTGCACAACACACTGCCCCAGGACAGGTGGTCAAAGGCGCCGCGGAAATCCACAAATATGCCTAGCACGTATGTAGCAGATGTGTCAGCAACACAGCTACGAACGTGAAGCCACGCATCCTCCACACTTCTTCCTTCCTTGAAACCAAACTGGAAGTCAGAAGGCCGCCAGTTGGTGTCCTCCTTAAGCCGATTCACCATTATCCTCTTCAGTACCTTCCCCAACACGGGGAGCAAACTGATGCCCCGGTAAGAGCGGGGGTTACTCCGCACCTTATCGCGGGACTTAAGCAGGACCACAACACGCGCACTCCTCCATGACTCCGGGAAGTATCCTTCACTGACACACCTGCTAAATATCGTGCTAAGATACTGTGGTATCGCCTTCCACATGGCTCGCACCATCTCTCCAGTCATGCCGTCAAGGCCCAGAGATCTCCGACACTTGACCCGGAGTATACTGGCCGCCAGTTCGTGTTCCTCCAGGGGCGGAGTACTAACCACCTCCCCATCTGGAGGAGGGCGGTCAGTAGGATCCACCCCTGGAAAGAACACATCCAGCAGCGCCTCAGTACACTCCTTCCACGACGTCAAAGTGTCATCTTCAACCTTCAGGGATGAGATCTCCGTCCTCTTCCGCTTGCCTCGACAGATCTGGTACACCTTACCCCAGGGGTCATTCCTGTGGTCGTGCACGAACTGTCTCCACTCCTCCTCCTTGACTCTGACGATGGCAGACTTATACGCCCTAAGGGCCGCCAGATACACTGCTCTACGCTGAGCTAAATCCTCAGCATTGGAACGCCTTGCCCTCTGGAAGCGCTTCCTGAGGCGCCTGACGTTCCTCCGCATCGAATTCAGCTCAGGGGTCCACCACTTGACCCCGCCAGGCGTAGCCTTACGGCATGGCCCTAGCACTGCGTCGTTCACCGAACACATCCAACGGTCTAGAAGGCGTATCATTTCGTCCACCGTCAGAGCCCTAAATCCATCAATAGGACATTCAAAAGATGCTCCTCTGAGCATCTCCGCGTAAAACAGCCAGTTTGCGTTGTGGAGTCTCCACTTACGCACTGGCGCACTCTCCGTCGTCCGTCGTTGGTGGGTGACCATAATATCAATAATATTATGGTCACTTACACCCCAGTCATGGCGTACCGTCCAGTCAAAGTCAAAGTTCGTCATAGCCGTCTCGTTCACAATCGTCACGTCAATGTCACTAGCACCCATTGGACCATCGAAAGTATATAAATTCATTTATCACCGCGACCCTCCTTGAAGCCAACCATTCGCTGAGCATGATTCCTCGTATATGGTTCTGATGACCAGGCGCATGCCTACTCATCTTACTGAACCACATACGAGAACATGCGTTTGCGTCTAAGCCTAGGATTAGCGGGAAGTTACTCGCGCGGAGTAGCACCGAATCCATATACTCTATATACGGGTCCAATGGGCAACTAAAACGACAGTAGATACTAGCCAGCAGCATCCGTCCGAAACTGCCTTCCACAGAAACACACACACCCTACTGGCTAGCATCCACTAACGTACAGTCCAAGTCTATGTCGTCTACTACCACCGCAGCATTTCCACCGATATCGCTGAAGCACCGTATCCTTATAAAAGGGCTCTTGAAGCAGTGCCAGGGACACTCCTCTACTCCTCATGTCCTGGCCGAACTCACACATTGCAACAAAGCTGCGACCACAATTATATTGTATAATTGGTGTAACAGCCATGTTAATATCGTGAGTTCGCCCTAGCCATCAAAACAGCATACACTGGACACGCCGGAGACATCATAAGATGTGCAACCGGCCATCACTTCAACTCGCAGTTACGGCACCGCAGATTATTTGGGCACATATGTGCCAAATGCCCCGCGTGACCGCACCTGCGACAGACGTCCTCCCTCATCCTGCATTCACGCACGCGATGGTCAAATCCCAGACACCTGTGGCACGCCGGGACAGCATCCTGCATACGTACCAGAAACCGGAGTATCATCTGTGAGGTTTAGATTCCGCACTTTAATACTTGTATGTTGTTTAATTCAACGCATTGCAAGAACTAGATAAAGGATTATTAATCATAGACATTTTATTATAATTTCAGAAGGAAATAAGACAAAAATTCCTATAAAATGTTTGTATATCATAAAAACAGAATTAATCAACAAAAACCAGTTCACGGAAGAGGACTAATGAATAAAGTTATTAATTCACTACCAATTGAACTTCATTTACCTGGGTATCAATATTGTGGGCCTGGAACAAAACTAGAAAAACGTTTAAAGAGAGGTGACAGAGGAATAAATCCTTTGGATGCAGCTTGTAGAATTCACGATATTACATACTCCCAAAACACTGATATTGATAAACGTCATCAAGCAGATAAGGAATTAGCAGAAACGGCTTGGTCAAGAGCTATAAATAAGAATAGCTCTCTCGGAGAAAAACTAAATGCATATTTAGTCGCCAACGCAATGAAAGCTAAAGTAAAATTTGGTATGGGAATAAATAAAAAGTTTCTAAAAAAGTGCGGAAACAAAATATTCACCAATGCAGTAAAAAATGCTGTGGTTATACTAAAAAAAGAGAAACCTCGTGACATTAATGATGCTATTAAAATAGCACGAAAAGTTATAAACAAAACGTTCCGCGGGAAGAAATCAACCATTATTATTCCTAGAGTTATAAGTCTTCCAAAAGTTGGTGGCTTTTTACCCTTAATACCTGTTTTAACTGCATTAAGCGCTTTAGGGACTTTAGCTACAGGCGGTTCTGCCATAGCAAAAGCAGTAAATTCTGCTAAAAGTGCTAAAAAACAACTCGAAGAGAATGCCAGACACAATAAAAAAATGGAAGCTATAGCCATGGGGAAGGGTTTATATCTCAAACCATATAAGAAAGGATATGGAATTATTTATAATGGTGTGACAAAAAACTAATAAACCAGCTACCCAATAGACCTCTAACGAATATAGATTTTAAAAAATTGGGGAACAAATATATTCCGTATTTTAGAGGAGTTTATATGAGAGATAATCTGCCGAGAAGATCACGGGAAAAAGAAAGCGGAATCATAAATTTAGACTCAAAGAGAGGATCTTACATGGAAATGATTGACTGACTGATGACAGTGATATCATAATAGAGGAAACTCAAGCCGGTATAGTCGAGACGGCATCTATGATTGATGATGATGAACCCTGTATAATCGAGACGGCATCTGTCATTGTGATTGATGATGATGAATCGTTCAATTCGTTAACGTGTGATGATCCAGAATTTCACAACGTTACTCGGGAATCGGAGAGAATTTTTGAATTGAATAATTCATTTGAGATCCCAAACAATCAAGTGGGCTATTGCCATTTGGCTGACGAGGAGGAGAAAGAAGCGGCAGATATTATCACCTTAGATGATTCAGATGATGATTCCTTAGATGATATATTATATATAAGTGTCGCAGAAGAAAATATAGATATTATACGGGCTGAGTTTGATGGCTCGCAAAATGACCATATTTTTAGAAATTTAAATTTAATAGATTTAGGTTTAGATGGTATAAGAAATGTAAAGATAGAGTTTGAAAGTTCACTTAATAATGATATATTTCTAAATATAAATATATAGTGTATAAAAAAAGTAAAATAGTAATAATAAACCCCCATGAAAATTTATGATGATGGAATTTAATTATTTATTTACCCAAAAAAAAAATATAAAATGGAGAGACTCTTGAGAAGAGACCAAAATATATAGAGAGATGTAGAGAGACTCTTGAGAAGTAAATTAAAAAAAAGTGTTCTATAAAACAGGCGGTTGGAGTGAGGGTTTAGGGTGAATATTAAAATTAATGAGAGCGATACAAATCTCAGAAAGTGATATAAATATCACAAGACTTTTCTAGAAATTAATCAGTTCAAGAAAAATAGTCCTGCAATGTCATCCAAGCACGCAGTCATCACCACTTTTAATTCATTGAATTTGAAGAAAATTCTAAGTATTAATGAGATGGAAGCCAGAAAGGAATATTTGATAGATGGTGCTTATAGGACTTCTAGCAAATTCGGAGATGTTGTTGTGTTGGAGATCGGAGATAAATTGCTATATCTTCCAAAGAGATATAATTCCTTAGATGATGGAGAAATCGGATGTATATCCAGGGATCATTTCTCAATTTCAAAAATCCCATTAAAAGATGATACAGAAAATGCAGTATACAGATTGGAGATAAAGGAGCTTTTACCAGCAGATTCATTCTTCCCATTATTCAATAAATATTAATATTACGGACAAGTTTAATATTAAATGAATAAAGAAGTGTTTATACAAAGAAAAAAAAGTATTTTAATATGAATACTATAAAATGAATAGGCTTCAAATCTGTACGATTCAGTCATAGAGTATATATAGCTTGAGAAGGATGTATAACATTAATCAATTTTTGTCAGAATTTGGAAACAATTTTTGATGAGCACTTGGAACTCATCTTGGCATTTAAGAGAAAATATTTCATTGCAGAAAATTATAATATTAACGATATACCCTGCTCCCAAATGTGTTTAGCAGATGGAGATGTGACGGATACCTGCAACTTCTTCCATTTCAAAAACGAAAAATACAAAATCATGTCTTTAATTGAAAGATACTATAAACTTTCAAAATATTTTACTACACCACCAAATATTGCCATCCACACAAGACCAGAAGAAATGACTCGAGAAGATAAAATTAAATATAATTTTTGTAATGATGAACTAGATGGAATATAATAAATAATTAAAACATTTAATTTTGTTTTTTTTTCTTTGGTTTTTATTTTATTGATTAAGATGAAAGTACAAAAAAATTATAGAATTTGTAAATACTTTAAAAATTAATTTCATTAGAAATAATTTCTTCTATTTTATAATAATTGCTTTCAATGAAAATACACAGTTTAAATAAATTATTGAGTGCACACTTATATCTCAAGTCACTATGTACGGGACAGCTAGTAAAAAAATTTTTTAAACTCTTAAAAATTGTCTGATGCTCAAGATTAATAATATTTGATTTAAGATATTTCATTAAAAAATCCTTTTTATTTTGACCAAACACAAATATATATTTGTATTTGTTGAGGGGTGAAAGAATGTCACCTACAGAAGTATACTCCAATTCGCCATCCAACCAATCCAATCCATGTACAAACTTCCTGCAATAGTCATTCTGTTTTAATGCCTCTTTTGACAGTTCTCTTCTGTCGAAGGGTGGTTTGAATTGAATAGGAAGTAATTTGGAACCACAGATTCACCAGTCATGAATGCCACTTCCTTCATATATATATCATTATTGTTTCCATTACAACATTGGAAATCAATCAATGCAAAGTCAGAATATCCAATCTGAAACATTTTAAATCAAAGATCCAACACCAACTGAAGAGAATTATATTTTGAGAATGGTTTAAATACTCTTATATGTATGCTCAGTTTCATTTCAACATTTGAGACAAAAATTGCAAACATAAATGACCGCAGTTAGAACTGTTAAAGTTCTGTTCTCTTCTATAATTATATGTTATATTACGTCCTAAGTATTTTATTGATCGTATAAAGAACTATGTCCGTCCATTCGTTTGCACACAAAATATGAGTTGCCGCTCCGAATTAGGCGAGGTGTGAAGTTGACATGGGTCGAAAACACTTGATTGCAATTGTATAATGTACGTATTGGGTCTTCTCTTCCACTTTGCATATGGCGGCATGTAGACTCAAAGTCTAGGCGATCAGAACTAATAGACGACCCCCTCACTATTATTTGATATAAGCCACTTGCAATCATATACTGTGGGTGATTAGTATATGAGTTATGGGCTAATCTTAAGTATGTAGGATCGTATAAAGGATCGTACCAAGTGGTGGTGTAATAAAAAAAACACTTCACCAGTGATTTGTATGTATACATACTAGCCTGAAAGCGTAGAACCCAATGAGTCAGGGGTTGACTTTAACCCATGTCTCTCTACACCTCCGGATTTATGAGGGGACAAACCACACTTTGTATGAAAACTTTCCAGACGGACAGAAACTACTTATATGTGGTAGTTCCTTAAATAAACATACCATCCTCTAAATCAACAGACCCAGACGTGGACAGACATTCACATAATGTAATATGATCCTTAAGTAAACCCGTCCATCTGTTTAACTCACTAAGACGTCCCCAAAGCCTGGGCGATCAGAACCAATAGACGACCTCCCCCCCATATACTGTGGGTAATTAATATATGAGTTATGGTCTAATCTTAAGTGTCTGTTCGGTTGCGATGGTATAATGTATACCATGCACCCCTCTCAACCACTTTCCATATAGTGGTATGTAGGATCGTATAAAGAACTATGTTCGTCCATTCGTTTGCACACAAAATATGAGTTGCCGCTCCGAATTAGGCAAGGTGTGAAGTTGACATGGGTCGAAAACACTTGATTGCAATTGTATAATGTACGTATTGGGTCTTCTCTTCCACTTTGCATATGGCGGCATGTAGACTTAAAGCCTGGGCGATCAGAACTAATAGACGACCCCCTCACTATTATTTGATATAAGCCACTTGCAATCATATACTGTGGGTAATTAGTATATGAGTTATGGTCTAATCTTAAGTATGTAGGATCGTATAAAGGATCGTACCAAGTGGTGGTGGAATAAAAAAAACACTTCACCAGTGATTTGTATGTATACATACTAGCCTGATAGCGTAGAACCCAATAAGTCAGGGGTTTACTTTAACCCATGTCTCTCTACACCTCCGGATTTATGAGGGGACAAACCACACTTTGTATGAAAACTTTCCAGACGGACAGAAACTACTAATATGTGGTAGTTCCTTAAATAAACATACCATCCTCTAAATCTACAGACCCAGACGTGGACAGACATTCACATAATGTAATATGATCCTTAAGTAAACACACCACCCTCTAAATCAACAGACCCACACGTGGACAGACATTCACATACTGTAATATGATTCTTAAGTAAACATACCACCCTCTAAATCAACAGACCCACACGTGGACAGACATTAAATAAACATTCCCATAATGCATCCAGACGTGGACAGACACACGATATGACGTCATTTGTTTGTTTATATTATGACGTCATTTCCTGTCCCAGTTCTCTCATATCCCTACTACTATTAGTCGGAGCATTTTTCTGTCGAAGACTTCCAGGATTCTGCATCATCAAGCAAGACGTGTTGCATGAGAGTCTGATATATTTTGATCTTCGTCTCTCGAGAGAGGGTCTTATCTATGAAGTGCTTGCTTAGCCAGAAGAAACACCGGTTGCAATTACAATTCTCCGTTTGATTTCCAGGCTGACGTTATTTTTCTGTTTACAGCAGATCTGAGGTTAATAAATTTGTCCACTACGGTTATCAACGTTCAACATTTCATCCAATCGGTCGTCGAAACCATTAATTACTGCCAAACCCACTTTTGCTGATTCCGTCCCAATTCTCGAAAACACTGCTGTAACTTCCCGCAGATTTCGCCAATATCTCTAAATCATCAGCATGTGACTTTTGCTGTTGATAGTTTTAGCAATATTGACGGCAGCTGTTCTAACGATGATTTCAACTAATATACTGATGAGATCGCATGATAGGGTGTCACCCTGCCATAGGCCTCGCCTCGTACTGAATGGCTTGGTGAGGTCCTTACCAATCGTTACTAAGGATTCCGCTTCGGTCAGTGTCATTCTATACGGGCATTTCAGCTTAGTAGAAATACCAAGCTCCGACATAGCTTGGTACAGTATTCCTCGTATCGGCAGCTTTTTAACATACAGAGAGGTGGTAGCTGGCCATATGGATTTCGTGGGGTTTCTCAGGATTTAGTGTGGAACAGGAAATTATTAATTACTTTCCTGAATATTTCCAAAGGAAATCGAAATATCGAAAAAAACAAAAAAGTTTTATGAAATCTGAAGAGACCTTAAGCTGGAACAATCAGTCGAGAATAATTAATCAAATAAAGGTCGAAAAATTAGAAGCAAATTATTAAAGGAAAGTAACATACACATTTTCATCCTGTTCTTCAATTTTAATTCGGTACTTCAACAAAAAGAATACACAAAATTAGAGGTATGTCCGTCCCTAAACAACCATTTGGCGTAAACGCCTCCGGCCTCCAATCTCTCCGCGACCTTCGTGGTGCACTCTAGCACTACATTCACCTGCCCCGTATCCGTAGGACGCCAGGGAGCACAGACCATCCGTACACTCTTCCTGCAAGATTCAGGCGACATTATGTCCTTCAAGTTGAGCTCATAGAGCTCCTCCATCAGGGTGTCCGGAGAAATCTCCGCGTGCACCCTTTGTACCACAACTCTCGGACCGAGCTTTTTTGGTTTACCGACACCTCCAGTCCCACCTCCGCAAATTTCGTATTTTGCACAATCTTTGTGCGCTCCGCCACGGACGGTGTACGAATTACCGCACCACCATCGCGCGTAGGGCGCACCTCGTGCACGCGCATACCTAAGGTGGGGCCAACCTGGTCCACCGCCTTCTCCACTACCTCCTTTGACGTAGCAATGCCCTTGCCTTTGACCACGACTGACCACGTCTCCACAGGTTTCGGCACCGACACAGGCACTACCGAGGCAGCAGGTCGACTACAAGACCGTGGTGCGGGGGGAGGCATCATTGGTCCAGCCAATGGCCCTCTACCAACCCTATCGGTCCCGTAAACATCGAGCCTACCTCGCAGATGCTAATTTTCGCCGATCAGCCCCATCATAAGGGCCTCGTATCTTCCGGCCTGTTCAATGACAGCCCTCGCCAACCCGACATTGGACCCGTCCACCAACACCACACGGTTTAGGTCACCTGTTATTGCCTTCATCTTCGCCACATACCCGTTGCCACCATCCGATGGCCTTCTCCTGGACCTGCTTTCCCTAGTGTTGAACTCCACCACTGGGACATCCACACTTCCGGGCAACAGGCCGCTCTCCACCACCATGGCAGCGCCAGATTTTTCAGCAACAGCGGCCTGATTCAACACAGGCGAACTCGGTTTCTTCCTTTTGACCACCACGTCGTTGTCAATCTCCGTCGACGACACCTCCGACTCTGTGAGCCGTAACCGCCTACCAGACGACGACAACAGGCCATTCATCTCACTCCCTTCACCCGACTGAGCTCCACTTCCATCCCCATCGTGCCTCACCTTCCTCCCTTTCCTCCTAGCCGCAGGCGGCATGGCACCGGCAATCGGTACGCACCCCCTGACTACTCTCCTCAGGCTATACCTAACCCCTAAGTGTGTACCTCACACAAACACGTATATTCCTTACGGGGAAATGTGTCCAAAAAGGACCCTGACTAAAACGCTCAGATCTCCGAGACCCTGCGACCGATTTATTACAGGTTATATTACAGGTTTCTACACAAGTGTAGCTATCGGGTGATATAAAAAATCTCTACGATCGGCCCACTAACACCCGAACGTGCACACAAACCACGCTGTGCGGCTACCGCACGCAACCGTCCGCGATAGCGGGCAGACACCACGCTACCGACCAAAAATGGACTTAAATTAATCCGTTGGTATCTCGGCAATCCTACAACCGATCTTAATAAAATTTGTGTCACAGCGCTCTGCAGGCTTGCAGCTGTGCAGTGATGCAGATGTTTCGAAATCGGCCCACAACCAACTTCACAAATCGCGTGTAAGTTTTTAATAAAAACTTACACCAAATATTACAAAATCCTATGATCCTCAATGACAGATATGTGTTACGGATTAAAGTTAGTACCTGCCACAATGGCCTAATCTCACAGTGCTCTTAACACCGGGTGAATACAATGCGTCGACCAACGCCCCCGTATGCCGAAACATCCGAGTACCAATTTAAAACTATGCATTTGGGCATAGTTTCTTCCTTGGTTAGGAACGGAGACTATCTATACTACTACCGATCTATGGGTCTCGGCACCCGGTTGCAATACAACTCCACATCGAGCAAAAAGCTCTACCCGCGATTTGGGTTTAAACCACAGCCAGCACGATACTCCCACGAGGGGGCCAACCACACCCGTGCTACCAGAATTAAGTCTCTGGTCAGACCTCGTAGCCGAAACTACTACCAGTTGAATCCCAAACGGTTCGGGGACTGGTAATCCCACTACATCTACCCTACAACCAGCACACCAGACAATACAACAAAAAGGCAGCAATTATTCATAAAATGGACCAATTGTTCATAAGGACAAAACAAACAAAAATAAAAACAAGTAAAAGTGTTAAATTCGGCTGTGCCGAATCTTTGATACCCTCCACTTTAGTGTTAACCAGCAAAATATTAAATTTTACAAAGGACCTTTTTTAAGAAAATGTACTTTTTTAAAAAAAATAAAAATAAGTTGCTTGTTTGTTGTTACTTTTTGTTGTTTTTTAAAAATAAAAAAGTATTTTTTGAAGAACTGTTAAAAAAAAAACAAGCTGGGACGAGAGTTGAACCAACAACCCTCAGACTCCAACGCGCAACCCTTTACCCATCAGGCCACACCGACCTTAGATGAAGTGTGACAAAATTCATATAAATGTATGAACACATGAAAGTACATCTAAACATTCTAAAGTACTTACCTATCATAAAAACAACAAAGATTTTCAACATGGAAATTCACCACACGGCAAAAGGAGTAGTTTAGTATAAAACTACAAAAATTAATGTAAAAATTTTATGAGTTTTTTTACGTTTCCAATCATAAAATTTTTTCCAATGGACCAATTTCGCTGATTTTCACAGTCCGGACTATCCGTCAGGCATCGCCGATGCAAAAATGCATTGAGCGTGCCATGTCGTGGCAGTAAAAATCCCGTAAATAAGCCAAAGGCAAAGTCAGGTCTGTCAAGTACGAACGTCGGGTCACGTATAAATTCGTAAGTCTCCCACCCTTTATCGGTCTCTTGTCCATCGAGACGGACGATATCAAGGTCGAGCGGGGCTACTCCTAAAAACACCTGAAGTGCCTCAGTAGACACGGTCCTACATACCGGCAGACAGGCTAACAATATTATTCGCTAGCAGGACAAAACACGGTTTCTACCGACTACAGTCAAGGCTGTGTCGCACCATAGGCCGCACAGGCCACGAAAAGGCCACCATATATGGTACGCACAGCCCGCCTACTAAGGCCTCAGTGCGCCTCACTAAGCTTTCTACGCCAGTAAGCTTTTCCCTGACATAGGGCGGATGCCCAGCAAAACTGAGTCGTTCCCTGACAACAATACCAACGTCTTTCACTTCCTCAATGTAGGAGATGCTTACTTCGCGACATCTGATGACTGGAGGGCGTGACAACGACAATTTGCCCTTCAACAGCATCATCGCTGTCTTGTCGTCAGCAACTCCAACGCTGACACTCTCTCCCCACTCACTCGCTACACACATGACCCGCTCACCATTTGTCTTCAGCTCAGCACGTAACTGGCCTTCGACAAGGATGAGTAAGTCATCCGCGTATGCGCACAGTCTGTATCCTCTACAGAGGGCCCCCAACAAGGGATCCAGCATAATGTTCCATACAAATGGATCTCTGTGGACACCCCCGAGGGGCATCTCTCCAGACTGTGTCGCCCGCACCTACTATGCATGCTCTTCTACCACTGAAGTAGCTGGCCCACAATTTAACCTCTCTACAGCCTGCCTCTCTTAGCCTCCTCAATATGCATCCCCACGAGAAGTGGTCAAACGCACCTTTGAAGTCTACGAAGACTGCGAATACTTTGATGTCGAGAGATCAACGGAGCTTCTCACATGGAGCCATGCATCCTGTACGCTCTTCCCCTCTCTAAAACCGAACTGGTATTCGGAAGTGCCCAAGTTTCTGCTCTCCTTCAGGCGCTCTACCATCAACCTCTCCATAACCTTACCGAGCACCGGGAGAAGGCTGATACCACTGTATGAGCGCGGGTCGCTCTTTACCCTATCAGGAGACTTCAGCAAGACCACCACTCTTAAACACTTCCAGGCAGCCGGGAAATATGCTTCGGAGAAACACTTCGGGAATAACACCCATAAATACTCTGGTATGCCATTCCAGAGTCCCCTACACATTTCGCCGGTCATGCCATCAATACCCTGGGATCTCCTACTCTTCACTCTCGACATACTGTCCGACAGCTCTAACCTTTCGAGCACAGGAGGGTCAGTCACTTCGCCATCAGGGGGAGGCGTATCGGTCGGGTCTGCCCTCGGGAAGAACTCACTCAGCAGTACTCCTGCACACTCATTCCACGAAGACAGTGTCACATCTCCAACCCGTAGGGAAGAAAAGTCTAGTCTTTTCGACTTACCCCTACATATCCGATACACCTTCCCCCATGGGTCATCCCTATTCTCCTGCACAAATCTTCGCCACTCTTCCTCCTTGACGCGTATAATCATGGCCTTATACGCTCGTGACGCTGCCAGGTAAGTCGCCTTACGTTGCGGCAAGTTCTCGGCATTAGAGCGCCTCGCTCTCTGGAATTTCTTCCGATGCCATCTCAAACTCCTACGAATACCGTCCAGCTCCTCCGTCCACCATCTTACCCCGCCAGGTCTAACCGCGCGGCTGCGGCCAAGTACTGCGTCGTTAACAGAACACATCCAACGGTCGACTAGGCTAACCATTTCATCGACCGTTAGTGCCCTGAACCCAGTAAGAGTGCATACTGACGTTGCGTCCCTGATGCACGCCGCATAGTGGCTCCAATTTAAGTCATAAAGACGCCACTTACGCAGTGGCGGGGGTTCGACCGTCCGTCTCTCGCATGAGAGCATTATTTCCACAATATTGTGGTCACTAATGCCCCACTCGCCAATCACCTTCCAATTGAAGGCAAAGGCAGACATCGCTGCCGCGTTCGCTACCGTCACATCGATATCGCTAGCACCCATTGGATCGTCAAAGGTATACAGATTACTAGGCTCAATTAAGACCATCACATTCCTACCAGCTAGCCACTCGCTTAGCATAATTCCTCGTATGTAGTTCTGATGTCCAGGAGCTTGCCTACCCATCTTACTGAACCACATACGAGAACATGCGTTCGCATCCATGCCTAGGATTACGGGAATGCTACTCTCGTGGAGTAGCACTGAATCCATATACCCTAAATACGGTTCCAATGGGCTGCTAAATCGACAATATACGCTCGCTAGGAGCAATCACCCTACTCTACCTTCTACCGACACACAAACTCCGTACTGGCCTCTACTAACAACGGTGCAGTTAGTGGCAATATCGTCCACTATAACTGCCGAGTTTCCACCACCGTCGGTAAACACCCTCATTCCTCCTGGTAACCCCTGCACTACACCAAGAGATTCCTTATAAAAGGTCTTCTGAAGTAACGCAAAAGCCACACCCTGCCTCCTCATCGTCTGGCCGAATTCCCACATCGCGGAATAACTGCGGCCACAGTTGTACTGAAGTATGTTTGTACTATCCATATTCAGTGTCGCGCGTTCACCCTCGCTAACCTGCCACCATACACAGGGCACTGAAGGGAGACCATAGAATGGTCAGCAGCTAACCCCTTAAGTTCGCAATTTCTGCACCGTAGCGCATTCACACACTGATGGGCAATATGCCCCGAAAAACCGCATCTGCGGCAAACTGCGTCTCTAACCCTACACTCACTCGCCCTGTGGTCGAAGCCACAACACCTATAACAGGTCTGGACGAGATCTTGTGTACGTACCGTAAACCTGAACCATTTCACGTACAGTTCGGAGTTCGCCAGCTGTGCAGCAACTCTGGGGGTGCACTCTAGCTCGACGGTCGTTGGACCCCCATCTGCACGCCAAGGAGAACTCACCAGCCTCACGGACTTTACAAACTCTGCACGAGTCATGGATTTCATCGGTTCATGAAATACACATCCTCCATGAACTCGTCAGGCGTGATTTCGGCATGTACCCGCTGTACTGAAATCCTGGGCCCGAGTTTATCACTCACCGAAACAGTAAGCCCAAGCTCCGAAAATTTGCTGTTTTCAGCAATCTTCTGCCTCTCCGCAACGGACGGGGTGTGTATAACGGCACCACCGCCACTCACAGGCCGTACCTCATGTACACGTACGCCTAAGGTGGGGGCCACTTGCTCCACCACCTTCTCTACTACTTCCTTTGACATGGAAGTCTCCTTTCCTCTCACTATAACGGACCACGTCTCTTGAGGCTTGGGCACCTTCGCAGCTGGTGCCAAAGGTGCCGCTGCACGAACACCCGGTACCACAGGGGAAGGCATCATTGGAGCACTAGGTGCAGCCAATGGGACTCTGCCAACCCCACAAGCCTCATAGACCTCGAGCTTACCACGCACACGCTCGTTTTCGGCCACTAATTCCATCAACAACGTCTCATATTTGCCGGCACGAGCTATTACTGCCTTGGCCAGGCCAACGTTGGCACCGTCACCTAAAACGACCTCACACAGATCGCCAGTAATCGTCTTCATGCGGGCCACGTGGTCACCGCTGGCATCTGTAACACTTCTGGTCGTCCTGCTCCTGGCCCTACTGGCGCTTGACCCAACGGTCGGAGCAGCACCACAACCTACGACGGGGGCAGCAGAAACGGCTGCAGGGACAACAAAATGCACCTCTGCACCTTCACTATCAAGCAGCAAGTCCACAGATTTATGCTTTTTCACATCGCCGCCGGTTTCAACCTCCGTCGATGACGACTCAGAATCTGTATGCCTTACTAAGGGCACAAATCGTACCGGCACCGATTCCTCGTCTCCACCTCCATCAATAGTCTCCGACACCAATGCGCTCCGGGTACCCCTTCCCCTGGGCCTTTTGCCCGTCATACCGAATTCAAAACCTCCGCCTCTGCCTACCTACACACGACGTTCTATATATAATTGGCAAACAAACACTCACCAGTACTCCGGACACACACACGCACTAGTGTATTGGGTATAGAGCCGTTAAATGACCACGCGGTCAGTTGCCGCTATACAAAATACTGGCAATTACAGACCAAAATTGTAACACCGATATCTCGGGTCCTATATGTCGGATCACCAAGAGTTTTGCGTTCACTGTTCCGCGCACTAAACGGTGACGCAAAAATTATCAAAATCGCACTGGTACTTCACGAGATAATAACGTGGGAATATTTTTCAATAAGCGCTCGGAAAAATAACATCCGCACTGAATCACTAGAGAAACACAAGTGATCCTCAATGACAGATGTGCGTTTGTCGTAATGCGGGTACCTGCCTTGACGGCCTAAACCTACAGTGCTCCAAACACTGGGTGGATATAATGCGTCTACCAACGCCCCCACATGCAAGCATGTGAGTACCAATTTAGGCACCATGTATTTGGACATGGTGCCCCCCTTTGGTTAGGAGCGGAGCCTATCTAAAACTCCTTCCGTTCTATGGGTCACGGCACCCGGTTGCAATGCAACTCCACATCGAGCCGAAACTCTCCCCGCGATTTGGGTACAAACTACAGCCACTATGTGTCTCCCCGGAGGGTCCACACCACAGTCAGGATGGAACCGAAGTTCCATGGGCTCCTGACTCCCGTGGTACCAGAATTAGGTCTCTGGTCAGACCTCGTAGCCGAAACTACTACCAGTTGAACCCCAAACGGTTCGGGGACTGGTGACCCCACAACACAAACATACAACAAATATAACTACAAACAAACACAAACATACAACAAATCTAACTACAAACACACACACACATATATCTACCACACACACACACACATTCACACACACACTCACCCATTCACACATCACATCCGCTCCCTCCTTCTACCAAACGCAACACGAGCAAACACACTAATCCTGTCCATCGTACGTCTATCCGTCAACGTCCTACTAACGTCCAAGTCCGTCCCAGTGTACGTAGCCCCCATAGCGTCCAAGTCTCTAATGTCATCATAGAACTGACAGTCCGTCAGTATATGTCGCCAGTCCTCCGGTCCTTTCCCACAGTCACAGTCAGCAGTCTCCGTCAGGCATCTCTTATGCAAGAAAGCATTAAGAGAGCCATGTCCCGTCAGTAAGTATCCCAGACTCAAGCCGAAGCCAAAATCTGGTCTGTCCCGTACAAAAGTCACGTCTTGAATAAAAGCGTACGTCACCCTACCATTGTCACTGTCAGTCCATCTTCTCTGCCACACGGATGTAAGATGCTCCGCAAGGAGCAACTTAATCCGTGCCACGTCACCATCTGCTACGTCAGCAGCAGACAGCCACTCGTCTTCCTCCAACGGCAACCTCTTCCGAACTTTATACAGCACAGTACGCCTCACGACCTCCAAGTCAAGGGGAGGCACACCCAACAAAACCTGCAGAGCGTCCGTCGAGACGGTACGGCAGACCGTCATACACGCGAGCATCGCAATCCTCTGGCAAGAGAGAACTTTCTCCCTGCCGACCACAAACCTGGCTGTACCGCACCATACCGGTGCTCCATACGTCGCGCAAGCAACGAACAAACCACCGTATATGGTACGGACAGCACTCCTGCTAAGGCCCCACTCACTCCTGAGGATGCAACTCACCATGCCGACCACCGCCGTAAGCTTCCCTTTGACGTAAGGCATATGCTGCATAAAGTTCAGCCGTTCACCAACCATTATACCGAGGTACTTCACCTCTCGAACATGCTTGATGCTCTCATCACCGCATCTTATCACCGGGGGACGCGACACAGACAATTTGACCTTGAGCAACATTGTCGTGGTCTCACTCACTACACACATGACCTCCTCACCCCTTCTCTCCAGATCCGTACGAGACTGTCCTTCGATGAGGATAAGGAGGTCATCCGCGTACGCACGCAGCCTGTATCCACCGCAAAGAATCCCCAACAGGGAGTTCATCACGAGGTTCCATACAAATGGACCACAGATGGACCCCTGCGGACATCCCCGGGTGGCAGAATGCCAGACTGTGTCGCTACCTCCAACCACACACACTCTTCTGCTGATAAAGTAGCTGGCCCAAAGTCTCAGCTCTCTACAGCCAATCTCCCGCAGGCTGCACAACACACTGCCCCAGGACAGGTGGTCAAAGGCGCCACGAAAATCCACAAATATGCCTAGCACGTATTTCGCAGATGTGTCAGCAACACAGGTACGAACGTGAAGCTACGCATCCTCCACACTTCTTCCTTCCTTGAAACCAAACTGGAAGTCAGAAGGCCGCCAGTTGGTGTCCTCCTTAAGCCGATTCACCATTATCCTCTCCAGTACCTTCCCCAACACGCGGAGCAAACTGATGCCCCGGTAAGAGCGGGGGTTACTCCGCACCTTATCGGGGGACTTAAGCAGGACCACAACACGCGCACTCCTCCATGACTCGCACCATCTCTCCAGTCATGCCGTCAAGGCCCGGAGATCTCCGACACTTGACCCGGGGTATACTGGCCGCCAATTCGTGTTCCTCCAGGGGCGGAGTACTAACCACCTCCCCATCTGCAGGAGGGCGGTCAGTAGGATCCACCCCTGGAAAGAACACATCCAGCAGCGCCTCAGTACACTCCTTCCACGACGTCAAAGTGTCATCTCCAACCTTCAGGGATGAGATCTCCGTCCTCTTCCGCTTGCCTCGACAGATCTGGTACACCTTACCCCAGGGGTCATTCCTGTGGTCGTGCACGAACTGTCTCCACTCCGCCTCCTTGACTCTGACGATGGGAGACTTATACGCCCTAAGGGCCGCCAGATACACTGCTCTACGCTGAGCTAAATCCTCAGCATTGGAACGTCTTGCCCTCTGGAAGCGCTTCCTGAGGCGCCTGACGTTCCTCCGCATCGAATTCAGCTCAGGGGTCCAGCACTTGACCCCGCCAGGCGTAGCCTTACGGCATGGCCCTAGCACTGCGTCGTTCACCGAACACTTCCAACGGTCTATAAGGCGTATCATTTCGTCCACCGTCAGAGCCCTAAATCCATCAATAGGACATTCAAAATATGCTCCTCTACGCACTGGCGCACTCTCCGTCGTCCGTCGTTGGTGGGTGACCATAATATCAATAATATTATGGTCACTTACACCCCAGGCATGGCGTACCGTCCAGTCAAAGTCAAAGTTCGTCATAGCCGTCTCGTTCACAATCGTCACGTCAATGTCACTAGCACCCATTGGACCATCGAAAGTATATAAATCGGTAGGTTCATTTATCACCGCGACACTCCTTGCAGCCAACCACTCGCTGAGCATGATTCCTCGTATATGGTTCTGATGACCAGGCGCATGCCTACTCATCTTACTGAACCACATACGAGAACATGCGTTTGCGTCTAAGCCTAGGATTAGCGGGAAGTTACTCGCGCGGAGTAGCACCGAATCCATATACTCTATATACGGGTCCAATGGGCAACTAAAACGACAGTAGATACTAGCCAGCAGCATCCGTCCGAAACTGCCTTCCACAGAAACACACACACCCCACTGGCTAGCATCCACTAACGTACAGTCCAAGTCTATGTCGTCTACTACCTCCGCAGCATTTCCACTGATATCGGTGAAACACCTCATTCCCCCAGGCAGGCCCTGGACCACCCCAAGAGTATCCTTATAAAAGGGCTCTTGGGGCAGTGCCAGGGACACTCCTCTACTCCTCATGGCCTGCCCGAACTCACACATTGCAACATAGCTGCGACCACAATTATATTGTATAATTGGTGTAACAGCCATGTTAATGTCGTGACTTTGCCCTGGCCATCAAACCAGCATACACTGGACACCCAGGTGACATCATGAGATGTTCTGCCGGCCATCCCTTCAACTCACAATTGCGGCAGCGCAGATTATTTGGACACATATGTGCCAAATGCCCCGCGTGACCGCACCTACGACACACGTCCTCCCTCATCCTACATTCACGTACGCGATGGTCGAATCCCAGGCACATGTGGCAAACCAGGACAGCATCCTGCATACGCACTGAGAAGCGGAACCATTTGGCGTAAACGCCTCTGGCCTCCAATCTCTCCGCGACCTTCGTGGTGCACTCCAGCACTACATTCACCTGCCCCGTATCCGTAGGACGGCAGGGAGCACTGACCATCCGTACACTCTTCCTGTAGGATTCAGGCGACATTATATCCTTCAAATTTAGCTCATTGAGCTCCTCCATCAGGGTGTCCGGAGAAATCTCCGCGTGCACCCTTTGTACCACGACTCTCGGACCGAGTTTGTCGTTTACCGACACCTCCAGTCCCACCTCCGCAAATTTGGTATTTTGCACAATCTTAGTGCGCTCCGCCACGGACGGTGTACGGATAACCGCACCACCATCGCGCGTAGGGCGCAACTCGTGCACACGCACACCCAAGGTGGGGCCAACCTGGTCCACCACCTTCTCCACTACCTCCTTTGACGTAGCAACGCACTTGCCTTTGACCACGACTGACCACGTCTCCACAGGTTTTGGCACCGACACCGGCACTACCGGGACAGCAGGATGACTACAAGACCGGGGTGCGGGGGGAGGCATCATTGGTCCAGCCAATGGCCCTCTACCAACCCTATCGGTCTCGTATACATCCAGCGTACCTCTCAGACGCTCATTTTCGGCGATCAGCCCCATCATGAGTGCCTCGTACCTTCCGGCCTGTTCAATGACGGCCCTCGCCAACCCGACATTCGAACCGTCCACCAACACCACACGGTTTAGGTCACCTGTAATGGCCTTCATCTTCGCCACATACCTGTTTCCCTCATCCGACGACCTTCTTCTGGACCTGCTTTCCCTAGTGTTGGACTCCACCACTGGGACATCCACACTTCCGGGCAACAGGCCGCTCTCCACCACCATGGCAGCGCCAGACTTTTCGGCAACAGCGGGCTTATCCATCACAGGCGAACTCGGCTTCTGCTTTTTGACCACCACGTCATTGTCTATCTCAGTCGACGACACCTCCGACTCTGTGTGCCGTAACCGCCTACCAGACGATGACAACCGGCCACTGACCTCACTCCCTTGACCCGACTGAGCTCCACTTCCATCCTCATCGGTCCTCACCTTCCTCCCTTTCCTTCCAGCCGCAGGCGGCATGGCACCGGCAATCGGTACACACCCCTGACTACTCTACTCAGGCTGTACCTTACCCCTAAGTGTGTACCTCACACAAACACGTGTATTCCTTATGGGGAAATGTGCCCAAAAAGGACCCTGACTAAAACAGTCAGAACTCCGAGACCATGCGACCGATTTCGAAAAAATTTATATCGCAGGTTTCTACACAAGTGTAGCTATCCGGTGATATAAAAATCTCTTAGATCTGACACAAAAACCTTGCCTGTGCACACAAACCACGCTGTGCGGCTACCGCACGCAACCGTTCGCTATAGCGGGCAGACACCACGCTACCGACCAAAAATGGACTTAAACTAATCCGCCGATATCTCAGCAATCCTCCAACCGATCTTAGTAAAATTTTTGTCACAGCACTCTGCAGGCTTGCAGCTGTGCAGTGATGCAATTTTTTCAAAATCGGCCCACAACCAACTTCACAAAAGGCGTGTAAGTTTTTAATAAAAGTTACACTAATATTGCAACATCTACTAGAAAAACACTCTGATATTCCGTATACACGTCTGCTCGCAACTAGACGGTGGCATCGAATCGGCATCGAATGACAATAGTATTGGCTTGTAGTTGAACTACATTGCTATACAACTGAACGGCAAGCAAGAACAGCCATTTTAACGCAAAGCGCTTCAAAATTTCTAACGGGTCCGCCAAATAACTTTTTGTTTTTGAAATGCCAAAAAAAAAAGAAACTACTGAATATTTTCTCAAATTTCTTTTTTTTATTTGAAAGTACAATCCTTCCGGTTAATAATGGAAAATTATTTCATTCAAATGGCTGCCTCGGCTGGCCATGCAGCATGCTACACGATCGGTCCAATTTTTAAGCACATTATCGACTGTGTGCAGCTGTATTTCACAAATGGCTTAACGAATATTGTCCTTTAAAGCGTCAATTGTCTCTGGCTTGTCGGCGTAACACTTATCTTTGAGGGCACCCCACAAATAATAGTCCAACTGTGTCAAATCGCAGCTCCGAGGTGGCCAAACGACATCAGCTCTGCGGCTGATAATGCGATCTTCAAAAACAGGGCGCAAAACATCGAGTGTAGCTTCGGCTGTGTGGTACGTAGCGCAGTCCTGTTGAAACCAAATATTGCCAATATCCTCCTCTTCAATTTTTGTGAAAAAAAATTCGTTCAGCACGGCCCGATAACGATCGCCATTGACTGTAACGGCCACTCCTTCCTCATTTTCGAAGAAAAATGGTCCGATTATGCCTCTGGACCCAAATCCGCACCAAACAGTGACTCGTTTTGGGTGCATCGGCTTTTCAATGTATGCGTGCGTGTTTTCTGTACCCCAAATGCGACAATTTTGCTTGTTTACATACCCGCCAAGATCAAAATGAGCTTCCTCCGAAAAGATGATTTTTTTTTGGCAAAATCATCATCTTCTGTAAGTTGATCGCAGGCTCACTTAAGCGTACACACTCAAGCGTATACACAACCATATTCGTTCAGCGGAAGGATAAAACTAATTATCTGTCAAATCAGATATGAGATAAGTGTTACCATTGACGAAATAAGCACTTGTTGAAAAAAAAACGTTAAATGGCGGACCCGTACATTATTGACAAATAACTCATGTGCCTATTTTCTTAAAGAACATTTTTTTATTACCTATTAATTTCCTCCTAACATAAATAGTAAAACAATACAACATTGTTAACAAACAAAACAAAAAAAAAAAACAACCAAATCCAAGTGATTTTGGTCAGTGTAAAAGTACCTACACAATCAAATTTTTTTGAAAAATAACTACTACATGCCCATTTCTCTTTGTGGGCACCGCTGCATAAATCAAAACAACTTTGATTTTTTTTGAAGTCGGGCCGACGTTTCATTCAGTGTAAGGGGAGGTAGGCCAACCTTGTACCGTTTAAAGTGGAATGTGAAAAGAAAACATGAAAACACACAATTTTTGTTACAATTGTCAGTTTCATATGGAGTCATCAAAACAGAAACAATTTATGTTAGAATTCATAGATTTTGTTGCGGCAGGAGTTTTTGCCGTTTGGAATAAAATTATTAAAAATTTTTTTTTTTAATATTTTAAAACTTTATTTACTTTTTACAAATTTTCGGTTGGGACGTCTGTCCGTAGAAAAATCAAAAACACGAATAATTATTTGTAAATAGAAGATATGACACTTGTCGAATCCCTATTTTCTTTTTAGATCGATAACAACCAATAAAAAAAATCGATATTTATATGCTAATTTTTTAAGGGGAGTTCACATCATGGGGCTTCATGAATGTTCGCAGTATTTCATATCATTCGGTTGTACAGACATGTCTGATTGATTTCAATACATTTCAATACCAGAACATGAAACTTAATAATAAATCAATGACTTCAAAGTCATTTCTAATGCAAATTATTTAATTTCCGCAACACCGGCCCCGTTGCAAGACTATTAGGGAATTCATTTTTCTTGCAAGTCCTCGTGCGGTAGTACGGCCAATTTATGTATAGGCCGCCTATATGTGCCGTTGGCGGTTTTTACGTTGGCGACGCGTATTTTGCCGTCGCTGCTGGCCTCGACCTCGATGACTCTGCCAACGACCAACTTCTGCGGTGGAAGATTGTCCTCGTGGACGATTACGACCTCTCCCACTGTTATGTTGTCGCCTGGGTGTGTCCATTTGTCGCGTGCCTGTAGGCCTCTCACGTAGTCCTGCCGCCACGCATCCCAGAAGTGTTCCTTGAGCGATGACAGTTGCCGAAACCGCTTCAAGGAAGTCGCCTTGCTGCCTGATTCGCCTACGCCTGGCAGCGCTTTGAGCGAGCACCCGATTAACAAGTGCCCTGGCGTTAGGGCCACTCCATCGTTGGGGTCTTCCGTCATGGCGACGATTGGCCTGGAATTTAGAATGGCCTCGACGTCGACCAGGACTGTCGTCAACTCTTCGAACGTAAGAAGAACTCGACCCATCGTTCGCAGCAACAGGAACTTGGCTGACTTCACCGCTGCTTCCCAGAGACCTCCGAAGTGCGGTGCTCGTGGAGGGATGAACCGGAACTCTATCCCGCGTTCTGCGCTCATTTGCTGCACCTTCGCTCTCCCTCTCTCGCTCCACAGTTTTGCGGTCCCGACAAAATTTGTTCCGTTGTCGCACCATATTGTCTTAGGAAGACCCCGTCTGCCGACAAACCTATTTAGGGTAGACAAAAAAGTATCAGTTTGCAAGTCGGCCAAAGCTTCTAAATGTACTGCTTTAGATGCAAAACAGACAAATACTGCCACATAAGTTTTCACAGGTGGCCTTCCTCTTATTTTCAAAGTCGTCATTATAGGCCCACATAAATCTACACCACACACTAAAAATGGACGACAACTTGTCAACCTATCACGAGGTAAATCGCCCATTATTTGTGAGCTCAATTTAGGTTTGAACCGAAAACATATTGTGCAACTATTAATTATCTTTTTAGCCAATTGTCGAGCATTTACTATCCAGACTTTTTCCCTAGACAGTGAAATTAATGCTTTGGCTCCTACATGACCATTTGACCTATGCAAGTCTGCGAAATATAGTTTAATAAAATGAGAATCTTTTGACAACAATAGAGGATATTTTTCATCATAATTCATTGGAGCATTGAATTCGCGTAAAAGCGATACATTCAATCCATCCATACCATATTGCTGTATAAATGGACTTAATTTTGTCAATATCCTCCTTAAATTCAATATTTTGAATTATTGCAACAATTTTCAAAAATGCAAAATTTAACTCTTTTGCTTCCAATGCTACATTATTGATTTTACATTTGTTTTTAGTGCATCGTGCGAACCTAATGACATACGCCATTATTCGCAATATCTTTTTATACGAAGAAAATTTCTCTATTAATTTTATAAAAATATTCTCAAATCGTACTTCCGTATTGATGAGTGCGACTCTCGTCTTCTTCTTCTCTAAGGCTAGCGCGTCCGGTGACAAACTTCAATGAGAATTGTCTGGCCACATTTCTGAACTCAGAGTCAAAAATCTTGGCCCTGAGAACCACAATGAATGTTTTAATTCTAAAATATCACAGCCTCTTGATACTATATCGGCTGGATTATCAGCTGTAGGCACATAACGCCAGTTTGTGTCATCAGCCATGTCTTGTATTTGTGCCACTCGATTGCTAACGAATGTATTCAATGCCGATGGATGGGTCTTAATCCAGTGCAACACGATTTCAGAATCGCTCCAAAAAGTTATTTTGTTTACCTTGAATGGTAAAAGATTTTTCTTTATTGTTGACCATAATTTTGCAAGCAGGTGTGCAGCGCACAATTCTAAACGTGGCAACGTTTGAACTTTCCTTGCTGGCGCTACTTTTGACTTTGCCACTAGCAATCGAGTATCTATCCCATTTGTGCCTTTAGAAACAACATATAGGCAACATATAGCGATAATATCTGACCCAGCAGGTTATACATCCCTGAAAATCTTACTAATTTCTTCCAGGCACCGGATCGCAAGAAATGGAGCTGGAGCTGTACCGTATGTAACAGTATTCAACTCATACACTTGAATAGGCAAAGTCGGATTTTCACGCCATAAAATCAACTGAAACTTGCGATCATCTTTGTGTACATTGACTTGTCTATACATTTTCGTGATATCAGCCGTAATGGCGTATTTATGGGTTCGAAATCTCAACAAAGTTGAGAACAAGTCATTTTGAATGGTCGGGCCTACCATTAAAATATCGTTCAGCGATAAATTAGTTGACGTTTTACTAGAAGCGTCGAAAACAACTCTTAATTTAGTTGTAGTGCTATGATCTCAAATCACGCATTGATGCGGGATGAAGTAGTGAGGCCCACTTGAAATAGCATTGTCCATAAGTGACATGTGGCCGAGAGATATATACTCTTTCATAAATTCATTGTATGAACACTCTTGAACGTCGTCGTTCTAGAGAAAGAAATCTGCGCTTTGCAATTTCAAAAGACTGTCCTAAGTTTATTGGATCCGTCTTAAAAGGAAGTCGCACTTCAAATCTTCCATCATATGTTCGTTTTGTTTCAACGTTAAACATATTTTCGCACATTAACTGCTCTTCTGTAAATCTATTACAATTTGGCACTTGTTCAATTTCCCAAAATTTTTGAACTAATTCGTTCAACATTGACAAATTTTCACTATCACCAATAAGTGTGACGTGACAATTTTGAGAATTCATATCAACTCGATTTTTATATTTGCCAGACACTACCCAACCTAATAAAGTTTTTTGCAGTGTAGGCAACAGTGGACCCAATTTAATTTGTCCCACTGACAAGAGATCGAAAAATGATTCTGCCCCAATTAACAAATCAATTTTTTGCGGTTTGTTAAATTGAGGGTCAGCTAAAACAATGTTCGCTGGGATACCAAAGTTGGTTAACTCCAGTTGCTCATTTGGCTGAGGACTCGAGATAGTCTTTAGTATGTAGAACTCAGCCTCAAATTCAAAATTATTCCTACAGGATTTTACTGCTGTAGACAATCTCTGACGTAGATTTCTATTACTGTCGCCAATGCCAATAATATTTAAGCAAGTGTCAGTACGTTTTAAGGAAAGTCTTTGAGCTACTTCTTCTGTGATTAAATTCACCTGTGATCCAGAATCAAGAAGAGCTCTTGCGAATTGGTAATTTCCTCGCTTATCTTTCACTTGCACTATTGCAGTCGCTAAAAGAATTTGCTGTTCATTTTCTCGAACATACATTGTAGTCGCATTATGTGCATTATTACCACTCACTTGTACATTTGAACTTTGGACTAAACTACGATTATCTGTAGTAGTCGTTTGATAACGTTGTGCTGCACTACTTGTAGTAGGAGCGTTTGATTGGGCCCATTGTGCTGAACTGTTTGCATTAATAGCAGCGAAATTACGATTTATTAAATCTTCATTGTGTAATAATGAGTGATGTGGCCGTTGACACTGACTACAGCGTGAAGCGCGACACCTTTTAACCGAATGTCCGAGTCGCAAGCAGTTTATACACAAGCCTTTCCTCTTTGTGTATTCAAACCTTTGACTTATATTTAAAGTCGAAAACATTGGGCAAGTCGCAATGAAATGATTCTTGCCAGCACAAGAACTGCATTCTTCTACTTGTTCTTGCGTACAAGAAAACGAAAATTTTGAATATTTTTTATCATTGTTTGGTTTTGGCTTGTTGTCTTTATATGAAGGTGGCTCTGGCCTAGAAGACTGATCTTCATTAACTTCTAAAAATTGACAACGCCTTACCAATACCGAAACACAATCACTCCATTGTGGCAATTGTGTGTAAGATAATTGCTCATCCCACTTAGCTTTAGACGTTGAGTCTACTTTTGATAATACTAAATAAATTATTATCGCATGCGTAATATCTTTCTCTGTTCCCAAATGAGAAAGCGAATCCAAAACAGCTGAAACCGTATCTATTATCTCTCGCAGCTCTGAGGCATTAGGCTTATTCATTTTCTTTAAATTGAAAAGCGACGTAATGTGATCTTGAAAGATCAAACATTTATTGTCATACCTTTCTTCAAGCCTTTTCAATGCATTGTCATAATTTTCTTCATTCACCTGAAAGGCCTTTATTGTGCGTAAAGCATCATCTTGCAGACTTTCTAATAAATGATTAAATTTTTCAATTTTTGTTAATGTTGGTTCATCATGAACCAAATTGTTAAAACAGGTGATGAAGTTTCTATATTCGGAATATTTTCCACTGAATTTTGGAAGCTTTAAATGAGGAAGGCGATTCGCGGGAGGAAGTTGTACTCCCATTGTACAATCATGTTGTATACTAGTCCGTCGACTTCTTCCTAGTTCCGACAGAATCAAGGATTTTGTACTTATGCAAACTTCCTCAAGCTCACCTCGTTTGTTATCGTCAGGCGACAATCTCTCTATTTCAGTTTGATATGCCATCAACTGTTTTACATAGGAGTTTAAAATCTCCAACCTACATTCTAAGTCAATGGGATTGAGTGAGCCTGCTTTATCCTCGAAAAGCTTTTTAATGCGGGTGATATTACCCTTGGCCAACGCCCTTTGCTTTTGCAAGGACAAAAGTTCGAACTTAATTACTATCAATGTACAAAAAAAACAAACTTCTCTAAAGAAAAAACCTCTAAACTTCCGAAAAGTAGAAATAAAACAATAGCTTTCACTGACACTGAAGCCACAAACACTTTATTTTATTTATTTCAAAAAACAAACACAACACTTGAAACTATTAACTTTTTTATATTTAATTGCACACTGAATACCTCCAAGTTGCAGTGCAATCAAACGGGGTTCCACTGTACCGAATCTATTCGAAATCAAAAAGTTAGTTAACAAATAATTAATTTATTATGTTATTGTATTATGTGAAGTGTTGAAGGTTTGTGGATTTGGAAATGTTACTTTTCGTGTGAAGGAATTTGTTGAGTGTAGGGAATGTGAAGCTACTCGTGTGTTAATGAAAATGGAGTTAGAGGTTTGTGTATAAATTTTGCGTGTGAGGCAAATTATTATCTGTGTGTGTGTGTGTGATGCAATTTGTTGAATGTTAGTACTCAAGTTTTCTTTGTTAATTAGATTAAAATTACTGAGGGAATTTTTTCAGTGTATCGAAAAATTACAATGTAAATTGTGTAGTTAAATGCGATAAATGTTAATTGTGTGTGTTGTGATGTGATTAATGTTTATGTGAATCGTATATATGGGATAATATGAATTGTAATTGTGTATATGTCACTTGTGTGTGTGATGCAATTTAAAATGGAGTATGCACTCTATTTTATTCCACTTAAGGTATTCCTTGTTAGTACAATTTCATTTATACAACCTGTCTATTTATGTGCAATTCCTGTACGAGGATACCGCGGCAACCAGGTGATATCCGTCACACCTTCAAAATCCACCGAGAACCAGATCCAACACTCCACAGCAACCAGCCACAGCCAACTTCAACAGCTCCACTTAGGACTCCACACGAACGTCGTATATAATTGCCCCACGTTGGGCGCCAAAATGTTGCGGCAAGAGTTTTTGCCGTTTGGAATAAAATTATTAAAAATTTTTTTTTTAATATTTTAAAACTTTATTTACTTTTTACAAATTTTCGGTTGGAACGTCTGTCCGTAGAAAAATCAAAAACACGAATAATTATTTGTAAATAGAAGAGATGACACTTGTCGAATCCCTGTTTTCTTTTTAGATCGATAACAACCAATAAAAAAAATCGATATTTATATGCTAATATTTTAAGGGGAGTTCACATCATGAGGCTTCATGAATGTTCGCAGAATTTCATATCATTCGGTTGTACAGACATGTCTGATTGATTTCAATACATTTCAATACCAGAACATGCAACTTAATAATAAATCAATGACTTCAAAGTCATTTCTAATGCAAATTATTTAATTTCCGTAACAGATTTATTTAAAAGCAAGCCAGAAGTATGGAAACTAAAAAGCAACGTTTATAAAAACCGTACTATGAAAAATGTGGCTTATACCGGATTGATAGAAAAGTGCAAAGAAGTGGAAACAAACGCTGACAAGGAGTTTGTTGTGGAAAAAATAAGTTCTCCGCGAAGTATTTATCGCAGGGAACTAAAAAAGTCAACACACGTTTAAAGTCTGGTGCCGGAACAGACGAAGAGGGAGAGTGTGTTGGCCTGGATTCGGGAGACGAAGAAACTGAAGGTGAATAAAAGGTAAGTGGATAATAATATTTTTTAGAGGATCATAATTTTAGGGACATAGCTTGGATTCTCAATTGTTTGGGATAGATAAAACTAAAGCAAAGTAATTATTCTCACTAATTGTTCCAGCTTAAGGTCTCTTCAGATTTCATAAAACTTTTTTGTTTTTTTCAATATTTCGATTTCCTTTGGAAATCTTCTTCAGGAAAATTTTTATATTAATTACTTTCCTGAATATTTCCAAAGGAAATCGAAATATCGAAAAAAAACAAAAAAGTTTTATGAAATCTGAAGAGACCTTAAGCTGGAACAATCAGTCGAGAATAATTAATCAAATAAAGGTCGAAAAATTAGAAACAAATTATTAAAGCAAAGTAACACACACATTTTTTTCATCCTATTCTTCAATTTTAATTCGGTACTTCAACAAAAAGAATACACAAAATTAGAGGTATGTCCGTCCCTAAACAACCATTTGGCGTAAACGCCTCTGGCCTCCAATCTCTCCGCGACCTTCGTGGTGCACTCTAGCACTACATTCAACTGCCCCGTATCCGTAGGACGCCAGGGAGCACTGACCATCCGTACACTCTTCCTGTAGGATTCAGGCGACATTATGTCCTTCAAGTTGAGCTCATAGAGCTCCTCCATCAGGGTGTCCGGAGAAATCTCCGCGTGCACCCTTTGTACCACAACTCTCGGACCGAGCTTGTCGTTTACCGACACCTCCAGTCCCACCTCCGCAAATTTCGTATTTTGCACAATCTTTCTGCGCTCCGCCACGGACGGTGTACGAATTACCGCACCACCATCGCGCGTAGGGCGCACCTCGTGCACGCGCATACCTAAGGTGGGGCCAACCTGGTCCACCGCCTTCTCCACTACCTCCTTTGACGTAGCAACGCCCTTGCCTTTGACCACGACTGACAACGTCTCCACAGGTTTCGTCACCGACGCAGGCACTACCGAGGCAGCAGGTCCACTACAAGACCGTGGTGCGGGGGGAGGCATCATTGGTCCAGCCAATGGCCCTCTACCAACCCTATCGGTCCCGTAAACATCGATCCTACCTCGCAGATGCTAATTTTCGCCGATCAGCCCCATCATAAAGGCCTCGTATCTTCCGGCCTGTTCAATGACAGCCCTCGCCAACCCGACATTGGACCCGTCCACCAACACCACACGGTTTAGGTCACCTGTTATGGCCTTCATCTTCGCCACATAACCGTTGCCATCATCCGACGGGCTACTCCTGGACCTGCTTTCCCTAGTGTCGAACTCCACCACTGGGACATCCACACTTCCGGGCAACAGGCCGCTCTCCACCACCATGGCAGCGCCAGATTTTTCAGCAACAGCGGCCTGATTCAACACAGGCGAACTCGGTTTCTTCCTTTTGACCACCACGTCGTTGTCAATCTCCGTCGACGACACCTCCGACTCTGTGAGCCGCAACTGCCTACCAGACGACGACAACAGGCCATTCACCTCACTCCCTTCACCCGACTGAGCTCCACTTCCATCCCCATCGGGCCTCACCTTCCTCCCTTTCCTCCTAGCCGCAGGCGGCATGGCACCGGCAATCGGTACGCACCCCCTGACTACTCTCCTCAGGCTATACCTAACCCCTAAGTGTGTACCTCACACAAACACGTATATTCCTTACGGAGAAATGTGTCCAAAAAGGACCCTGACTAAAACGCTCAGATCTCCGAGACCCTGCGACCGATTTATTACAGGTTATATTACAGGTTTCTACACAAGTGTAGCTATCGGGTGATATAAAAAATCTCTAAGATCGGCCCACTAACACCCGAACGTGCACACAAACCACGCTGTGCGGCTACCGCACGCAACCGTCCGCTATAGCGGGCAGACACCACGCTACCGACCAAAAATGGACTTAAATTAATCCGCCGATATCTCGGCAATCCTCCAACCGATCTTAATAAAATTTGCGTCACAGCGCTCTGCAGGCTTGCAGCGAAATCGGCCCACAACCAAATCGCGTGTAAGTTTTTAATAAAAACTTACACCAAATATTGCAAAATCCTATGATCCTCAATGACAGATATGTTTTACAGATTAATGTTAGTACCTGCCACAATGGCCTAATCTCACAGTGCTCTTAACACCGGGTGAATACAATACGTCGACCAACGTCCCCGTATGCCGAAGCATCCGAGTACCAATTTAAAACTATGCATTTCGGCATAGTTTCTTCCTTGGTTAGGAACGGAGACTATCTAAACTCCTACCGATCTATGGGTCTCGGCACCCGGTTGCAATACAACTCCACATCGAGCAAAAAGCTCCACCCGCGGTTTGGGTTTAAACCAAAGCCAGCACGATACTCCCACGAGGGGACCAACCACACCCGTGCTACCAGAATTAAGTCTCTGGTCAGACCTCGTAGCCGAAACTACAACCAGTTGAACCTCAAACGGTTCGGGGACTGGTAATCCCACTACATCTACCCTACAACCAGCACACCAGACAATAAAACAAAAAGGCAGCAATTATTCATAAAATGGACCAATTGTTCATAAGGACAAAACAAACAAAAATAAAAACAAGTAAAAGTGTTAAATTCGGCTGTGCCGAATCGTTGATACCCTCCACTTTAGTGTTAACCAGCAAAATATTAAATTTTAAAAAGGACCTTTTTTAAGAAAATGTACTTTTTTAAAATAAAATAAAAATAAGTTACTTGTTTGTTGTTACTTGTTGTTGTTTTTTAAAAATAGAAAAGTATTTTTTGAAGAACTTTAAAAAAAACAACCAGCTGGGACGAGAGTTGAACCAACAACCCTCAGACTCCAACGCGCAACCCTTTACCCATCAGGCCACAGCGACCTTAGATGAAGTGTGACAAAATTCATATAAATGTATGAACACATGAAAGTACATCTAAACATTCTAAAGTACTTACCTATTCTAAAGAACAACAAATATTTTCAACATGGCAATACACCACACGGCAAAAGGAGTAGTTTAGTATAAAACTACAAAAATTAATGTGAAAATTTTATGACTTTTTTTAACGTTTCCAATCATAAATTTTTTTCCAGTGGACCAATTTCGCTGATTTTCAATACCAACCTGCTCAGGAATACGTGGAATATTCTGGCCAAAAACCAAACCGCGTTATCGCCGATTGAAGTCGTGAGAATGTTTTCAACCGACGGACAGACGGACATGGCTATATCGACTCCGGTTCTTATAAGGATCAAGAATATATTTACTTTATGGGATCTATATGTTACAATCAGAATGACAAACTGATATATACCCTCTATCACTTACAGTGGAGGGTATAATAAAAACAAAATAAAAATCCTCTTCAGCGCCAAAAAAAAAGAAAAAATAAAACAAAATAAACGCGCCAACATGAACGCTGCAAAACAACACAGACACGCAACATTCAACAGAACAACATAAAACTTAGTTGGGCTTGGAATTCGCAGAGGGAATGAAAACACGCCCTACCTCACTCTGGCTCTTCTCCTATTAAACGCACCCCGTGCGAACTGAGCCAAACATCCGATCGTCCTCTAAAACCCTACTGAAATCCCAGCCCGCCCTATTATGAGTAATACCCATACCCTCTAAATCCCTAATGTCGTCGGAAAAAGGACACTGCGTCAGTATGTGCCTCCAGTCTTCCACCCCCGTTCCACAGTCACAGTCCGGAGTATCCGTCAGGCATCGCCGATGCAAAAATGCATTGAGCGTGCCATGTCCTGTCAATAAAAATCCCGTAAATAAGCCAAAGGCAAAGTCAGGTCTGTCAAGTACGAACGTCGGGTCACGTATAAATTCGTAAGTCACCCGCCCTTTATCGGTCTCTGTCCATCAAGACGGACGATCTCTAGGTCGAGCGGGGCTACTCCTAAAAACACCTGAAGTGCCTCTGTAGAGACGGTCCTACATACCGGCAGACAGGCTAACAATATTATTCGCTAGCAGGACAAAACACGGTTTCTACCGACTACAGTCATGGCTGTGTCGCACCATAGGCCACGAAAAGGCCACCATATATGGTACGCACAGCCCGCCTACTAAGGCCCCAGTGCGCCTCACTAAGCTTTCTACGCCAGTAAGCTTTTCCCTGACATAGGGCGGATGCCCAGCAAAACTGAGTCGTTCCCTGACAACAATACCAACGTAGTTCACTTCCTCAATGTAGGAGATGCTTACTCCCCGACATCTGATGACTGGAGGGCGTGACAACGACAATTTGCCCTTCAACAGCATCATCGCTGTCTTGTCGTAAGCAACTCCAACACCTACTCTCTCTCCCCACTCACTCACTACACACATGACCTGCTCACCATTTGTCTCCAGCTCAGCACGTGACTGGCCTTTGTGGTATGCGCACAGTCTGTATCCTCTACAGAGGGCCCCCAACAGGGGATCCAGCATAATGTTCCACACAAATGGATCTCTTTGGACACCCGCGAGGGGCATCTCTCCAGACTGTGTCGCCCGCACCTACAATGCATGCTCTTCTAGCTCTCTCAACCTCCGCAAAATGCATCCCCACGATAAGTGGTCAAATGCACCTTTGAAGTCCACAAAAACTCCTAGGACATACTTTGATGTCGAGAGATCAACGGATCTTCTCACATGGAGCCATGCATCCTCTACACTCTTCCCCTCTCTAAAACCAAACTGGTATTCGGAAGTGCCCAAGTTGCTGCTCTCCTTCAGGCGCTCTACCATCAACCTCTCCATAACCTTACCGAGCACCGGGAGAAGGCTGATACCACGGTATGAGCGCGGGTCGCTCTTTACCCTATCAGGAGACTTCAGCAAGACCACCACTCTTGAACACTTCCAGGCAGCCGGGAAATATGCTTCGGAGAAACACTTCTGGAATAACACCCATAAATACTCTGGTATGCCATTCCAGAGTCCCCCACACATTTCGCCGGTCATGCCATCAATACCCGAGGATCTCCTACTCTTCACTCTCGACATACTGTCCGACAGCTCGAACCTTTCGAGCACCGGAGGGTCAGTCACTTCGCCATCAGGGGGAGGCGTATCGGTCGGGTCTGCACTCGGGAAGAACTCACTCAGCAGTACTCCTGCACACTCATTCCACGAAGACAGTGTCACATTTCCAACCCGTAGGGAAGAAAAGTCTACTCTTTTCGACTTACCCCTACATATCCGATACACCTTCCCCATCCCTATTCTCCTGCACAAATCTTCGCCACTCTTCCTCCTTGACGCGTATAATCATGGCCTTATACGCTCGTAACGCTGTCAGGTAAGTCGCCTTACGCTGCGGCAAGTTCTCGCCATTAGAGCGCCTCGCTCTCTGGAATTTCTTCCGATGCCGTCTCAAACTCCTACGAATACCGTCCAGCTCCTCCGTCCACCATCTTACCCCGCCAGGTCTAACCGCGCGGCTGCGGCCAAGTACTGCGTCGTTAACAGAACACATCCAACGGTCGACTAGGCTAACCATTTCATCGACCGTTAGTGCCCTGAACCCAGCAAGAGTGCATACTGACGCTGCGTTCCTGATGCACCCCGCATAGTGGCTCCAATTTACGTCATAAAGGCGCCACTTACTCACTGGCGGGGGTTCGACCGTCCGTCTCTGGCATGAGAGCATTATTTCCACAATATTGTGGTCACTAATGCCCCACTCGCCAATCACCTTCCAATTGAAGGCAAAGGCAGAGATCGCTGCCGCGTTCGCTACCGTCACATCGATATCGCTAACACCCATTGAACCGTCAAAGGTATACAGATTACTAGGCTCATTTAAGACCGTCATATTCCTACCAGCTAGCCACTCGCTTAGCATAATTCCTCGTATGTGGTTCTGATGTCCAGGAGCTTGCCTACCCATCTTACTGAACCACATACGAGAACATGCGTTCGCATCTATGCCTAGGATTACCGGAATGCTTCTCTCGTGGAGTAGCACCGAATCCATATACCCTAAATACGGTTCCAATGGGCTGCTAAATCGACAATATACGCTCGCTAGAAGGAAACTCCCTACTCTACCTCCTACCGACACACAAACTTCGTACTGGCCGCTACTAACAACGGTGCAGTTAGTGGCAATATCGTCCACTATAACTGCCGAGTTTCCACCACCGTCGGTAAACACCCTCATTCCTCCTGGTAACCCCTGCACTACACCAAGAGATTCCTTATAAAAGGGCTCCTGAAGTAACGCAAAGGCCACACCCTGCGTCCTCATCATCTGGCCGAATTCGCACATCGCGGAATAACTGCGGCCACAGTTGTACTGAAGTATGGTTGTACTCTCCATCTTCAGTGCCTCGCGTTCACCCTCGCTAACCTGCCAGCATACACAGGGCACTGCAGGGCGACCATAGAATGGTCAGCAGCTAACCCCTTAAGTTCGCAATTTCTGCACCGTAGCGCATTCACACACTGATGGGCAATATGCCCCGAAAAACCGCATCTGCGGCAAACTACGTCTCTCACCCTGCACTCACTCGCCCTGTGCTCGAAGCCACAACACCTATAACAGGTCTGGACGAGATCTTGTGTACGTACCGTAAACCTGAACCATTTCACGTACACTCCGGAGTTCTCCAGCTGTGCAGCAACTCTGGGGGTGCACTCTAGCTCGACGGTCGTTGGACCCCCATCTGCACGCCAAGGAGAACTCACCAGCCTCACGGACTTTACAAACTCTGCACGAGTCATGGATTCACTCAGGTTCAGCGAATACACATCCTCCAAGAACTCGTCAGGCGTGATTTCGGCATGTACCCGCTGTACTGAAATCCTGGGCCCGAGTTTATCACTCACCGAAACAGTAAGCCCAAGCTCCGAAAATTTGCTGTTTTCAGCAATCTTCTGCCTCTCCGCAACGGACGGGGTGCGTATAACGGCACCACCGCCACTCACAGGCCGTACCTCATGTACACGTACGCCTAAGGTGGGGGCCACTTGCTCCACCACCTTCTCTACTACTTCCTTTGACATGGAAGTCTCCTTTCCTCTCACTATAACGGACCACGTCTCTTGAGGCTTGGGCACCTTCGCAGCTGGTGCCAAAGGTGCCGCTGCACGAACACCCGGTACCACAGGGGAAGGCATCATTGGAGCACTAGGTGCAGCCAATGGGACTCTGCCAACCCCACAAGCCTCATAGACCTCGAGCTTACCACGCACACGCTCGTTTTCGGCCACTAATTCCATCAACAACGTCTCATATTTGCCGGCACGAGCTATTACTGCCTTGGCCAGGCCAACGTTGGCACCGTCACCTAAAACAACCTCACACAGATCGCCTGTTATCGTCTTCATGCGGACCACGTGGTCATGCGGGCCACGTGGACGTCTAGTCGTCCTGCTGCTGGCCCTACTGGCGCTTGACCCAACGGTCGGAGCAGCACCACAACCTACTACGGGGGCAGCAGAAACGGCTGCAGGGACAACAAAATGCACCTCTGCACCTTCACTATCAAGCAGCAAGTCCACAGATTTATGCTTTTTCACATCGCCGCCGGTTTCAACCTCCGTCGATGACGACTCAGAATCTGTATGCCTTACTAAGGGCACAACTCGTACCGGCACCGATTCCTCGTCTCCACCTCCATCACTGGTCTCCGACACCAATGCGCTCCGGGCACCCCTTCCCTTACCCTGGGTCTTTTGCCCGTCATACGGAATTCAAAACCTCCGCCTCTGCCTACCTACACACAACGTTCTATATATAATTGGCAAACAAACACTCACCAGTACTCCGGACACACACACGCACTAGTGTATTGCGTATAGGGCCGTTAAATGACCACGCGGTCAGTTGCCGCTATACAAAATACTGGCAATTACAGACCAAAATTGTAACACCGATATCTCGGGTCCTATATGTCGGATCACCAAGAGTTTTGCGTAACACGCTTCACTGTTCCGCGCACTAAAAATTATAAAAATCGCACTGGTACTTCACGAGATAATAACGGGGGAATATTTTTCAATAAGCGCTCGAAAAAATAACATCCGCACTGAATCACTAGAGAAACACAAGTGATCCTCAATGACAGATGTGCGTTTGTCGTAATGCTGGTACCTGCCTTGACGGCCTAAACCCACAGTGCTCCAAACACTGGGTGGATATAATGCGTCTACCAACGCCCCCACATGCAAGCTTGTGAGTACCAATTTAGGCACCATGTATTTGGACATGGTGCCCCCCCTTGGTTAGGAGCGGAGCCTATCTAAAACTCCTTCCGTTCTATGGGTCACGGCACCCGGTTGCAATGCAACTCCACATCGAGCCGAAACTCTCCCCGCGATTTGGGTACAAACCATAGCCACCACGTGTCTCCCCGAAGGGCCACACCACAGTCAGGATGGAACCGAAGTTCCATGGGCTCCTCACTCCCGTGGTACCAGAATTAGGTCTCTGGTCAGACCTCGTAGCCGAAACTACTACCAGTTGAACCCCAAACGGTTCGGGGACTGGTGACCCCACAACATAAACATACAACAAATCTAACTACAAACAAACACAAACATACAACAAATCTAACTACAAACAAACACAAACATACAACAAATCTAACTACAAACAAACACAAACATACAACAAATCTAACTACAAACACACACACATATCTACCACACACACACACATTCACACACACACTCACCCATTCACACATCACATCCGCTCCCTTCTTCTACCAAACGCAACACGAGCAAACACACTAATCCTGTCTATCGTACGTCTATCCGTCAACGTCCTACTAACGTCCAAGTCCGTCCCAGTGTACGTAACCCCCATAGCGTCCAAGTCTCTTATGTCATCATAGAAATGGCAGTTCGTCAGTACATGTCGCCAGTCCTCCGGTCCATTCCCACAGTCACAGTCAGCAGTCTCCGTCAGGCACCTCTTATGCAAGAAAGCATTAAGAGGGCCATGTCCCATGAGTAAGTATCCCAGACTCAAGCCGAAGCTGAAATCTGGTCTGTCCCGTACAAAAGTCACGTCCTGAATAAAAGCGTACGTCACCCTACCTTTGTCACTGTCAGTCCATCTTCTCTGCCACACGGATGTAAGATGCTCCGCAAGGAGCAACTTAATCCGTGCCACGTCACCATCTGCTACGTCAGCAGCAGACAGCCACTCGTCTTCCTCCAACGGCAACCTCTTCCGGACTTTATACAGCACAGTACGCCTCACGACCTCCAAGTCAAGGGGAGGCACGCCCAACAAAACCTGCACAGCGTCCGTCGAGACGGTACGGCAGACCGGCTTACACGCGAGCATCGCAATCCTCTGGCAAGAGAGAAGTTTCTCCCTGCCGACCACAGACCTGGCTGTACCGCACCATACCGGTGCTCCATACGTCGCGTAAGCAACGAAAAAACCACCGTATATGGTACGGACAGCACTCCTGCTAAGGCCCCACTCACTCCTGAGGATGCGCCTCACCATGCCGACCACCGCCGTAAGCCTCCCTTTGACGTAAGGCATATGCTGCATAAAGTTCAGCCGTTCACCAACCATAATACCGAGGTACTCACCTCTCGAACATGCTTGAAGCTCTCATCACCGCATCTTATCACCGGGGACGCGACACAGACAATTTGACCTTGAGCAACATTGTCGTGGTCTCACTCACTACACACATGACCTCCTCACCCCTTCTCTCCAGATCCGTACGAGACTGTCCTTCGGTGAGGATAAGGAGGTCATCCGCGTACGCACGCAGCCTGTATCCACCGCAAAGAATCCCCAACAGGGAGTTCATCACGAGGTTCCATACAAATGGACCACAGATGGACCCCTGCGGACATCCCCGGGTGGCAGAATGCCAGACTGTGACGCTACCTCCAACCACACACACTCTTCTGCTGATAAAGTAGCTGGCCCAAAGTCTCAGCTCTCTACAGCCAATCTCCCGCAGGCTGCACAACACACTGCCCCAGGACAGGTGGTCAAAGGCGGCGCGAAAATCCACAAATATGCCTAGCACGTATTTCGCAGATGTGTCAGCAACACAGGTACGAACGTGAAGCTACGCATCCTCCACACTTCTTCCTTCCTTGAAACCAAACTCGAAGTCAGAAGGCTGCCAGTTGGTGTCCTCCTTAAGCCGATTCACCATTATCTTCTCCAGTACCTTCCCCAACACGGGGAGCAAACTGATGCCCCGGTAAGAGCGGGGGTTACTCCGCACCTTATCGGGGGACTTAAGCAGGACCACAACACGCGCACTCCTCCATGACTCCGGGAAGTATCCTTCACTGACACACCTGCTAAATATCGTGCTAAGATACTGTGGTATCGCCTTCCACATGGCTCGCACCATCTCTCCAGTCATGCCGTCAAGGCCCGGAGATCTCCGACACTTGACCCGGGGTATACTGGCCGCCAGTTCGTGTTCCTCCAGGGGCGGAGTACTAACCACCTCCCCATCTGGAGGAGGGCGGTCAGTAGGATCCACCCCTGGAAAGAACACATCCAGCAGCGCCTCAGTACACTCCTTCCACGACGTCAAAGTGTCATCTCCAACCTTCAGGGATGAGATCTCCGTCCTCTTCCGCTTGCCTCGACAGATCTGGTACACCTTACCCCAGGGATCATTCCTGTGCTCGTGCACGAACTGTCTCCACTCCTCCTCCTTGACTCTGACGATGGCAGACTTATACGCCCTAAGGGCCGCCAGATACACTGCTCTACGCTGAGCTAAATCCTCAGCATTGGAACGCCTTGCCCTCTGGAAGCGCTTCCTGAGGCGCCTGACGTTCCTCCGCATTGAATTCAGCTCAGGGGTCCACCACTTGACCCCGCCAGGCGTAGCCTTACGGCATGGCCCTAGCATTGCGTCGTTCACCGAACACATCCAACGGTCTATAAGGCGTATCATTTCGTCCACCGTCAGAGCCCTAAATCCATCAATAGGACATTCAAAAGTTGCTCCTCTCAGCATCTCCGCGTAAAACAGCCAGTTTGCGTTGTGGAGTCGCCAGTTACGCACTGGCGCACTCTCCGTCGTTGGTGGGTGACCATAATATCAATAATATTATGGTCACTTACACCCCAGTCATGGCGTACCGTCCAGTCAAAGTCAAAGTTCGTCATAGCCGTCTCGTTCACAATCGTCAAGGCAATGTCACTAGCTCCCATTGGACCATCGAAAGTATATAAATCGGTAGGTTCATTTATCACCGCGACCCTCCTTGCAGCCAACCATTCGCTGACCATGATTCCTCGTATATGGTTCTGATGACCAGGCGCATGCCTACTCATTTTACTGAACCACATACGAGAACATGCGTTTGCGTCTAAGCCTAGGATTAGCGGGAAGTTGCTCGCGCGGAGTAGCACCGAATCCATATACTCTATATATAGGTCCAATGGGCAACTAAAACGACAGTAGATATTAGCCAGCAGCATCCGTCCGAAACTGCCTTCCACAGAAACACACACACCCTACTGGCTAGCATCCACTAACGTACAGTCCAAGTCTATGTCTACTACTACCGCAGCATTTCCACGGATATCGGTGAAGCACCGCATTCCTCCAGGCAGGCCCTGGACCATCTCAAGAGTATCCTTTTAAAAGGGTCTTGAAGCAGTGCCAGGGACACTCCTCTACTCCTCATGGCCTGCCCGAACTCACACATTGCAACATAGCTGCGTCCACAATTATATTGTATAATTGGTGTAACAGCCATGTTAATGTCGTGAGTTCGCCCTAGCCATCAAAACAGCATACACTGGACACGCCGGAGACATCATAAGATGCGCATCCGGCCATCACTTCAACTCGCAGTTACGGCACCGCAGATTATTTGGGCACATATGTGCCAAATGCCCCGCGTGACCGCACCTGCGACAGACGTCCTCCCTCATCCTGCATTCACGCACGCGATGGTCAAATCCCAGGCACCTGTGGCACGCCGGGACAGCATCCTGCATACGTACCAGAAACCGGAACCACTTAGCGTAAACGCCTCTGGCCTCCAGTCTCTCCGCGACCTTCGTGGTACACTCCAGTACAACATTCTGCTGCCCCGTATCCGTAGGACGCCAGGGAGCACTGACCATCCGTACACACTTCCTGTAGGACTCAGGCGACATCTCCTCCTTCAGGTTTAGCTCATAGAGCTCCTCCATAAAGGTGTCCGGAGAAATCTCCGAATGCACCTTCTGGACAACTACGCTTGGGCCGAGCTTGTCGTTAACCGACACCTCTAAGCCCACCTCCGCAAACTTTGGGTTCTCCACAATTTTCGTGCGCTCCGCCACTGACGGCGTGCGAATAACCGCACCACCATCGCGCGTAGGGCGCACCTCGTGTACGTGCACACCCAAGGTGGGGCCAACTTGGTCCACCACCTTCTCCACTACTTCCTTAGACGTGGCAACGCCCTTGCCCTTAACAACTACGGACCACGTGTCCACTGGCTTCGGCATCAGAACCGGCGCGACCACAGGGACAGCGGGGCGACTACTCGACCGAATTTCGGGGGGAGGCATCACTGGTCCAGCGAGCGTCACTCGACCAACCCTATCGGACTCATAGACGTCCAACCGCCCACGCAACCGCTCGTTTTCCGCCACCAACTTCATCAACAGAGCCTCATACCTGCCGGTATGGCTCAGCACCGCTCTGGCCAATCCACTGTTAGCACCGTCCGCCAACACTACTTCATTCAGGTCCTCAGAGATAGCCTTCGTACGGGCGACGTACTCATTTCCGTCGTCCAACGGTATATTTCTGGCCCTGCTCATCCTCGGCCTAGACTCCACCACTGGGACATCTAACCTCTCTTTCGCCGGGGGTTCCACCGCCTCCACAGCACCTCCAACCACCCTACTCCAGCTCGCGTGAGCCACCAGAGGTGAATTCGGCTTTGGCCGCTTCACCGTTGCGTCATCCTCCATTTCCGTCGACGACCGCTCCGACTCCGTGTGCCTAACCAACGCACCAGACGGCGATGGTATCACGCTAGCCTCACTCAACTCCTCCTGCACCTCGGACCCCCGTCCACCGATTGGGAACCACTGTTCCCCTCCGCAGGCTTCCTGGTCCTCAGTTTCCTCCGAGGCATCTCTCTACAAAACGGCACCCCACTTTTGTTTTTAACAGGCAGAGTGTGCCTATCCCCTTACGTGGATACCACACACACACACGTGTATTTCTTATGGGACAGCCCAAAAGAAATTCACAAAAAGGGACACAAACTAATTCGCCCTGATCTCAGCGATCCGCCAACCGATCTTTAATAAATTTGTTAATGAAAGGCTGTTTTGCCGATTAATTAACTGTTGTTGAATGCCTTGTCCAAGCGAATGCACCAGGATAAGGACTTAATTGGAAGGCTGTTTTGCCTATTAAAATGTTTGAGTTTTTAATTGTTTATTATCAAGGCGATACACCAAGATAATGTAAAAGTTAACGCAAGCACTTGAAACTTGGTTAGCCGGTGAAGTGAAGAAATGAACACAATAATGGTTTCAATGTTTCTCGAATTTTTATTGATTTGATTGACTCTTAAATACTAAATTATTGCTGATTAATTTCTGTTTAGTTTGTTTACATTTGCCAAATTATTGCTGATTTACAATTACATCAATTTGTGTTTATCTTTATTTACTTTTGTTGTAGTTCATTGCACCTATCATTTGCTCGCATGGTCAAAAGAACTTGCACAGCATTTCTAAAATCTGTATGAAAGACTTGTACATATACCTACATAATAAATTATATAAATTGTATTTGACTGTAGTAACTGAAAGCTGTCGTTTTTGTATTTTATGCTAGAATATGTACACACACATGTACATATGAAAGAAATTCTTTGTGAAGGTTTGAACATACACCCCGGCGTGAGCTACGCTCACAAAAAAAAGAAACAAAATGTGCTGAAACGACAGATATCAGTTGCGACAGTTTGTTTATAAATGATATTGTTTTGCCTTCATAATATGAATGAATTCTTTTCGTCTTACATATTATTTTATCATTGTTCAAAATGCCAAATTAGCATTTTCAAATTCTATGGCATTTTTATTCCTGAGTCATTCAGTTTACTTGGTTTGATATTATTGGTCGCTGAAATAGCGACGCATGAGGATTATTCTAAACAAAATTGAATAATGAGTGTAAATAACAAGTGAGTATGTGTTTATAAATGTAAAAATTGTAATCCACTTCTCTGGATTCTAGGTCAATCTACGTCATCAAGTTACAGTCACAACAAAATCTGCCGGTGTCACGTGGTGGCGAACTGCTGGACATGGAGGTTGCCGGTTTATTTCCATCTTTCGACGTTGTGCGCGTTTGTATACGATTAGTATGATGGTTCCAATTGCTAGACTCAGGGCAGCATAGGCAATCGTTGCATGATGGTATTTGATGTGCTTGATTTGTAATGGCAAATCCGTTAATACTTGTTGATGTAGCTTGTGCTGGATGTCAGATATATTTTGAAGTTGATCAGAATAGTTTTTGATGTGGAATTTTTCAAAAAATGATTGCGTTTCAACTGGATACATGATATTCGATTCGCCACAAAGGTATTGAATAATGCTGAGGATGAGTGTATCCATGACAATACAATTTCCGAATCAGTCCAAAACCATATTGGACTTGTGAACTGTAAATCGGCTGTGATTTTGGCTGCTAACTGCGCTCCGAGTACTGCTGCACACAGCTCCAGGCGTGGTATTGTTTGTTTTTTAAGTGGTGCTACGCGAGATTTGGCGCATAGCAATCGTGTTATAGTCGTTCCGTTTTTGAACACCGATCGAACATATGCTGCTGCTCCATATGCCTTCTCCGATGCGTCAGTAAAAATGTGTAATTGAATGGCTTCTGGGACTCCACCCTTAAAGATGTGCCTTGAAATTTGTAGTGCTTTTAATACGTTCAGGTCTGAGCGGAATGTGAGCCATTTGGTGTGCAATTCTTCAGGTAAAGATTGGTCCCAGTCCAATTTTAGTTCCCACAAACTCTGAATAAGAATTTTGGCTGCTACCACAATTGGAGACAGGATTCCTAACGGGTCGAAAAGTCTGGCAAGATCTGACGTGACGCTGCGTTTCGTAATCCTTTTGGTCGCTTCGACGTTAACCTTAACGCAGAGCTTATCATCCTTCGGCAGCCATGTGAGTCCTAAAGTTTTTATTGAGTCAGCTTTTGTGTTTTCAAAATCTAAATTTACTTCTAGGTCCCCTTGTGGAATGTTTCTGAGCAGTTGCGGGTGATTTGCACACCATTTTCGTAAGTTGAAACCACTTTCCCTCATGATCTGCGTTAGCTGTTCTTGTAATTGCATTGCAGCCACTAAACTATCTGCTCCACCCAGGCCATCATCCACGTAGAAATTCTCTTGAAGAAATTTCGAGGCCTGCGGGTAACGAACGCTATTCTCTTTCGCCAGTTGCTGTAAACACTTTGTTGCTAAGTATGGTGCAGCTCTTGTTCCGTATGTAACTGTGTTGAGCTGGTAGTACGTTATGGGTTTGTTGGCATCTTTTCTTCAAATGATGAGTTGAAATTTGCGATCTTCGGGGGACATTACGACTTGTCTATACATTTTTTCGACATCAGTAGTAAATACGAATCGTGGGAATCGAAATCTTAGCAGTATAGAGAATAGTTCGCTTTGCACTGACGGACCTGTGTACATGAGGTCGTTTAGTGAGTGTCCTGATGTAGTTTTGGCTGATGCATCGAATACAACTCGCAGTTTTGTGGTGGAACTCTCAGGCCTTAACACGCAGTGATGTGGAATGAAATAGTTAGGTGAAAGGATTGCATCTGATGATATCTTTGTCATGTGCCCCAGTGCCTCATATCCATCCATAAACTTGATGTATTCAGTTCTCATTTCAGGATGTTTCTGCAGTCGACGCTCAAGCGAAAGAAATCTGTTAAGAGCAACTCCATGTGAATCGCCTAGAGCATTAAGGCTTTGATGGAATGGTATCTTTACTACAAATCGATTTTCGTGGTTCTTGAAGGTGTTTTGCGCGAAGTGTTCTCCACATTGTCTTTCTAACATAGAGAGCAGTTTGTCATTGGGTTTGATTTCGTCTAACTCCCATAAGCGAGCTATGGAAAGCTCGAGACTTTCATCGGCTGTGCAGACTCCACATGCTACATTTGAGCGGTGTTCTTCTTGAAGTTTACCTGAAACGACCCACCCGAATACTGTGTTTCGTAGTAGTGGAAGTTGTTCAGATAACTTAATTTGTCCTATCGATAGTAATTGATGATAATGTTCGGCACCCAATAGAATATCGATTTTGTTGGGGCGGTTGAAGGTTGGATCAGCTAGTACTAGATTTTTGGGTAGCGACCAGTCATCAGTGTGGATATATTGTGATGGTTGCGGCGAAATGATGCGAGGCAATACAAGTGCTTCAAGTGGAGTTGAAAAACCATTAATGCGAGAGTGTAATGCCACATTGATCCGATGCTGTGTTCTGGTGTTTGTTGCTGCAATTCCGCTAATGTTTACGGATGATGGCTGCATTGATATGCCAAGACGTTTTACTAGACGCTCAGTGACAAAATTGACTTGGGATCCTGAATCTAGCAAAGCGCGGCACTCAACTTCTGTATGTTCACCCTTAATCTTTACCACTGCTGTGCCGAGTAGAACGTATGAATTTGATGATTGCTTATTGGCAGCAGCTAGTGAGGTGGCTTCTGATCCTTCTGTTAAACAAGTACTAGAAGAGGTGGTGTTTGGCTTATCTGTTGTAGCTAGTGCTATGGCATCTGATGATGTCTTCTTGTGTATGTTGTTGTTTACGCTAGATGATTCTTGCCTTGATGAAGATTTTGTTGATTCAAGGTGTAGCATTGAATTGTGTTTCTTGTTGCATTTTGTACATGACCTTGATGTGCAAACCCTTGCGGAATGGCCCAATTTCAAACAGTTGACGCACAATTTATGTTTTTGTGTGAAATTCAATCGCTCCTGTGGTGTTAGTTGTTGAAACCCTTGGCACCGAAATAGTGGATGAACACCATTTTTGCAAAGTTTACATGCGTTTTCATTTTGGTTGGATGAAGCCGCAGAAACACATGCCTTTGAAGATGATTTTTCCTTCTGACCCATTGCTTCCATTGATTGAAAGTGGGTTTCCAGGAAAGCCAAAAAATGTTTGACCTGGGGAAGTTCTTTTGGATTTGTTATTGAACGCTCGTAAAGAACATGTGTTCCACGATCCAATTTTTTAACTAGCAGGTGCAGTAAAATAGGGTCCCAAGAGGTTGTGTCGACGTCAATGTTTTGTAATGCATGCAAGCATTCCTGTGTGACGTCGTGCAGCTGCTTAATGGCTGCTGCTGATGACCCGCCTGATGGTTGATCAAGCAATTGCTGTATTAGCGTTGCGACAAGAACTCGCTTATTATTGTAGCGCTCTTGTAACATTTTCCATGCTGTTTCATAATTGTCAGCTGTAGCGGAAAGGTGACTTATCAGTTTCCCCGCTTCTCCTCCGATATTAGATTTAAGGTACCACATCTTTTGTACCGTGGGAATTTGCTGTTTGTCGACGAGTTGAGAAAACAGATCAAAAAATGTTCTCCATGTGACATAATCCCCATTGAATTGTGGGATAGTTACTTTAGGCAGCGGTAGCACGCTGTTTTGCTCGTATTGGGTTCTTCGTTCTGGAGCAATATTTGATGACATCTTAAAGTTTTCGATGATTAATTTCTCCAGGTTGGTGTACGAATCCATGTCATAACCTTCTCTAAGTGGATCAGGATTGTTTTCCCATATTGAGAAATGCAAATTTTGGATTTGCTCCCACAGTTTTGTCTTCAAAGTCATATTTGTAGCTGTCGGATCCATGATGAGCAATCGTTTCAGTGATCCTATCATCACGTTTTGTCTTCTGATTGTAGAATTGATTGTGGAGAGGGGTGCTGTTGTGTCGCTGTTGTTCAATATTGTCCTGCTAGGAGCAGTGGGCTTATTGGCAGCATGGTGTTGATTTGTGTCCACTGCCGGCCCATTCGAGGTTTCCATCATGGCTGTTTCGAAATATTCTCGGTATTTCAATGTGAGTTCCGATATATTTTCGTAATACTTCTCGGTGAAGTATTTGTGGTCTGTAGGTGTGCTTTCGAGACACCGTATTTTGTTGTCGGTGGTTTCGAAATCAGACCATGCCGTATCTAATCTCCTGAGTCTTTCCTCATAGTACTGGACCGTCTTTCTGGAAGCAGAGTCCTTTTTGACGTTGCGAATTATGCCTTCAATTAAATCACCCGTTGTCTTTTGAGACGCTATGAGTTGATCGAACAAAGCCATATTCGAGTCTTTTTGATCATCTGCCATTTTTAGTATGACCGGTGTGTATGTGACGATTAGAAAGCCGCTGTCCTATGTTTCCAATCAGGATATTGCCTGAAGGTCAACTCGTTGACGTAAAACTGGATAATGCCAAGTTTGTGACAAGTTACAGAATCCGAGGACACCAATGTTAATGTAGTGCCTGATGAATGGACTGCGCGTGCAAAGGTGATTTAGAGTATTAAGAGTTCCTTACCACTGGTGGGGGGAAACTCAAAACGTCTAATCACGTCGGGGTCACCAAAATGTTAATTGAGTGACTTTGTTGATCCTGATAATTTGCAGGACCCAACTGAATATCGCCGATTGCTGTTTGGACAACTATCCAATTTTTGCAGCCAATCGATACGTTGATCCTGTTTAATGTTGCAGGATCTGATGTAATTCGCGAGGTTGCGTGTTTTGTTCTACACCGAAGAGTGTTCCAAGTCCCTTACCACTGGTGGGGGGAAACTTGAAACTCAAGGATGTATCACGTCGGGGTCACCAAAATGTTAATGAAAGGCTGTTTTGCCGATTAATTAACTGTTGTTGAATGCCTTGTCCAAGCGAATGCACCAGGATAAGGACTTAATTGGAAGGCTGTTTGCCTATTAAAATGTTTGAGTTTTTAATTGTTTATTATCAAGGCGATACACCAAGATAATGTAAAAGTTAACGCAAGCACTTGAAACTTGGTTAGCCGGTGAAGTGAAGAAATGAACACAATAATGGTTTCAATGTTTCTCGAATTTTTATTGATTTGATTGACTCTTAAATACTAAATTATTGCTGATTAATTTCTGTTTAGTTTGTTTACATTTGCCAAATTATTGCTGATTTACAATTACATCAATTTGTGTTTATCTTTATTTACTTTTGTTGTAGTTCATTGCACCTATCATTTGCTCGCATGGTCAAAAGAACTTGCACAGCATTTCTAAAATCTGTATGAAAGACTTGTACATATACCTACATAATAAATTATATAAATTGTATTTGACTGTAGTAACTGAAAGCTGTCGTGTTTGTATTTTATGCTAGAATATGTACACACACATGTACATATGAAAGAAATTCTTTGTGAAGGTTTGAACAAAATTTGTGTCACCGACTTCTACAGACTTGTACCTGTGCAGTGACACAAAAAACCACCGAGATATGGGCGTGAAAGTTTTACTTAAAAATGGCACAAAAAACACGAAATTCACCCACACAACCACTGAGTGGCTACCGACGGCAACCGTCCGCTGTAGCGGGCACACCACCACGCAGGAACGCAAAACTATAGTGGAACTAATCCGACTATATCTTTACGATCCGCCAACCGATTTTGATGAAATCTGGATCACTGCCTTCTACAGGCCTGTAGGTAGCCGGTAATCCAAAAATTTCACCAATCGGTCCAAAAACTTCCGAGATTTTGTCGTGTAAGTTTTGTGAAAAACTTACAGTCAAAACACCACTAAAACACGCTGAATCACTATAGATAAGCAATATTCAACCGCAAATACGTCTATACGCAACCAGGCGAAGGCATCGAATGACAGATTGTGCACTAGATTATTGTGAGTACCCGCCACAATGGCTCAATCTCACAGTGCTCTTAACACAGGGTGAATACAATGCGTCGACCAGCGCCCCCGTATGCCGAAGCATCCGAGTACCAATTTAAAACCATGTATTTGGACATAGTTTTTTCCCTTGGTTAGGGACGGAGCCTATCTAACACTCCTTCCGATCTATGGGTCACGGCACCCGGTTGCAATACAACTCCACATCGAGCAGAAGCTCTCCCCGCGATTTGGGTATAAACCACAGCCACCACGTGTCTCCCCGAGGGGCCACACCACAGTCAGGATGGAACAAAAGTTCCATGGGCACCTGACTCCCGTGGTACCAGAATTAAGTCTCTGGTCAGACCTCGTAGCCGAAACTACTACCAGTCGAACCCCAAACAGTTCGGGGACTGGTAACCCCACATCACAAACATGCAACAATTATCACTACAAAAATGCGGCCAGTTCACTCAGAATACGCTCACAAGCGCCAAGCAAACAAACAAGAGAAAAAATAAAACAAAGCAAAAAGATCTTGGGCTGACAGGAACGTCCCAACGACAGCAAAAACGCCAAAACTGCGCCGAGCAATCAAGAAAACAAAAACAACAAAAAATCTCTAATGCTGCCGGGAACCGCAAGGACAACCACAACAATTAACATCTACATACAACAAAATAGACAACTACGAAATACCACCACCACTACAACACTTTCCTCCTCCTCCTATCAAACACCTCACGTGCGAAGTTACTCAACCCCCCAACTGTCCGATCGTCCAACAAAACCCCACTAAAGTAACAACCCGCCCCTGTCTGAGTAACTCACATGGCGTCTAAGTCCCTAATGTCGTCATAGTATGTACAGTCAGTAAGTACGTGTCTCCAGTCCTCCGGTCCACTCCCACAGTCACAGTCCGCAGTGTCGGGCAGGGCTCTTTTATGCAAAAATGCATTAAGAGACCCGTGTCCCGTCAGTAAAAACCCCGTACTAAGTCCAAAACAAAAGTCCGGTCTGTCACGCACAAAAGTCACGTCCGGTATAAATTCGTACGTCACCCTACCTTTGTCACTGTTTGTCCATCTATTTCCCCAAAGCGAGACCACACGCTCGTCCAAAATCGCCTTAATACGCGAAAGCCCTTCTTCCGCCAGATCGGCGGTGGAGACTAAATCGTCTCCAAGAAGGGGTAAGCCCTTCTTCACCCTGTACGCCGCAGCCCGACGTAAAACTTCTAAATCTAGGGGGAGTACCCCTAGAAGCACCTGAAGTGCATCTGTCGAAACTGTTCGACAGACTGGCAAACATGCCAACAATACGACCCGCTGGCAAGAAAGCACCTTGGCCCTGCCTACCACAGACGTAGCTGTGCCACACCATACTGGTGCACCATAGGTCGCACAGGCGACGAATAGTCCACCATGTATGGTGCGCACAGCCCGTCTGCTAAGGCCCCAGTCTGTCCTCAATATCCGCCTAACGACGCCCACCACCGCAGTGAGCTTATCCCTGACATACGGCAAGTGCACCATAAAGTTAAGGCGCTCACCCACCATAATCCCCAGGTATTTCACCTGGGTGGCGTATGGCAGGCTCGCGCCCTTACACCTGATCACCGGCGGATGAGACGGTGACAACCTGCCCTTAAGCAGCATCGTGACCGTTTTGTCAAGTGCAACGTTCACTCCGACTCTGCTACTCCACTCTCCAACTACACACATGACCTCCTCACCCCTTCTCTCCAGATCAGCACGAGACTGTCCTTCGATGAGGATAAGGAGGTCATCCGCGTACGCGCACAGTTTGTATCCGCTACAAAGAGTCCCCAGCAGTGGATCCATCATTAGGTTCCATAAATATGGACCGCAGATGGATCCCTGCGGACACCCCCGAGCGGCATCAACCCAAACTGTGTCGCTGGCACCAACGACGCACGCCTTCCTACTCCGGAAGTAACTCTTCCACAAACCAATCTCCTGGCAACCAAGCTCATGTAGCCTGCTGACAAAGCTACACCAGAACAGATGGTCAAAGGCTCCACGAATGTCCACAAACACGCCCAAGACGTACTTGGACGACGAATCCGCAACGCAGCTCCGCACATACATCCACGCATCCTCGGCTGACTTCCCCTCGCGAAACCCAAACTGGTACTCGGAAGTGCGCAGCATTCCACCTTCTTTGAGTCGTTCTACCAAAATCCGCTCCATCACCTTCCCGAGTACGGGGAGAAGGCTAATGCCGCGATAAGACCGCGGATTAGTCCTCACCCTATCGGGGCTCTTCAGTAGAACGACCACTTTTGCGCACTTCCAAGCATCTGGGAAGTAGCCCTCACGGAAACAGTTCTCCATGATCGCAGACACATGTTCAGGAATGCAATTCCAAATCGCCTTCAGCATTTCCCCGGTCATACCATCGACACCGGGAGATCTCCTGCTCTTGAGTCGAGAGACACTACTATGGAGCTCATGCCTCTCGATCACCGGTGGATCGGCCACTTGCCAATCAGCGGGAGGACGGTCGGTCGGCTCCGCCCTCGGGAAAAATTCATTTAACAGTACATCGGTACACTGCCTCCACGACGAAATGGTTTCATCACCAACACGCAGGGACGATATTTCCGCTCTCTTACCTCTACCACGGCAAATGCGATAGACCTTGCCCCAGGGATCGTCTCTATTCGTCCTTACGAAGGACCTCGACTCGTCCTCCTTGACCTTCAGTATAGCGTCCTTGTGGTCACTCAGGGCAGCTAGGTAGGCAGATTTACGCTGCGCCAGGTCTTCCGCATTAGTGCGCCTTGCCCTCTGGAATCTCTTCCTGAGACGCCTTACACCTCTCCGCATCTCGTCAAGCTCTGGGCTCCACCACTTGACGCTGCCAGGCCTAACCACACGGCTGCGGCCAAGCACTGCATCGTTCGTCGCCACCATCCAGCGATCGATCAGCCCTACCATCTCATCGACTTCGAGCGCTCTAAAAGCCTCCAGAGGGCAACTTGTCGCCTCTTCGGCAAAACGTAATGCGTAATGACGCCAATTCGCATCGTAAAAACGCCACCGACGCAGCGGCGCAGCTTCAACGATCCTCCGCTGACTGGACAAGATGATGTCTATCACGTTGTGGTCACTGATGCCCCAGTCGTCTCTCACACACCAATCAAACACATACGACGAACACGCAACACCATTCGCAAGCGAAACATCTATGTCGCTCGCACCCATTGGACCATCAAAGGTATATAGCTCACTCGGCAGGTTCAGCACTGCAACATTTCTTCCGGCTAGCCACTCGCTTAGCATGGTTCCTCGTATGTGGTCCTGATGGGCAGAAGCATGCCTGCCCATCTTGCTGAACCACATACGAGAACATGCGTTCGCATCCAGTCCAAGGACTACCGGAATGCTACTCGCGCTGAGTAGCACCGAGTCCATATACCCAAGATATGGTTCCAATGGGCTGCTGAAACGACAATACACACTAGACAAATAGAGACGACCAAGGGCACCCTCCATAGAGACACAAACGCCGTATTCGGTGCAGCTGACCACGGTACAGTCAGAGTCCGCATCATCCACTACCACCGCAGAGTTTCCGCCAACGTCTGTAAACACACGCATGCCGCCAGGTAAACCCTGCACCACACCTAAGGCAACCTTATAAAATGGTTCCTGCAGCAACGCGTGCCGCACACCTCGCCTCCTCATCATCTGCCCCAATTCGCACATCACCGCGTAGCTCCGACCACAATTAAATTGGATGATGGTTGTGTCATCCATATTAATGCCGTGCGTTGCTCCTCGCCACTGTACCAGCATATACGGGGCACAATAATGACATCATTGAGTGGTCAGACGCCCATCCCTTCATTTCACAATTGCGGCATCGCAACGCGCTGGAACACTGCTGGGCCAAGTGACCCGCAAATCCGCACCTGCGGCACACGGCCTCCTTAAACCGGCACTCTGCTGCCCTATGATCAAAACCACAGCATCTGAAGCACGTCTGAATTGGATCCTGCAGGCGTACAATAAAGCGGAACCACTTTACGTATACGCCTGAGGTATCCAACTGCTCTGCTACTCGGGGGGTACACTCCAGCATGACATTAATCTGTCCCGCATCGGGACGCCATTGCGCACTCACGAGTCTCACGCTCTTGGAGAACTCCACCTGCGTCATCTTCTCAGCCAGATTCATTTTGAACAAATCGTTCATAAACTCGTCCGGCGATATCTCGGCATGTACTCGCTGTACAACTACTCTGGTCCCAAGTTTGTAGCTCACAGACACAACCAGGCCCACCTCCGAGAATTTACCGCTCTCCGCAATCTTCTGCCGCTCAGCCACCGACGGGGTGCGGATAATGGCACCACCGCTACCGCTGCACGCACTTCGTGCACTCTGACACCCAAGGAGGGGGCAACTTACTCCACTACCTTAGCAACGACCTCCTTAGACGTTGAGGCCTCTTTGCCTCTTACAACCACTGCCCACGTCTCTACGGGCTTAGGTACCGGCGCAGCTGGTACACCACGCGCTGCCTGGACTACCGGGGAAGGCATCATTGGCGCACTAGGTGCAGCCAATGTCCCTCTGCCAACTCCAACGGTGTCGTACACCTCCAATCGTCCTCTTAAACGCTCATTTTCCGCCACAAGTGACAAAAGCAGCACCTCATATCTGCCCGCTCTCTCAATCACCGACTTAGCCAGCCCAACGTTGGCACCTTCTTCCAACACCACACCACACAAGTCGTTGGTGATAGCCTTCAGTCGCTCCACGTAGTCTCCACTCACTCTGGCAGTCTCCGCACCGGCTCTACTCCTGGGCCTGCTAGCCCTCGTTGAAGTAACTGCGGCAGGAACGGCAAAAACTCCTCCATCATCGTCCAACAACGAGTCGACCGATTTCTGCCTCTTGACTCCAGTTAGCGGCACTCCATAACTCTCCTCAGAATCAGAATGCCTGACACTCCCACCAGGCATAACAGCATCCTCTGCTACCCCCTCACCAGCACCAGCACGGGGCCCCTTCGACCTGGGCCTTTTACCCACCATCGAACTGGCAAAGTATCCGCCACTGCCCTACTACACACAACTATAACTAAATACGGCAAACAAACAACTCACCCGCTATGGACAAACACACGCACCAATGTATTAGGTATAGGGACGGCAAACAACCACGCGGTCTGCTGCCGCTATACAGTAACACAGGCAAAATTCGACCAAAAACTTCCACGCCTATATCTCAGCTCCCCGATGTCGGATCGAAGAGATCTTTTATTCACACGCTTCACCGCACTGTCAGCTAACGTGTGACGCAAAAATCGTCGCACGAGTACTTTCGGAGTAAACACTGTGGGAATATTTTTTGATAAAATCACCGAAAAAACACTTCCGCACTGAACCACACAAGAATCGCTAATGGCATCGAATGACAGATATGTGCTACAGATTATTGTGAGTACCTGCCACAATGGCCTAATCTCACAGTGGTCTTAACACCGGGTGAATACAATGCGTCTATGCATTTGGTCATAGTTTTTTCCCTTGGTGAGGAACGGAGACTATCTAAACTCCTACCGATCTATGGGTCTCGGCACCCGGTTGCAATACAACTCCACATCGAGTTAAAAGCTCTACCCGCGATTTGGGTTTAAACCACAGCCAGCACGATACTCCCACAAGGGGGCCAACCACTCCCGTGCTACCAGAATTAAGTCTCTGGTCAGACCTCGTAGCCGAAACTACTACCAGTTGAACCCCAAACGGTTCGGGGACTGGTAGCCCCACTACTTCTACACTACAATAGTACACCAGACAATACAACAAAAAGGCAGCAAATGTTCACGAAAATGGCACCAATGACGATAAGGATAAAACAAACAAAAATAAAAACAAAAACAAAATAAAAATCCTTTTCAGCGCCAAAAAAAAAGAAAAAAATAAAACAAAATAAACGCGCCAACATGAACGCTGCAAAACAACACAGACACGCAACACTCAACAGAACAACATAAAACTCAGTTGGGCTTGGAAACACGCCCTACCTCACTCTGGCTCTTCTCCTATTGAAAGCACCCCGTGCAAACTGAGCCAACCGCCCAAACGTCCGATCGTCCTCTAAAACCCTACTGAAGTCCCAGTCTCCCCCGTCATAAGTAATTCCCATACCCTCTAAGTCCCTAATGTCGTCGTAAAAAGGACACTGCGTCAGTATGTGCCTCCAGTCTTCCACCCCCGTCCCACAGTCACAGTCCGGAGTATCCGTCAGGCAACGCCGATGCAAAAATGCATTGAGCGAGCCATGTCCCGTCAGTATAAATCCCGTAAATAAGCCAAAGGCAAAGTCAGGTCTGTCAAGTACGAACGTCGGGTCACGTATAAATTCGTAAGTCACCCGCCCTTTAACGGTCTCTGTCCATCTAGTCGTCCAGCGTGAAACCACGCAATCCGCGAGATGCGCCTTGACGGACGCAATCTCGCCCACCACCAAATCACCAGTGGCCATCCAATCTGCCTCCAAAAGAGGCAGGCCCCTTTTTACCTTGTAGAGAATCGCCCGACGGACGATCTCAAGGTCGAGCGGGGGTACTCCTAACAATACCTGAAGTGCCTCTGTAGAGACGGTCCTACATACCGGCAAACAGGCTAGCAATATAATACGCTGGCAAGATAATATGCGGTTTCTACCGACTACAGTCATGGCTGTGTCGTACCATACGGGTGCTCCATAGGCCGCACAGGCCAAGAAAAGGCCACCATATATGGTACGCACAGCCCGCCTACTAAGGCCCCAGTCCGTCCTGAGGACTCGCCTCACTAAGCTTACAACGCCTGTAAGCTTTTCCCTAACATAGGGCGGATGCCCAGCAAAGCTAAGTCTCTCTCTCACTACCAGACCAAGGTATTTGATCTCCTCAACGTAGGAGATGCTTACTCCGCGACATCTGATAACTGGAGGGCGTGACAACGACAATTTGCCCTTCAACAGCATCATCGCTGTCTTGTCGTAAGCAACTCCAACGCCTACTCTCTCTCCCCACTCACTCACTACACACATGACCCGCTCACCATTTGTCTCCAGCTCAGCACGTGACTGGCCTTCGACAAGGATGAGTAGGTCATCCGCATATGCGCACAGTCTGTTTCCTCTACTAAGGGCCCCCAACAGGGGATCCAGCATCATGTTCCACACAAATGGACCGCAAATGGACCCCTGTGGACACCCCCGAGCGGCATCTCTCCAGACTGTGTCGCCCGCACCTACTATGCATGCTCTTCTTTCTCTGAAGTAGCTGGCCCACAAATCGAGCTCTCTGCAGCCTACTTCTCTCAATCTTCTCAAGATGCATCCCCACGATAAGTGGTCAACTGCACCTTTGAAATCAACAAAAACACCTAGGACATACTTTGATGTCGAGAGATCAACGGATCTTCTCACATAGAGCCATGCATCTTCTACACTCTTCCCCTCTTTAAAACCAAACTGGTATTCGGAAGTGCCCAAGTTGCTGCTCTCCTTCAAGCGCTCTACCATCAACCTCTCCAAAACTTTACCGAGCACCGGGAGAAGGCTGATACCACGGTATGAGCGCGGGTCGCTCTTTACCCTATCAGGAGACTTCACCAAGACCACCACTCTTGAACACTTCCAGGCAGCCGGGAAATATGCTTCGGAGAAACACTTCTGGAATAACACCCATAAATACTCTGGAATGCCATTCCAGAGTACCATATATATGTCGCCGGTCACGTCGTCAATGGCCGGGGATCTCCTACTCTTCACTCTCGACATACTGTCCGACAGCTCGAACCTTTCGACCACAGGAGGGTCAGTCACTTCGCCATCAGGGGGAGGCGTAGCGGTCGGGTCTGCCCTCAGGAAGAACTCACTCAGCAGTACTCCTGCACACTCATTCCACGAGGAGAGTGTCACATCTCCAACCCGTAGGGAAGAAAAGTCGACTCTTCTCGACTTACCCCTACATATCCGATACACCTTCCCTCATGGGTCATCCCTATTCTCCTGCACAAATCTACGCTACTCTTCCTCCTTGAGGCGTATAATCGTGGCCTTATACGCTCGTAAGGCTGCCAGGTAGTCGCCCTACGCTGCGACAAGTTCTAGGCATTAGAGCGTCTCGCTCTCTGGAATTTCTTCCTATGCCGTCTCAAACTCCTACGCATACCGTCCAGCTCCTCCGTCCACCATCTTACCCCGCCAGGCCTAACCACGCGGCTGCGGCCAAGTACTGCGTCGTTAACAGAACACATCCAACGGTCGACTAGGCTAACCATTTCATCGACTATTAGTGCCCTGAACTCAGCAAGAGTGCATACTGACGCTGCGTCCCTGATGCACCCCGCATAGTGGGGGTTCGATCGTCCGTCTCTGGCATGAGAGCATAATCTCCACAATATTGTGGTCGATAATGCCCCAATCCTCAAGCACCTTCCAACTGAAGGCAAAGGCAGACATAGCTGCCGCGTTCGCTACCGTCACGTCGATATCGCTAGCACCCATTGGACCGTCAAACGTATATAGATCACTAGGATTATTTAAGACCGTCACATTCCTACCGGCTAGCCACTCGCTTAGCATAATTCCTCGGATGTAGTTCTGATGTGCAGGAGCTTGCCGGCCCATCTTGCTGAACCACATACGAGAACATGCATTCGCATCCATGCCTAGGATTACCGGAATGCTACTCTCGTGGAGTAGCACCGAATCCATATACCCTAAATACGGTTCCAATGGGTTACTAAATCGACAGTACACGCTCGCTAGGAGCATTCTCCCTAAACTACCTTCCACCGACACACAAACTCCGTACTCGCCGCTGCTAACAACGGTGCAGTTAGTGGCAATCTCGTCCACTACAACTGCCGAGTTTCCACCACCGTCGGTAAACACTCTCATTCCTCCTGGTAACCCCTGCACTACACCAAGAGATTCCTTATAAAAGGGCTCCTGAAGTAGTGCAAAGGCCACACCCTGCCTCCTCATCGTCTGGCCGAACTCGCACATCGCGGAATAACTGCGGCCACAGTTGTATTGAAGAATGGTTGTACTACCCATCTTCAATGTCTCGCATTCACTCTTGCCAACCTGCCAGCATACACGGGGCACTGCAGGGAGACCATGGAATGGTCAGCAGCTAACCCCTTAAGCTCACAATTCCTACATCTTAGTGCATTCACACATTGATGGGCAATATGCCCCGCAAAACCGCATCTGCGGCAAACCGCGTCTTTAATCCTGCACTCACTCGCCCTGTGGTCGAAGCCACAACACCTGTAACAGGTCTGGACGAGATCCTGCGTACGTACTGTAAAACGGAACCATTTTACATAAACACCGGAGTTCTCCAGCTGTGCAGCAACTCTGGGGGTGCACTCTACCACGACGGTCGTTGGACCCCCATCTGCACGCCAAGGAGAACTCACCAGCCTCACGGACTTCACAAACTACGCAGGAGTCATGGATTCACTCAAGTTCAACGCAAACACTTCCTCCATGAACTCGTCCGGCGTTATTTCGGCATGTACTCGCTGTACTGATATTCTGGGCCCGAGTTTATCACTCACCGAAACGGTCAGCCCAACTTCCGAAAACTTGCTGTTGTCAGCAATCTTTTGCCTCTCCGCAACGGATGGGGTGCGTATAACGGCACCACCACCACTCACAGGCCGTACCTCATACACACGTACGCCTAAGGAGGGGGCCACTTGCTCCACCACCTTCTCTATTACTTCCTTTGACGTGGAAGTCTCTTTCCCTCTCACAACTACCGACCACGTCTCTTGAGGCTTGGGCACCTTCGCAGCTGGTGCCAAAGGTACCGCTGCACGAACACCCGGTACCACAGGGGGAGGCATCATTGGAGCACTAGGTGCAGCCAATGGGACTCTGCCAACCCCACAAGCCTCATAGACTTCGAGTTTACCACGCAGTCGCTCGTTTTCGGCCACTAGTTCCATCAACAACGTCTCATACTTCCCGGCACGAGCTATTACAGCCTTGGCCAGGGAGACGTTGGCACCGTCACCTAACACTACCTCACACAGATCACCAGTAATCATCTTCATTCGGGCCACGTGGTCACCGCTGGCATCTGTTTCACCTCTCCTGCTCCTGGCCCTACTGGCCCTTGACACAACGGTCGGAGCAGCACCACTACCTACTGCGGGGGCAGCAGAAACGGCTGCAGGGACAACAAAGTCCACATCTGCACTTTCACTCTCAAGCAGCGAGTCCACCGATTTGTGCTTCTTCACAGCGCCGCCGGTTTCAACCTCAGTAGATGACACCTCCGACACTGTGAGCCGTAGCCGCCTACCAGACGACGAGAACAGCCCATTCATCTCACTCCCTTCACCCGACTGAGCTCCACTTCCATCCTCATCGGACGTCACGGCACCGGCAATCGGTACGCACCCCCTAACTACTCTCCGCAGGCTATACCTAACCCCTAAGTGTGTACCTCAGACACGTATATTCCTTGCGTTGTGGAGTCTCCACTTACGCACTGGCGCACTCTCCGTCGTCCGTCGTTGGTGGGTGGCCATAATATCAATAATATTATGGTCACTTACACCCCAGTCATCGCGTACCGTCCAGTCAAAGTCCAAGTTCGTCATAGCCGTCTCGTTCACAATCGTCACGTCAATGTCACTAGCACCCATTGGACCATCGAAAGTATATAAATAGGTAGGTTCATTTATCACCGCGACCCTCCTTGCAGCCAACCATTCGCTGAGCAGGATTCCTCGTATATGGTTCTGATGACCAGGCGCATGCCTACTCATCTTACTGAACCACATACGAGAACATGCGTTCGCATCCATGCCTAGGATTACCGGAATGCTACTCTCGTGGAGTAGCACCGAATCCATATACTCTACATACGGGTCCAATGGGCAACTAAAACGACAGTAGATACTAGCCAGCAGCATCCGTCCGAAACTGCCTTCCACAGAAACACACACACCCCACTGGCTAGCATCCACTAACGTACAGTCCAAGACTATGTCGTCTATTACCACCGCAGCATTTCCACCGATATCGGTGAAGCACCGCATTCCTCCAGGAAGGCCCTGGACCACCCCAAGAGTATCCTTATAAAAGGGCTCTTGGAGCAGTGCCAGGGACACTCCTCTACTCCTCATGGCCTGCCCGAACTCACACATTGCAACATAGCTGCGACCACAATTATATTGTATAATTGGTGTAACAGCTATGTTAATGTCGTGAGTTCGCCCTAGCCATGACACCAGCATATCATAAGATGTGCAGCCGGCCATCCGTTCAGCTCACAATTGCGGCACCGCAGATTATTTGGGCACATATGTGCCAAATGCTCCGCGTGACCGCACATGCGACAGACGTCCTCCCTCATCCTACATTCACGCACGCGATGGTCAAATCCCAGGCACCTGTGGCACGCCGGGACAGCATCCAGCATACGTACCAGAAACCGGAACCACTTGGCGTAAACGCCTCTGGCCTCCAGTCTCTCCGCGACCTTCGTGGTACACTCCGTATCCGTAGGACGCCAGGGAGCACTAACCATCCGTACACACTTCCTGTAGGAGTCAGGCCACATCTCCTCCTTCAAATTTAGCTCATAGAGCTCCTCCATAAAGGTGTCCGGAGAAATCTCCGCATGCACCTTCTGGACAACTATCCTCGGACCGAGCTTGTCGTTTACCGACACCGCAAGTCCCACCTCCGCGAACTTCGTGTTTTGCACTATCTTAGTGCGCTCCGCCACGGACGGATAACCGCACCACCATCGCGCGTAGGGCGCACCTCGTGCACGCGCACACCCAAGGTGGGGCCAACCTGGTCCACCACCTTCTCCACTACCTCCTTTGACGTAGCAACGCCCTTGCCTTTCACCACGACTGACCACGTCTCCACAGGTTTCGGCACCGACACCGGCACTACCGGGACAGCAGGACGACTACAAGACCGTGGTGCGGGGGAGGCATCATTGGTCCAGCCAATGGCCCTCTACCAACCCTATCGGTCTCATAAACATCAAGCCTACCTCTCAGACGCTCATTTTCGGCGATCAGCCCCATCACAAGTGCCTCGTACCTTCCGGCCTGTTCAATGACAGCCCTCGCCAAGCCGCCATTGGACCCGTCCGCCAACACCACACGGTTTAGGTCACCTGTTATGGCCTTCATCTTCGCCACATACTTGTTTCCCTCATCGGACGACCTTCTCCTGGACCTGCTTTCCCTAGTGTTGGACTCCACCACTGGGACATCCACACTTCCGGGCAACAGGCCGCTCTCCACCACCATGGCAGCGCCAGACTTTTCGTCAACAGCGGGCTTGTTCATCACAGGCGAACTCGGTTTCTGCCTTTTGACCACCACGTCATTGTCAATCTCAGTCGATGACACCTCCGACTCTGTGTGCCGTAACCGCCTACCAGACGACGACAACAGGCCACTCACCTCACTCCCTTCACCCGACTGAGCTCCACTTCCATCCTCATCGGTCCTCACCTTCCTCCCTTTCCTCCTAGACGCAGGTGGCATGGCACCGGCAATCGGTACGCACCCCCTGACTACTCTACTCAGGCTGTACCTAACCCCTAAATGTGTACCTCACACAAACACGTGTATTCCTTATGGGGAAATGTGCCCAAAAAGGACCCTGACTAAATCGGTCAGAACTCCTAGACCCTGCAACCCTCACAGGTTTCTACACAAATGTAGCTATCCGGTGATATAAAAATCTCCTAGATCGGCCCACTAACACCCGCGCAATTAGCGTGAAAGTTTTTATAAAAAACTGCCACAAAACCCTTGGCTGTGCACTCAAACCACGCTGTGCGGCTACCGCACGCAACCGTTCGCTATAGCGGGCAGACACCACGCTACCGACCAAAAATAGACTAAAACTAATCCGCCGATATCTCGGCAATCCTCCAACCGATCTTAATAAAACTATCGTCACAGCACTCAGCAGGCTTGCAGCTGTGCAGTGATGCAAATTTTTTCAAAATCGGCCCACTACCAACTTCACAATTAGCGTGTAAGTTTTTAATAAAAACCTGCACTAATATTGCAAAATCGTATAGAAAACACACTGATACTCCGTAAACACGTCTGATCGCAACTAGACGGTGGCATCGAATGATCCTTAATGACAGATATGTGCTACAGATTATTGTGAGTACCTGCCACAATGGCCTAATCTCACAGTGGTCTTAACACCGGGTGAATACAATGCGTCTACCAACGCCCCCGTATGCCGAAGCATCCGAGTACCAATTTAAAACTATGCATTTGGTCATAGTTTTTTCCCTTGGTGAGGAACGGAGACTATCTAAACTCCTACCGATCTATGGGTCTCGGCACCCGGTTGCAATACAACTCCACATCGAGCTAAAAGCTCTACCCGCGATTTGGGTTTAAACCACAGCCAGCACGATACTCCCACAAGGGGGCCAACCACTCCCGTGCTACCAGAATTAAGTCTCTGGTCAGACCTCGTAGCCGAACTACTACCAGTTGAACCCCAAACGGTTCGGGGACTGGTAACCCCACTACTTCTACACTACAACAGTACACCAGACAATACAACAAAAAGGCAGCAAATGTTCACGAAAATGGCACCAATGACGATAAGGATAAAACAAACAAAAATAAAAACAAAAACAAAATAAAAATCCTTTTCAGCGCCAAAAAAAAAGAAAAAATAAAACAAAATAAACGCGCCAACATGAACGCTGCAAAACAACACAGACACGCAACACTCAACAGAACAACATAAAACTCAGTTGGGCTTGGAAACACGCCCTACCTCACTCTGGCTCTTCTCCTATTGAAAGCACCCCGTGCAAACTGAGCCAACCGCCCAAACGTCCGATCGTCCTCTAAAACCCTACTGAAGTCCCAGTCTCCCCCGTCATAAGTAATTCCCATACCCTCTAAGTCCCTAATGTCGTCGTAAAAAGGACACTGCGTCAGTATGTGCCTCCAGTCTTCCACCCCCGTCCCACAGTCACAGTCCGGAGTATCCGTCAGGCAACGCCGATGCAAAAATGCATTGAGCGAGCCATGTCCCGTCAGTATAAATCCCGTAAATAAGCCAAAGGCAAAGTCAGGTCTGTCAAGTACGAACGTCGGGTCCCGTATAAATTCGTAAGTCACCCGCCCTTTAACGGTCTCTGTCCATCTAGTCGTCCAGCGTGAAACCACGCAATCCGCGAGATGCGCCTTGACGGACGCAATCTCGCCCACCACCAAATCACCAGTGGCGATCCAATCTGCCTCCAAAAGAGGCAGGCCCCTTTTTACCTTGTAGAGAATCGCCCGACGGACGATCTCAAGGTCGAGCGGGGCTACTCCTAACAATACCTGAAGTGCCTCCGTAGAGACGGTCCTACATACCGGCAAACAGGCTAAAAGTACTATACGCTGGCAAGATAATATGCGATTTCTACCGACTACAGTCATGGCTGTGTCATACCATACGGGTGCTCCATAGGCCGCACAGGCCAAGAAAAGGCCACCATATATGGTACGCACAGCCCGCCTACTAAGGCCCCAGTCCGTCCTGAGGACACGCCTCACTAAGCTTACAACGCCTGTAAGCTTTTCCCTAACATAGGGCGGATGCCCAGCAAAGCTAAGTCTCTCTCTCACTACCAGCCCAAGGTATTTGATCTCCTCAACGTAGGAGATGCTTACTCCGCGACATCTGATAACTGGAGGGCGTGACAACGACAATTTGCCCTTCAACAGCATCATCGCTGTCTTGTCGTAAGCAACTCCAACGCCTACTCTCTCTCCCCACTCACTCACTACACACATGACCCGCTCACCATTTGTCTCCAGCTCAGCACGTGACTGGCCTTCGACAAGGATGAGTAGGTCATCCGCATATGCGCACAGTCTGTTTCCTCTACTAAGGGCCCCCAACAGGGGATCCAGCATCATGTTCCACACAAATGGACCGCAAATGGACCCCTGTGGACACCCCCGAGCGGCATCTCTCCAGACTGTGTCGCCCGCACCTACTATGCATGCTCTTCTTTCTCTGAAGTAGCTGGCCCACAAATCGAGCTCTCTGCAGCCTACTTCTCTCAATCTTCTCAAGATGCATCCCCACGATAAGTGGTCAAATGCACCTTTGAAATCAACAAAAACACCTAGGACATACTTTGATGTCGAGAGATCAACGGATCTTCTCACATGGAGCCATGCATCTTCTACACTCTTCCCCTCTTTAAAACCAAACTGGTATTCGGAAGTGCCCAAGTTGCTGCTCTCCTTCAAGCGCTCTACCATCAACCTCTCCAAAACTTTACCGAGCACCGGGAGAAGGCTGATACCACGGTATGAGCGCGGGTCGCTCTTTACCCTATCAGGAGACTTCAGCAAGACCACCACTCTTGAACACTTCCAGGCAGCCGGGAAATATGCTTCGGAGAAACACTTCTGGAATAGCACCCATAAATACTCTGGTATGCCATTCCAGAATCCCCTACACATTTCGCCGGTCATGCCATCAACACCCGGGGATCTCCTACACTTCACTCTCGACATACTATCCGACAGCTCGAACCTTTCGAGCACAGGAGGGTCAGTCGCTTCGCCATCAGGGGGAGGCGTATCGGTCGGGTCTGCCATCGGGAAGAACTCACTCAGCAGTACTCCTGCACACTCATTCCACGAAGACAGTGTCACATCTCCAACCCGTAGGGAAGAAAAGTCTACTCTTTTCGACTTACCCCTACATATCCGATACACCTTCCCCCATGGGTCATCCCTATTCTCCTGCACAAACCTACGCCACTCTTCCTCTTTGACGCGTATAATCGTGGCCTTATACGCTCGTAACGCTGCCAGGTAAGTCGCCTTACGCTGCGGCAAGTTCTCGGCATTAGAGCGCCTCGCTCTCTGGAATTTCTTCCGATGCCGTCTCAAACTCCTACGCATAATGTCCAGCTCCTCAGTCCACCATCTTACCCCGCTAGGCCTAACCACGCGGCTGCGGCCTAGTACTGCGTCGTTAACAGAACACATCCAACGGTCGACTAGGCTAACCATTTCATCGACCGTTAGTGCCCTGAACTCAGCAAGGGTGCATACTGACGCTGCGTCCCTGATGCACCCCGCATAGTGGCTCCAATTTACGTCATAAAGACGCCACTTACGCAGTGGCGGGGGCTCAATCGTTCGTCTCTGGCACGAGAGCATAATTTCCACTATATTGTGGTCACTTATGCCCCACTCGTCAATCACCTTCCAACTGAAGGCAAAGGCAGACATCGCTGCCGCGTTCGCTACCGTCACGTCGATATCGCTAGCACCCATTGGACCGTCAAAGGTATACAGATTACTAGGCTCATTTAAGACCGTCACATTCCTACCGGCTAGCCACTCGCTTAGCATAATTCCTCGTATGTGGTTCTGATGTCCAGGAGCTTGCCTGGCCATCTTACTGAACCACATACGAGAACATGCGTTCGCATCCATGCCTAGGATTACCGGAATGCTACTCTCGTGGAGTAGCACCGAATCCATATACCCTAAATACGGTTCCAATGGGTTACTAAATCGACAGTACACGCTCGCTAGGAGCATTCTCCCTAAACTACCTTCCACCGACACACAAACTCCGTACTCGCCGCTGCTAACAACGGTGCAGTTAGTGGCAATCTCGTCCACTACAACTGCCGAGTTTCCACCACCGTCGGTAAACACTCTCATTCCTCCTGGTAACCCCTGCACTACACCAAGAGATTACTTATAAAAGGGCTCTTGAAGTAGCGCAAAGGCCACACCCTGCCTCCTCATCGTCTGGCCGAACTCGCACGTCGCGGAATAACTGCGGCCACAGTTGTACTGAAGAATGGTTGTACTACCCATCTTCAGTGTCTCGCATTTACTCTTGCCAACCTGCCAGCATACACGGGGCACTGCAGGGAAACCATAGAATGGTCAGCAGCTAACCCCTTCAGCTCACAATTCCTACATCTTAGTGCATTCACACATTGATGGGCAATATGCCCCGCAAAACCGCATCTGCGGCAAACCGCGTCTTTAACTCGACACTCACTCGCCCTGTGGTCGAAGCCACAACACCTGTAACAGGTCTGGACTAGATCTTGCGTACGTACTGTAAAACGGAACCATTTTACATAAACACCGGAGTTCTCCAGCTGTGCAGCAACTCTGGGGGTGCACTCTAGCACGATGGTCGTTGGACCCCCATCTGCACGCCAAGGGGAACTCACCAGCCTCACGGACTTAACGAACTCCGCACGAGTCATGGATTCACTCAAGTTCAACGCAAACACTTCCACCATAAACTCGTCCGGCGTTATTTCGGCATGTACTCGCTGTACTGATATTCTGGGCCCGAGTTTGTCACTCACCGAAACGGTAAGCCCAACTTCCGAAAACTTGCTGTTGTCAGCAATCTTTTGCCTCTCCGCAACGGATGGGGTGCGTATAACGGCACCACCACCACTCACAGGCCGTACCTCGAATACACGTACGCCTAAGGAGGGGGCCACTTGCTCCACCACCTTCTCTATTACTTCCTTTGACGTGGAAGTCTCTTTCCCTCTCACAACTACCGACCACGTCTCCTGAGGCTTGGGCACCTTCGCAGCTGGTGCCAAAGGTACCGCTGCACGAACACCCGGTACCACAGGGGGAGGCATCATTGGAGCACTAGGTGCAGCCAATGGGACTCTGCCAACCCCACAAGCCTCATAGACTTCGAGTTTACCACGCAGTCGCTCGTTTTCGGCCACTAGTTCCATCAACAACGTCTCATACTTCCCGGCACGAGCTATTACAGCCTTGGCCAGGGAGACGTTGGCACCGTCACCTAACACTACCTCACACAGATCACCAGTAATTATCTTCATTCGGGCCACGTGGTCACCGCTGGCATCTGTTTCACCTCTCCTGCTCCTGGCCCTACTGGCCCTTGACACAACGGTCGGAGCAGCACCACTACCTACTGCGGGGGCAGCAGAAACGGCTGCAGGGACAACAAAGTCCACATCTGCATTTTCACTCTCAAGCAACGAGTCCACCGATTTGTGCTTCACAGCGCCGCCGGTTTCAACCTCAGTAGATGACGACTCCGAATCTGTATGCCTTACTAAGGGCACAATTCGCACCGGCACCGATTCTTCATCACCACCTACATCACTGGTCTCCGACGCCAATGCGCTCCGAGAACCCCTCGCCCTGGGCCTTTTGCCCGCCATACCAAAAGCAAAAACCTCCGCCTCTGCCTACCTACACACAACGTTCTATATAAATGGCAAACAGAACACTTACCAGTACTCTGGACACACACACGCACTAGTGTGTTACGTATAGGGCCGTTAAATGACCACGCGGTCAGTTGCCGCTATACTAAACACTGCCAATTATAGGCCAAAATTGCAACACCGATATCTCGGGTCCTGTAAGTCGGATCGCCAAGATCTTTGCGTTACACGCTTCACCGTTCCGCGCACTAAACGGTGACGTAAAAATTATAAAAATCGCACCAGTACTTTCTCAGATAATCGCGTGGGAATCTTTTTCGATAAGCGCTCGAAAAAATCACGTCCGCACTCAACCACTAGAAAAACACAAGTGGGCATCGAATGACAATAGTATTGGCTTGTAGTTGAACTACATTGCTATATTTCAAATTATTGTAGCAAGGTTTTCCGTTTTTTTCGTGGCGAGTTTAACGCCGACTAATCAGACGACTGAACGGCAAGCAACAGCAGCCATTTTAACTCAAAGCGCTTCAAAATTTCTAACGGGTCCGCCAAATAACTTTTTGTTTTTGAAAATGCCAAAAAAAAAGAAACTGCTGAATATTTTCTCAAATTTCTTTTTTTTATTTGAAAGTACAATCCTTCCGGTTAATAATGCAAAATTATTTCATTCAAATGGCTGCCTCGGCTGGCCATGCAGTAGCCTACACGATCGGTCCAATTTTTAAGCACATTATCGACTGTGTGCAGCTGTATTTCACAAATGGCTTCACGAATATTGTCCTTTAAAGCGTCAATTGTCTCTGGCTTGTCGGCGTAACACTTATCTTTGAGGGCACCCCACAAATAATAGTCCAACGGTGTCAAATCGCAGCTCCGAGGTGGCCAAACGACATCAGCTCTGCGGCTGATAATGCGATCTTCAAAAACAGGGCGCAAAACATCGAGTGTAGCTTCGGCTGTGTGGCACGTAGCGCAGTCCTGTTGAAACCACATATTTCCAATATCCTCCTCTTCAATTTTTGTGAACAAAAATTCGTTCAGCATGGCCCGATAACGATCGCCATTGACTGTAACGGCCACTCCTTCCTCATTTTCGAAGAAAAATGGCCCAATTATGCCTCTGGACCCAAATCCGCACCAAACAGTGACTCGTTTTGGGTGCATCGGCTTTTCAATGTATGCGTGCGGGTTTTCTGTACCCCAAATGCGACAATTTTGCTTGTTTACATACCCGCCAATATCAAAATGAGCTTCCTCCGAAAAGATGATTTTTTTTGGCAAAATCGGCATCTTCTGTAAGTTGATGGCAGGCCCACTTAAGCGTACACACTCAGGCGTATACACAACCATATTCGTTCAGCGGAAGGATAAAACTAATTATCTGTCAAATCAGATATGAGCTAAGTGTTACCATTCACGAAATAAGCACTAGTTGAAAAAAAACGTTAGATGGCGGACCCGTACATTATTGGCAAATAACTCATGTGCCTATTTTCTTAAAGAACATTTTTTTATTACCTATTAATTTCCTCCTAACATAAATAGTAAAACAATACAACATTGTTAACAAACAAAACAAGCAAATCCAAGTGATTTTGGTCAGTGTAAAAGTACCTGTACAATCAAATTTTTTTGTAAAATAACTTCTACATGCCACTACAATAACTTGCAAGAGACGGGAGCAATGTTGTTGAAGAACAAAGGGCCGACTCATCTCCCAGTGTAAGGTGAAGTCTGGCAGTCGGGTCGACAAGTCGGACAAAGTCGGAGGTAGGCCAACTTTTTACCGTTTAAAGTGGAATGTGAAAAGAAAACATGAAAACAAACAATTTTTGTTACAATTGTCAGTTTTCATATGGAGTCATCAAAACAGAAACAATTTATGTTAGAATTCATAGATTTATTTAAAAGCAAGCCAGAAGTATGGAAAATAAAAAGCAACGTTTATAAAAACCGTGCTATGAAAAATGTGGCTGATACCGGATTGATAGAAAAGTGCAAAGAAGTGGAAACAAACCCTGACAAGGAGTTTGTTATGGCAAAAATAAGTTCTCTGCGAAGTATTTATCGCAGGGAACTAAAAAAGTCAACACACGTTTAAAGTCTGGTGCCGGAACAGACGAAGAATATGTGCCGTCTTTGTGGTACTATAACCACTTGTCGTTTTTAAAGGACCAAGAAGAACCTCTAGAGGGAGAGTGTGTTGGCCTGGAGTCGGGAGACGAAGAAACTGAAGGTGAAGAAAAGGTAAGTGGATAATAATATTTTTAGAGGATCATAATTTTAGGGACATAGCTCGGATTCTCAATTGTTTGGGATAGATAAAACTAAAGCAAAGTAATTATTCTCACTAATTGTTCCAGCTTAAGGTCTCTTCAGATTTCATAAAACTTTTTCGTTTTTTTCGATATTTCGATTTCCTTTGGAAATCTTCTTCAGGAAAATTTTTATATTAATTACTTTCCTGAATATTTCCAAAGGAAATCGAAATATCGAAAAAAACAAAAAACTTTTATGAAATCTCAAGAGACCTTAAGCTGGACAATCAGTCGAGAATAATTAATCAAATAAAGGTCGAAAAATTAGAAACAAATTATTAAAGCAAAGTAACATACACATTTTTTTCATCCTGTTCTTCAATTTTAATTCGGTACTTCAACAAAAAGAATACACAAAATTAGAGGTATGTCCGTCCCTAAACAACAATTTGGCGTAAACGCCTCTGGCCTCAAATCTCTCCGCGACCTTCGTGGTGCACTCTAGCACTACATTCAACTGCCCCGTATCCGTAGGACGCCAGGGAGCACTGACCATCCGTACACTCTTCCTGTAGGATTCAGGCGACATTATGTCCTTCATGTTCAGCTCATAGAGCTCCTCCATAAAGGTGTCCGGAGAAATCTCCGAATGCACCTTCTAGACAACTACTCTTGGGCCGAGCTTGTCGTTAACCGACACCTCTAAGCCCACCTCCGCAAACTTTGGGTTCTCCACAATTTTCGTGCGCTCCGCCACTGACGGCGAGCGAATAACCGCACCACCATCGCGCGTAGGGCGCACCTCGTGTACGTGCACACCCAAGGTGGGGCCAACTTGGTCCACCACCTTCTCCACTACTTCCTTAGACGTGGCAACGCCCTTGCCCTTAACAACTACGGACCACGTGTCCACTGGCTTCGGCATCGGAGCCGGCGCGACCACAGGGACAGCGGGGCGACTACTCGACCGAATTTCGGGAAGAGGAATCACTGGTCCAGCCAGCGTCACTCGACCAACCCTATCGGACTCATAGACGTCCAACCGCCCACGCAACCGCTCGTGTTCCGCCACCAACTTCATCAGCAGAGCCTCATACCTGCCGGTATGGCTCAGCACCGCTCTGGCCAATCCAATGTTAGCACCGTCCGCCAACATTACTTCATTCAGGTCCCCAGAGATAGCCTTAATACGGGCGACGTACTCATTTCCGTCGTCCAACGGTATATTTCTGGGCCTGCTCATCCTCGGCCTAGACTCCACCACTGGGACATCTAACCTCTCCTTCTCCGGGAGTTCCACCGCCTCCACAGCACCTCCAACCACCCTACTCCTGCTCGCGCGAGCCACCAGAGGTGAATTCGGCTTTGGCCGCTTCACCGTTGCGTCATCCTCCATTTCCGTCGACGACCGCTCCGACTCCGTGTGCCTAACAAACGCACCAGACGGCGATGGCATCACGCTTGCCTCACTCAACTCCTCCTGCACTTCGGACCCCCCGTCCACCGATTGGGAACCACTGTTCCCCTCCTCAGGCTTCCTGGTCCTCAGTTTCCTCCGAGGCATCTCTCTACAAAATGGCACCCCGCCCCTGTTTTTAACAGGCAGCCTGTGCCTATCCCCTTACGTGGGTACCACACACACACACGTGTATTTCTTATGGGACAGCCCAAAAGAAATTCACAAAAAGGGACACAAACTAATCCGCCCGGATCTCAGCGATCCGCCAACCGATCTTTAATAAATTTGTGTCACCGACTTCTACAGACTTGTAGCTGTGCAATCGAATCAATCGGTCCACAAACAACCGAGATATGGGCGTGAAAGTTTTACTTAAAAACGGCACAAAAAATACGAAATTCACCCACACAACCACTGAGTGGCTACCGACGGCAACCGTCCGCTGTGGCGGGCACACCACCACGCAGGAACGCAAAAATATAGTGGAACTAATCCGACTATATCTTTACGATCCGCCAACCGATTTTGATGAAACCTGGATCACCGTCTTCTACAGGCCTGTAGGTAGCCGGTAATAAATTTCACCAATCGGTCCAAAAACTTCCGAGATTTTGTCGTGTAAGTTTTGTGAAAAACTTACAGTCAAAACACCACTAAAACACGCTGAATCACTATAGATAAGCAATATTCAACCGCAAATACGTCTATACGCAACCAGGCGAAGGCATCGAATGACAGATATGTGTTACAGATTAGTGTGAGTACCTGCCGCAATGGCCTAATCTCACAGTGGTCTTAACACCGGGTGAATACAATGCGTCTACCAACGCCCCCGTATGCCGAAGCATCCGAGTACCAATTTAAAACTATGCATTTGGGAATAGTTTTTCCCTTGGTGAGGAACGGAGACTATCTAAACTCCTACCGATCTATGGGTCTCGGCACCCGGTTGCAATACAACTCCACATCGAGCTAAAAGCTCTACCCGCGATTTGGGTTTAAACCACAGCCAGCACGATACTCCCACGAGGGGGCCAACCACTCCCGTGCTACCAGAATTAAGTCTCTGGTCAGACCTCGTAGCCGAATCTACTACCAGTTGAACCCCAAACGGTTCGGGGACTGGTAACCCCACTACTTCTACACTACAACCAGCACACCAGACGATACAACAAAAAGGCAGCAAATGTTCACGAAAATGGCACCAATGGCGATAAGGATAAAACAAACATAAATAAAAATACAAACAAAATAAAAATCCTCTTCAGCGCCAAAAAAAAAGAAAAAATAAAACAAAATAAACGCGCCAACATGAACGCTGCAAAACAACAGACACGCAACACTCAACAGAACAACATAAAACACAGTTGGGCTTGGAATTCCCAGAGGGAATGAAAAACACGCCCTACCTCACTCTGGCTCTTCTCCTATTGAATGCACCCCGTGCAAACTGAGCCAACCGCCCAAACGTCCGATCGTCCTCTAAAACCCTACTGAAGTCCCATACCGCCCCGTCATAAGTAATTCCCATACCCTCTAAGTCCCTAATGTCGTCGTAAAAGGACACTGCGTCAGTATGTGCCTCCAGTCTTCCACCCCCGTCCCACAGTCACAGTCCGGAGTATCAGTCAGGCAACGCCGATGCAAAAATGCATTGAGCGAGCCATGTCCCGTCAGTATAAATCCCGTAAATAAGCCAAAGGCAAAGTCAGGTCTGTCAAGTACGAACGTCGGGTCACGTATAAATTCGTAAGTCACCCGCCCTTTAACGGTCTCTGTCCATCTAGTCGTCCAGCGTGAAACCACGCAATCCGCCAGATGCGCCTTGACGGACGCAATCTCGCCCACTACCAAATCACCAGTGGCGATCCAATCTGCCTCCAAAAGAGGCAGGCCCCTTTTCGCCTTGTAGAGAATCGCCCGACGGACGATCTCAAGGTCGAGCGGCGCTACTCCTAACAACACCTGAAGTGCCTCCGTAGAGACGGTCCTCCATACCGGCAAACAGGCTAGTAATATTATACGCTGGCAAGATAAAATGCGGTTTCTACCGACTACAGTCATGGCTGTGTCGTACCATACGGGTGCTCCATAGGCCGCACAGGCCAAGAAAAGGCCACCATATATAGTACGCACAGCCCGCCTACTAAGGCCCCAGTCCGTCCTGAGGACACACCTCACTAAACGCACAACGCCTGCAAGTTTTTCCCTGACATAGGGCGGATGCCCAGCAAAACTTAGTCGTTCTCTTACCACTAGACCAAGGTATTTAACCTCCTCAACGTAGGAGATGCTTACTCCGCGACATCTTCAACAGCATCAGCGCTGTCTTGTCGTAAGCAACTCCAACGCCTACTCTCTCTCCCCACTCACTCACTATACACATGACCCGCTCACCATTTGTCACCAGCTCAGCACGTGACTGGCCTTCGACAAGGATGAGTAAGTCATCCGCATATGCGCACAGTCTTTATCCTCTACTGAGGGCCCCCAACAGGGGATCCAGCATCATGTTCCACACAAATGGACCGCAAATGGATCCCTGTGGACACCCCCGAGCGGCATCTCTCCAGACTGTGTCGCCCGCACCTACTATGCATGCTTTTCTATCTCTGAAGTAGCTGGCCCACAATTCGAGCTCTCTGCAGCCTACTTCTCTCAACCTCCTTAAAATGCATCCCCACGATAAGTGGTCAAATGCACCTTTGAAGTCCACAAAAACTCCTAGGACATACTTTGATGTCGAGAGATCAACGGATCTTCTCACATGGAGCCATGAATCTTCTAAACTCTTCCCCTCTCTAAAACCAAACTGGTATTCGGAAGTGCCCAAGTTGCTGCTCTCCTTCAAGCGCTCTACCATCAACCTCTCCAAAACTTTACCGAGCACCGGGAGAAGGCTGATACCACGGTATGAGCGCGAGTCGCTCTTTACCCTATCAGGAGACTTCAGCAAGACCACCACTCTTGAACACTTCCAGGCAGCCGGGAAATATGCGTCGGAGAAACACTTCTGGAATAACACCCATAAATACTCTGGTATGCCATTCCAGAGTCCCCTACACATTTCGCCGGCCATGCCATCAATACCCGGGGATCTCCTACTCTTCACTCTCGACATACTATCCGACAGCTCGAACCTTTCGAGCACAGGAGGGTCAGTCACTTCGCCATCAGGGGGAGGCGTATCGGTCGGGTCTGCCCTCGGGAAGAACTCACTCAGCAGTACTCCTGCACACTCATTCCACGAAGACAGTGTCACATCTCCAACCCGTAGGGAAGAAAAGTCTACTCTTTTCAACTTACCCCTACATATCCGATACACCTTCCCCCATGGGTCATCCCTATTCTCCTGCCCAAATCTACGCCACTCTTCCTCCTTGACGCGTATAATCATGGCCTTATACGCTCGTAACGCTACCAGGTAAGTCGCCTTACGCTGCGGCAAGTTCTCGGCATTAGAGCGCCTCGCTCTCTGGAATTTCTTCCGACGCCGTCTCAAACTCCTACGCATAATGTCCAGCTCCTCAGTCCACCATCTTACCCCGCTAGGCCTAACCACGCGGCTGCGGCCTAGTACTGCGTCGTTAACAGAACACATCCAACGGTCGACTAGGCTAACCATTTCATCGACCGTTAGTGCCCTGAACTCAGCAAGGGTGCCTACTGACGCTGCGTCCCTGATGCACCCCGCATAGTGGCTCCAATTTACGTCATAAAGACGCCACTTACGCAGTGGCGGGGGTTCAATCGTTCGTCTCTGGCATGAGAGCATAATTTCCACAATATTGTGGTCACTTATGCCCCACTCGTCAATCACCTTCCAACTGAAGGCAAAGGCAGACATCGCTACCGTCACGTCGATATCGCTAGCACCCATTGGACCGTCAAAGGTATACAGATTACTAGGCTCATTTAAGACCGTCACATTCCTACCGGCTAGCCACTCGCTTAGCATAATTCCTCGTATGTGGTTCTGATGTCCAGGAGCTTGCCTGCTCATCTTACTGAACCACATACGAGAACATGCGTTCGAATCCATGCCTACGATTACCGGAATGCTACTCTCGTGGAGTAGCACCGAATCCATATACCCTAAATACGGTTCCAATGGGTTGCTAAATCGACAATCTATGCTCGCTAGGAGCAATCTCCCTACTCTACCTTCCACCGACACGCAAATTCCGTACTGGCCGCTGCTAACAACGGTGCAGTTAGTGGCAATATCGTCCACTATAACTGCCGAGTTTCCACCACCGTCGGTAAACACCCTCATTCCTCCTGGTAACCCCTGCACTACACCAAGAGATTCCTTATAAAAGGGCTCCTGAAGTAGCGCAAAGGCCACACCCTGCCTCCTCATCGTCTGGCCGAACTCGCACATCGCGGAATAACTGCGGCCACAGTTGTATTGAAGAATGGTTGTACTCCCCATCTTCAATGTCTCGCATTCACTCTTGCCAACCTGCCAGCATACACGGCACTGCAGGGAGACCATGGAATGGTCAGCAGCTAACCCCTTAAGCTCACAATTTCTGCACCTAAGTGCGTTCACGCATTGATGGGCAATATGACCGCGTCTCTAACTCGACACTCACTCGCCCTGTGGTCGAAGCCACAACACCTGTAACAGGTCTGGACGAGATCTTGCGTACGTACCGTGAATCTGAACCACTTCACGTATACACCTGAGTTCTCCAGCTGTGCAGCAACTCTGGGGGTGCACTCTAGCACGACGGTCGTTGGACCCCCATCTGCACGCCAAGGAGAACTCACCAGCCTCACGGATTTCACAAACTCCGCACGAGTCATGGATTCACTAAGATTCAACGAATAAACATCCTCCATGAACTCGTCCGGTGTGATTTCGGCATGTACTCGCTGTACTGAAAGCCTGGGCCCGAGTTTATCACTCACCGAAACGGTAAGCCCAAGTTCTGTCAGCAATCTTCTGCCTCTCCGCAACGGATGGGGTGCGTATAACGGCACCACCACCACTCACAGTCCGTACCTCATGCACACGTACGCCTAAGGAGGGGGCCACTTGCTCCACCACCTTCTCCACTACTTCCTTTGACGTGGAAGTCTCTTTTCCCGTCACTATTACCGACCACGTCTCTTGAGGCTTGGGCACCTTCGCAGCTGGTGCCAAAGGTACCGCTGCACGAACACCCGGTACCACAGGAGAAGGCATCATTGGAGAACTAGGTGCAGCCAATGGGACTCTGCCAACCCCACAAGCCTCGTAGACCTCGAGCTTACCACGCAAACGCTCGGTTTCGGCCACTAACTCCATCAACAACGTCTCATACTTCCCCGCACGAGCTATTACAGCCTTGGCCAGGGAGACATTGGCACCGTCACCTAAAACGACCTCACACAAATCGCCAGTTATTGTCTTCATTCGGGCCACGTGGTCACCGCTGGCGTCTGTTTCAATTCTGGTCGTCCTGCTCCTGGCCCTACTGGCCCTTGACACAACGGTCGGAGCAGCGCCACTACCTACGACGGGGGCAGCAGAAACGGCTGCAGGGACTACAAAATTCACATCTGCACCTTCGCTCTCAAGCAGCGAGTCCACCGATTTGTGCTTCTTCACCTCGCCGCCGGTTTCAACCTCCGTATATGACGACTCCGAATCTGTATGCCTTACTAAGGGCACAATTCCACCTCCATCACTGGTCTCCGATACCAATGCGCTACGTGCACCCCTCGCCCTGGCCCTTTTGCCCGCCATACCGAAGTTAAAACCTCCGCCTCTGTCTACCTACACACAACTATATATGTAATTAGCAAACAAATACTCACCAGTACTTCGGACACACACACGCACTAGTGTATTAGGTATAGGGCCGTTAAATGACCACGCGGTCAGCTGCCGCTATACAAAATACTGGCAAATTTAACACCAAATTATATCACCGATATCTCGGGTCCTATATATCGGATCGCCAAGATTTTTGCGTTGCACGCTTCACTGATTCGCGCACTAAACGGTGATGCACTAGTACTTTCTGAGATAATCGCGTGGGAACCTTTTTCGATAAGCGCTCGAAAAAATCACATCCGCACTGAACCACTAGAAAAACACAAGTGGCATCGAATGACAGAGTCCGCGTGATTTAATGTGATTCTCGACGTGAAGTCCTTAACCACAGGTGAGCATCGCCCCACCAAGAACATGTTTGATACGACTGTTAGCGCCGCCCGTGAGATATCCGTGCTACCCCGCATAGAGGGGCAGCCAAGAGATCAGGAATAGGAAGCCTTACACCATTGGTATACACGATTACGTGGGAGAACAAACGCCCCGTATTCGCATATCCGCCAGCGCGACTTCTTTCTTCCGTCCACGAGCTACCAATTGAGTAAACTCTCTGTACATGAGCTACTCCTCCTTGGTAAGAGTGAGGTACTATCCAAACCTCTTCCGTGATAAGGGCCACGGATCCCATATTTCGAGGATATGCACCTGCCTAGCATACTTCGTTACAAGTAACTGATATACAAGGCAACTACATAGCCTCTACCAGCGATTTTGGTGGCAACCACAGCCAGCACGATCTCCCACAAGGGGGCCAACCCACCCGTGCTACCAGATAGGCATACTCTCTGGTCCGAGTTTCGCAGTGAAGCTGCTCCCAGTTTTTACTTTGTACTAAGTAGGGGACTGGTCACCCCCGGCGACAAAAGCATCAATCGTGAAACAATTATACAGAATCAACACCAACAACAACATCACGTGACATTGCCATTTAAATGCTAAAATTGCAATTTAAACGGTCTAATAACTACAGTCAGACGGCTGCAGCTTTCTCACCGTGGGAGCAAGGCTGTTTCCACCTCTTCCGGTCAATAACAGCGACCGGCAGCCAATCTTCAGGCTTCGCCCGATGATGCCCCCGTGGGTCAACAACAACAAGACACAAACTGAAAGGGCACGAGTTCGAGACCTTCCACGTGTCAATCCCAAACAGCACACGGTACCAGAAACAGGCCTCTGGTCAGACCTCGCGGCTAATCCACTTCCAAATTCGACTCCGACGAAGTCCGGGACTGGCAATCCCTGTGTTCGCAGGGTTCAGCAGTACCGACAACGAGATCCTAAACGGCTGAATAACTAGCTTGAAAAAGTCAGGATCACGAAAAACGTTTAACCACTACAAAAGGGAGACACCGATAGAGACCAGTGAAACCCACAACAACAACTAAACCGTCCTAGCGCGCCGACTCGCGAAAACACGAGAGGCAAACCGCGTTGCCACACACAACGCATCCGGAGACAGAAGCATACTACTCACACACCACTCACCACCGGATCTGGTGACACCCATGCCGACTAAATCCCTAAAAGACCCGTAAAGGGGACACTCGCACAAAACATGGAGCCAATCTTCGATTGGCGCTTCGCAATCACACGACTCCCGATCCGCAAGTCTCATTCTGTGCAAGAATCCATTTAACGACCCGTGACCTGTCAGTATGAAACCAAGGCTTAGATTGAAACTAAACTCAGGGTTCTTCCCGACGAATTCTACATCCGGTATAAATCTATACGTTACTCGACCGTTGGTACTGGAATTCCAACGGCCCTGCCACTCAGATGTGACTAACGCATCTAACCGAGCCCGCCGCTCACTTCTACTCATGCTCTCTGCTCCAACTATGAGCCAATCTGACTCACCCAGTGCGTACCCCCTCTTGATTTTGAAGTCCATGCTACGACGCATCACCTCTAGATCAAGAGGAGTGGCACCCATCAAAACTTGTAGGGCCTCTGTAGACACCGTACGACATACTGGCATACATGCCAATAACATTACTCTCTGAACAGAGAATAAACGACGTTGCCCGAAGACGCTTCTAGCAGTTTCGCACCAAACAGAAGACCCAAATGTTGCCATGGCAACAAAAAGGCCCCTGTACACGGTCCTGACTGCTTGACGACTCAGACCCCACTCACTCCTCATAACACGCCTAACCTTTCCTACAACGCTCGTCAGTTTCTCGCGAAGTCTCCCTATATGAGGCAAAAAGTTCATCCTTTCTCCCATGGTGACTCCGAGGTACTTCACCTCCGTGGAGTAACGGATTGTGCCACCACCATTCAAACGCACGATTGGAAAATGGGACTTGAAACTACCCTTCAGCAACATGGTCACTGTCTTTTCCACCGATAAACTAACTCCTACACGCTCGCCCCACCGAGTGACAATACTCATCATAGCCGAGGATACCTGTTCCAACTCGGAACGAGAACTACCCTCGACCATGATAAGCAAGTCATCAGCGTAAGCACATATCTTGCATTCGGCCTCAAGCTCATGCAAAAGCAAGTCCATCATCAGATTCCACACAAACGGTCCACAAATGGAACCCTGTGGACATCCTCGGACCACATCAACACACTCAGAACTATTTGCCCCGACTATCACTGCTTTTCTGTCAGAGAAGTAACTTCTCCAGAGTGCTACTTCCTGACACCCTAGCCCCGCTAGTCTTTCTTCCACGCTCGCCCAACTCAGATAATCAAACGCACCTTTAAAGTCGATGAAAACACCCAGAAGATACTTCTGAGTACACTCTACAACAGTTCTCCTCACGTGCGCCCAGGCATCTTCGATACTTCGGCCCCTTACGAAACCGAACTGCCAACGGCACATGCTGTCAGCGACTCTCTCATTCAGTCTCTGCACCAGAATCCTCTCCAGTACTTTTCCAAATACTGGTAAGAGACTGATAACCCCGATAAGAACGAGGATTACTCCTGTCCTTATCGATTGACTTCAAGAGTACAATGACACGGGCTACCTTCCACTCGCGTGGAAAATATCCCTCATGTACACACCGCCCATACAAAGCCTCTAGGTATTCCGGAATAGCCTTCCAGACGCTTTTACACATCTCTCCAGCTATTCCATCCATACCAGGTGACTTTCGCGACTTAACTAACGCCATGCTTTCTGCGATCTCTGATCTTTCCAGCTCGGGTGCAACAGTCTCAACTTCCCCAGAAGAAGAAGAAGAGGCCACTGCCTCCGCTCTCGGAAAGAACTCCCGCAGCAAAACTTTGACGCAATCACTCCAGGAAGTAAGAATGGCATCGCCATCTTTCAACCCGGAGAGATCTGTCCTCCTACCTCTGCCAAGGCAGATTCTATACACATGACCCCAAGGATCATTCCTATGGCAGGCAACAAACTGTCGCCAATCTTCCTCTTTCACGTTTACAAGCATATCCTTGTAATCGCTGAGGCAACTTTTGTACGCCGATCTGAGCTGGTCAAGATCACTAGCTTCGTTCCGTTTGCCTCTCTGGAAACGTTTCCTGAGACGGCGCACTTCCCTCCGCTTGAGTGTCAACTCACGTGTCCACCATCGTAATCTTCTCAAAGTTTTCTTGCGACACCTTTCAAGGAGATCGTCGTTAGCCCTATGAACAACTTCGCGCAAACACGAAACTTGCTCATCTACGGTCCTACGACGAAAGACTTCTATCGGAATCTCGCTAGCCTCAGCTGCGATGAATTCTCCATACACATCCCAGTTCACATCCCTGGTGCGCCACCGCACGATGTCTAAGCTGCTAACTTCAGTCCGTTCGTAAGTGAAATCAATTACAATGTAATTGTGATCACTTACGGACGGTCTGACCCTCCAACTAAACTGAAACGTTCTCAAAGCTGCGCTATTCGCAATCGTCACATCTATATCGCTAACTCCTCTACCATTATCAAAAGTGTACTGCTCACTCGGCTCATTCAAGGCATGAAGGTGGCCCGAAACAATCCATTCACTTAGCATCTCTCCCCGGTAATGGTTTTGCGACCCAGTCGAAAGTCTGGGTGTTTTGCTAAACCATAGCGGGTTTGATGCGTTAGCGTCTATCCCTAGGACGAGAGGGTTACTACTCGCAAGTAGTAGTACCGTGTCCATATATGCCAAATACGGCTCTAAAGGCTCAGAAAACTTGCAGTAAATACTACACAAAAATATCCGTCCGAAACCCCCTTCTACACACACGCAAACCCCCAAGTCGGTCCTAGAAACTACGGTACACTCTACGTTACCGTCATTCACGACCACCGCGGAGTTAAGTTTCAAATCAGCGAAGACCCGCATACTCGCAGGCAAACCTGTAATGACACCATGGCCACTAGCAGGTTCCTGAATGAGAGCAAAACTACACTGTCGTTCTACCATTACCTCTCCTACCTCGCACATTGCCGACATTGCCCTACCACAATTTATTTGTAAGATTGTGTGTCCCATACTTAATGTCTAGCCCTCGCTCTAGCCAACATAACGCTGTACATGGGACAGTCCTCAGTCATCATACGATGAGCCGAGGGTCTCCCCTGGAAAGCGCAGTTTCTGCAGTGAATTGCGTTACCGCAATCCCTTGCACAGTGACCCTGTTGACCACACCGAGAACAGGCATTCTCTTTCCATCTGCACTCCCTAACGTAGTGATCAAACGACAAACACCTGAAACAACTTGGCACCGGATCAAACGGTCGTACGCGGAATGAGAACCACTTCACGTAGCAACGACGCGATGCTAGCAAAGGCTCAAGGGCCGAAGCCCGCCCTTCCAAGACAACGTTCGTTGTTCCGCTCTTGGAACTATCCCATGGCCGACTAGTGAGCCCGACACCACTCTTGAACTCCTCGAGCGAGATCCTGTCTTTGAGGTTTTTCTCGAAGACGTCACCCATGAACTCGTCATGAGTGATCTTCGAGTCGACCCCTTGGACGACCACCCGCACTACCGAGCTATCAGGCACCGTAACGGTGAGCCCAGCCTCCTCAAACTTGGTATTCTTGGCAATACCCGCACGCTCCGCTACAGATGGTGTGCGTATTAATACGCCACCACCACGAAGCGCCCTGATCTCATGGACCCGCTCTCTTAAAGTGGGCCCCACCTCACTCACCACCTTGCTGGCCACATCCTTGGCAGTTTGGCCCTTACGGCCCCGCACCACCAAGGACCAGGTCTCGACGGGCTTCACAACTGGTGCAGTGACTACCGAACAACCTCCTCCCACAGCTACAGGGGCAGTCGCCACTGGAGCCGGTGCGAGGAACGTTGCCGGCGCGGTAGGAACCGCGGGTCGAACGGCACTCCTACTGCTCTCCCTGGGCTTGGCGTCAAGACGGCCCCGAAGGCGCTCGTTTTGAGCCAGCAGACCTACCACGAGTGCCTCGTACTCCGAAGAGTAACCGAGGACCCTCGCAACCAACTCCTTACTAACATTGGCCTCCATTAAATCGGAGACCAACCTACGGGTGACCGCCTGTGTCCGCTCTACAGCGGCACCGACGTCACCCAGTCCACTGGGACCTACGCGGCTACGGCCGCGACCACCATCGCTGCTGGCGGGGGCTGCCGTACCAATAGGTACAGTTGGCAGCGAACCCTTCAACACGCCTTTCGGCGTACCAGCAGCTCTCAAAACTTCACTAACCTTACTTATAGTGCTCCTCATCTCCTCAGCCAACGTACTGACACCACTGGTGCCAGCAACCAACTTGGCGCTGCTACCACCAGCGCCCCCTTCACTTCCTGCCTGGGTACCACTCGCACCCCTCTTCGGACTGCCTCTAGAAGGCACTCCACCAGCTCCTGCACTACTATCAAAGTCGGCGTCAACCGGCTTTGATCTAGCCTTACCTTCTGGCGACCCCAGCAGAACCCGTTTGGGAACGGCTGAGGACGTCGATGACTCACCATCCGTCATCGAACCAGACATGCCAGCAGCGCTGCCGCCACTACCAGTCTGGCCCCGCCGCTTACGGCGCTTAACCATCCCACAACAACAACTAGTCAAGTAAGAAATTCAAAGTAAACACTTACCCGAATTGCTGTTACTTACTAGCAACAAAATGTACTATAAGAAGTACTATAACCACTTGTTTACAATTTGGCGAACCAAAGTTGTAAACAAGTTACCGTTCTTGCACAACAACAACGAACACAGCAACGATGCTGTGTACAAACCTGTTACCGCACACAAACTCACTAACACTCTCGCACAGATGACCACTATAGAAAACTCTACCACTGACTATCCGCAAACACGTCTGATCGCAACGAATGCTCACAAACCAATGACATCGAATGACAATAGTATTGGCTTGTAGTTGAACTACATTGCTATGTTTCAAATTATTGTAGCAAAGTTTTCCGTTTTTTTCGTGGCGAGTTTAACGCCAACTAATCAGACGACTGAACGGCAAGCAAGAGCAGCCATTTTAACGCAAAGCGCTTCAAAATTTCTAACGGGTCCGCCAAATAACTTTTTGTTTTTGAAAATGCCAAAAAAAAAGAAACTACTGAATATTTTCTCAAATTTGTTTTTTTTATTTGAAGGTACAATCCTTCCGGTTAATAATGGAAAATTATTTCATTCAAATGGCTGCCTCGGCTGGCCATGCAGTAGCCTACACGATCGGTCCAATTTTTAAGCACATTATCGACTGTGTGCAGCTGTATTTCACAAATGGCTTCACGAATATTGTCCTTTAAAGCGTCAATTGTCTCTGGGTTGTCGGCGTAACACTTATCTTTGAGGGCACCCCACAAATAATAGTCCAACGGTGTCAAATCGCAGCTCCGAGGTGGCCAAACGACATCAGCTCTGCGGCTGATAATGCGATCTTCAAAAACAGGGCGCAAAACATCGAGTGTAGCTTCGGCTGTGTGGCACGTAGCGCAGTCCTGTTGAAACCAAATATTGCCAATATCCTCCTCTTCAATTTTTGTGAACAAAAATTCGTTCAGCATGACCCGATAACGATCGCCATTGACTGTAACGGCCACTCCTTCCTCATTTTCGAAGAAAAATGGCCCAATTATGCCTCTGGACCCAAATCCGCACCAAACAGTGACTCGTTTTGGGTGCATCGGCTTTTCAATGTATGCGTGCGGGTTTTCTGTGCCCCAAATGCGACAATTTTGCTTGTTTACATACCCGCCAAGATCAAAATGAGCTTCCTCCGAAAAGATGATTTTTTTTGGCAAAATCGGCATCTTCTGTAAGTTGATCGCAGGCCCACTTAAGCGTACACACTCAAGCGTATACACAACCGTATTCGTTCAGCGGAAGGATAAAACTAATTATCTGTCAAATCAGATATGAGCTAAGTGTTACCATTCACGAAATAAGCACTAGTTGAAAAAAAACGTTAGATGGCGGACCCGTACATTATTGGCAAATAACTCATGTGCCTATTTTCTTAAAGAACATTTTTTTATTACCTATTAATTTCCTCCTAACATAAATAGTAAAACAATACAACAGTGTTAACAAACAAAACAAAAAAAAAACAAGCAAATCCAAGTGATTTTGGTCAGTGTAAAAGTACCTATACAATCAAATTTTTTTGAAAAATAACTACTACATGCCCATTTCTCTTTGTGGGCACCGCTGCATTAAAGGGAATAACTTGCAAGAGACGGGAGCAATGTTGTTTAAGAATAAAGGGCCGACTCATCTCCCAGTGTAAGGTGAAGTCTGGCAGTCGGGTCGACAAGTCGGGCAAAAATCAAAACAACTTTGATTTTTTTCAAGTCGGGCCGACGTTTCATTCAGTGTAAGGGGAGGTAGGCCAACTTTGTACCGTTTAAAGTGGAATGTGAAAAGAAAACATGAAAACAAACAATTTTTGTTACAATTGTCAGTTTTCATATGGAGTCATCAAAACAGAAACAATTTATGTTAGAATTCATAGATTTTGTTGCGGCAAGAGTTTTTGCCGTTTGGAATAAAATTATTAAAAACTTTTTTTTTTAATATTTTAAAACTTTATTTACTTTTTACAAATTTTCGGTTGGGACGTCTGTCCGTAGAAAAATCAAAAACACGAATAATTATTTGTAAATAGAAGAGATGACACTTGTCGAATCCCTGGTTTCTTTTTAGATCGATAACAACCAATAAAAAAAATCGATATTTATATGCTAATTTTTTAAGGGGAGTTTACATCATGAGGCTTCATGAATGTTCGCAGTATTTCATATCATTCGGTTGTACAGACATGTCTGATTGATTTCAATACATTTCAATACCAGAACATGAAACTTAATAATAAATCAATGACTTCAAAGTCATTTCTAATGCAAATTATTTAATTTCCGCAACACCGGCCCCGTTGCAAGACTATGGGAATTCATTTTTCTTGCAAGTCATCGTGCGGTAGTACGGCCAATTTATGTATAGGCCGCCTATATGTGCCGTTGGCGTATTTTGCCGTCGCTGCTGGCCTCGACCTCGATGACTCTGCCAACGACCCACTTCTGCGGTGGAAGATTGTCCTCGTGGACGATTACGACCTCTCCCACTGTTATGTTGTCGCCTGGGTGTGTCCATTTGTCGCGTGCTTGTAGGCCTCTCACGTAGTCCTGCCGCCACGCATCCCAGAAGTGTTCCTTGAGCGATGACAGTTGGCGAAACCGCTTCAAAGAAGTCGCCTTGCTGCCTGATTCGCCTACGCCTGGCAGCGCTTTGAGCGAGCACCCGATTAACAAGTGCCCTGGCGTTAGGGGCACTCCATCGTTGGGGTCTTCTGTCATGGCGACGATTGGCCTGGAATTTAGAATGGAATCGACGTCGACCAGGACTGTCGTCAACTCTTCGAACGTAAGAAGAACTCGACCCATCGTTCGCAGCAACAGGAACTTGGCTGACTTCTTCGCTGCTTCCCAGAGACCTCCGAAGTGCGGTGCTCGTGGAGGGATGAACCGGAACTCTATCCCGCGTTCTGCGCTCATTTGCTGCACCTTCGCTCTCCCTCTCTCGCTCCACAGTTTTGCGGTCCCGACAAAATTTGTCCGGTGATATAAAAATCTCTTAGATGTGACACAAAAACCGTGCCTGTGCACACAAACCACGCTGTGCGGCTACCGCACGCAACCGTTCGCTATAGCGGGCACACACCACGCTACCGACCAAAAATGGACTTAAACTAATCCGCCGATATCTCGGCAATCCTCCAACCGATCTTAGTAAAATTTTTGTCACAGCACTCTGCAGGCTTGCAGCTGTGCAGTGATGCAAATTTTTCAAAATCGGCCCACAACCAACTTCACAAAAGGCGTGTAAGTTTTTAATAAAAGTTACACTAATATTGCAAAATCCACTAGAAAAACACTGATATTCCGTATACACGTCTGCTCGCAACTACACGGTGGCATCGAATCGGCATCGAATGACAATAGTATTGGCTTGTAGTTGAACTACATTGCTATACAACTGAACGGCAAGCAAGAACAGCCATTTTAACTCAAAGCGCTTCAAAATTACTAACGGGTCCGCCAAATAACTTTTTGTTTTTGAAAATGGCAAAAAAAAAAGAAACTACTGAATATTTTCTCAAATTTCTTTTTTTTATTTGAAAGTACAATCCTTCCGGTTAATAATGGAAAATTATTTCATTCAAATGGCTGCATCGGCTGGCCATGCAGCATGCTACACGATCGGTCCAATTTTTAAGCACATTATCGACTGTGTGCAGCTGTATTTCACAAATGGCTTCACGAATATTGTCCTTTAAAGCGTCCATTGTCTCTGGCTTGTCGGCGTAACACTTATCTTTGAGGGCACCCCACAAATAATAGTCCAACGGTGTCAAATCGCAGCTCCGAGGTGGCCAAACGACATCAGCTCTGCGGCTGATAATGCGATCTTCAAAAACAGGGCGCAAAACATCGAGTGTAGCTTCGGCTGTGTGGCACGTAGCGCCGTCCTGTTGAAACCAAATATTGCCAATATCCTCCTCTTCAATTTTTGTGAACAACAATTCATTCAACATGGCCCGATAACGATCGCCATTGACTGTAACGGCCTTCCTCATTTTCGAAGAAAAATGGCCCAATTATGCCTCTGGACCCAAATCCGCACCAAACAGTGACTCGTTTTGGGTGCATCGGCTTTTCAATGTATGCGTGCGGGTTTTCTGTACCCCAAATGCGACAATTTTGCTTGTTTACATACCCGCCAAGATCAAAATGAGCTTCCTCCGAAAAGATGATTTTTTTTGGCAAAATCGGCATCTTCTGTAAGTTGATCGCAGGCCCACTTAAGCGTACACACTCAAGCGTATACACAACCGTATTCGTTCAGCGGAAGGATAAAACTAATTATCTGTCAAATCAGATATGAGCTAAGTGTTACCATTCACGAAATAAGCACTAGTTGAAAAAAAACGTTAGATGGCGGACCCGTACATTATTGGCAAATAACTCATGTGCCTATTTTCTTAAAGAACATTTTTTTATTACCTATTAATTTCCTCCTAACATAAATAGTAAACCAATACAACAGTGTTAACAAACAAAACAAAAAAAAAACAAGCAAATCCAAGTGATTTTGGTCAGTGTAAAAGTACCTATACAATCAAATTTTTTTGAAAAATAACTACTACATGCCCATTTCTCTTTGTGGGCACCGCTGCATTAAAGGGAATAACTTGCAAGAGACGGGAGCAATGTTGTTTAAGAATAAAGGGCCGACTCATCTCCCAGTGTAAGGTGAAGTCTGGCAGTCGGGTCGACAAGTCGGGCAAAAATCAAAACAACTTTGATTTTTTTCAAGTCGGGCCGACGTTTCATTCAGTGTAAGGGGAGGTAGGCCAACTTTGTACCGTTTAAAGTGGAATGTGAAAAGAAAACATGAAAACAAACAATTTTTGTTACAATTGTCAGTTTTCATATGGAGTCATCAAAACAGAAACAATTTATGTTAGAATTCATAGATTTTGTTGCGGCAAGAGTTTTTGCCGTTTGGAATAAAATTATTAAAAACTTTTTTTTTTAATATTTTAAAACTTTATTTACTTTTTACAAATTTTCGGTTGGGACGTCTGTCCGTAGAAAAATCAAAAACACGAATAATTATTTGTAAATAGAAGAGATGACACTTGTCGAATCCCTGGTTTCTTTTTAGATCGATAACAACCAATAAAAAAAATCGATATTTATATGCTAATTTTTTAAGGGGAGTTTACATCATGAGGCTTCATGAATGTTCGCAGTATTTCATATCATTCGGTTGTACAGACATGTCTGATTGATTTCAATACATTTCAATACCAGAACATGAAACTTAATAATAAATCAATGACTTCAAAGTCATTTCTAATGCAAATTATTTAATTTCCGCAACACCGGCCCCGTTGCAAGACTATGGGAATTCATTTTTCTTGCAAGTCATCGTGCGGTAGTACGGCCAATTTATGTATAGGCCGCCTATATGTGCCGTTGGCGTATTTTGCCGTCGCTGCTGGCCTCGACCTCGATGACTCTGCCAACGACCCACTTCTGCGGTGGAAGATTGTCCTCGTGGACGATTACGACCTCTCCCACTGTTATGTTGTCGCCTGGGTGTGTCCATTTGTCGCGTGCTTGTAGGCCTCTCACGTAGTCCTGCCGCCACGCATCCCAGAAGTGTTCCTTGAGCGATGACAGTTGGCGAAACCGCTTCAAAGAAGTCGCCTTGCTGCCTGATTCGCCTACGCCTGGCAGCGCTTTGAGCGAGCACCCGATTAACAAGTGCCCTGGCGTTAGGGGCACTCCATCGTTGGGGTCTTCTGTCATGGCGACGATTGGCCTGGAATTTAGAATGGAATCGACGTCGACCAGGACTGTCGTCAACTCTTCGAACGTAAGAAGAACTCGACCCATCGTTCGCAGCAACAGGAACTTGGCTGACTTCTTCGCTGCTTCCCAGAGACCTCCGAAGTGCGGTGCTCGTGGAGGGATGAACCGGAACTCTATCCCGCGTTCTGCGCTCATTTGCTGCACCTTCGCTCTCCCTCTCTCGCTCCACAGTTTTGCGGTCCCGACAAAATTTGTCCGGTGATATAAAAATCTCTTAGATCTGACACAAAAACCGTGCCTGTGCACACAAACCACGCTGTGCGGCTACCGCACGCAACCGTTCGCTATAGCGGGCAGACACCACGCTACCGACCAAAAATGGACTTAAACTAATCCGCCGATATCTCGGCAATCCTCCAACCGATTTTAGTAAAATTTTTGTCACAGCACTCTGCAGGCTTGCAGCTGTGCAGTGATGCAAATTTTTCAAAATCGGCCCACAACCAACTTCACAAAAGGCGTGTAAGTTTTTAATAAAAGTTACACTAATATTGCAAAATCCACTAGAAAAACACTCTGATATTCCGTATACACGTCTGCTCGCAACTACACGGTGGCATCGAATCGGCATCGAATGACAATAGTATTGGCTTGTAGTTGAACTACATTGCTATACAACTGAACGGCAAGCAAGAACAGCCATTTTAACTCAAAGCGCTTCAAAATTTCTAACGGGTCCGCCAAATAACTTTTTGTTTTTGAAAATGGCAAAAAAAAAGAAACTACTGAATATTTTCTCAAATTTCTTTTTTTTATTTGAAAGTACAATCCTTCCGGTTAATAATGGAAAATTATTTCATTCAAATGGCTGCCTCGGCTGGCCATGCAGCATGCTACACGATCGGTCCAATTTTTAAGCACATTATCGACTGTGTGCAGCTGTATTTCACAAATGGCTTCACGAATATTGTCCTTTAAAGCGTCCATTGTCTCTGGCTTGTCGGCGTAACACTTATCTTTGAGGGCACCCCACAAATAATAGTCCAACGGTGTCAAATCGCAGCTCCGAGGTGGCCAAACGACATCAGCTCTGCGGCTGATAATGCGATCTTCAAAAACAGGGCGCAAAACATCGAGTGTAGCTTCGGCTGTGTGGCACGTAGCGCCGTCCTGTTGAAACCAAATATTGCCAATATCCTCCTCTTCAATTTTTGTGAACAACAATTCATTCAACATGGCCCGATAACGATCGCCATTGACTGTAACGGCCTTCCTCATTTTCGAAGAAAAATGGCCCAATTATGCCTCTGGACCCAAATCCGCACCAAACAGTGACTCGTTTTGGGTGCATCGGCTTTTCAATGTATGCGTGCGGGTTTTCTGTACCCCAAATGCGACAATTTTGCTTGTTTACATACCCGCCAAGATCAAAATGAGCTTCCTCCGAAAAGATGATTTTTTTTGGCAAAATCGGCATCTTCTGTAAGTTGATCGCAGGCCCACTTAAGCGTACACACTCAAGCGTATACACAACCATATTCGTTCAGCGGAAGGATAAAACTAATTATCTGTCAAATCAGATATGAGCTAAGTGTTACCATTCACGAAATAAGCACTAGTTGAAAAAAAACGTTAGATGGCGGACCCGTACATTATTGGCAAATAACTCATGTGCCTATTTTCTTAAAGAACATTTTTTTATTACCTATTAATTTCCTCCTAACATAAATAGTAAAACAATACAACAGTGTTAACAAACAAAACAAAAAAAAAACAAGCAAATCCAAGTGATTTTGGTCAGTGTAAAAGTACCTATACAATCAAATTTTTTTGAAAAATAACTACTACATGCCCATTTCTCTTTGTGGGCACCGCTGCATTAAAGGGAATAACTTGCAAGAGACGGGAGCAATGTTGTTTAAGAATAGAGGGCCGACTCATCTCCCAGTGTAAGGTGAAGTCTGGCAGTCGGGTCGACAAGTCGGGCAAAAATCAAAACAACTTTGATTTTTTTCAAGTCGGGCCGACGTTTCATTCAGTGTAAGGGGAGGTAGGCCAACTTTGTACCGTTTAAAGTGGAATGTGAAAAGAAAACATGAAAACAAACAATTTTTGTTACAATTGTCAGTTTTCATATGGAGTCATCAAAACAGAAACAATTTATGTTAGAATTCATAGATTTTGTTGCGGCAAGAGTTTTTGCCGTTTGGAATAAAATTATTAAAAACTTTTTTTTTTAATATTTTAAAACTTTATTTACTTTTTACAAATTTTCGGTTGGGACGTCTGTCCGTAGAAAAATCAAAAACACGAATAATTATTTGTAAATAGAAGAGATGACACTTGTCGAATCCCTGGTTTCTTTTTAGATCGATAACAACCAATAAAAAAAATCGATATTTATATGCTAATTTTTTAAGGGGAGTTTACATCATGAGGCTTCATGAATGTTCGCAGTATTTCATATCATTCGGTTGTACAGACATGTCTGATTGATTTCAATACATTTCAATACCAGAACATGAAACTTAATAATAAATCAATGACTTCAAAGTCATTTCTAATGCAAATTATTTAATTTCCGCAACACCGGCCCCGTTGCAAGACTATGGGAATTCATTTTTCTTGCAAGTCATCGTGCGGTAGTACGGCCAATTTATGTATAGGCCGCCTATATGTGCCGTTGGCGTATTTTGCCGTCGCTGCTGGCCTCGACCTCGATGACTCTGCCAACGACCCACTTCTGCGGTGGAAGATTGTCCTCGTGGACGATTACGACCTCTCCCACTGTTATGTTGTCGCCTGGGTGTGTCCATTTGTCGCGTGCTTGTAGGCCTCTCACGTAGTCCTGCCGCCACGCATCCCAGAAGTGTTCCTTGAGCGATGACAGTTGGCGAAACCGCTTCAAAGAAGTCGCCTTGCTGCCTGATTCGCCTACGCCTGGCAGCGCTTTGAGCGAGCACCCGATTAACAAGTGCCCTGGCGTTAGGGGCACTCCATCGTTGGGGTCTTCTGTCATGGCGACGATTGGCCTGGAATTTAGAATGGAATCGACGTCGACCAGGACTGTCGTCAACTCTTCGAACGTAAGAAGAACTCGACCCATCGTTCGCAGCAACAGGAACTTGGCTGACTTCTTCGCTGCTTCCCAGAGACCTCCGAAGTGCGGTGCTCGTGGAGGGATGAACCGGAACTCTATCCCGCGTTCTGCGCTCATTTGCTGCACCTTCGCTCTCCCTCTCTCGCTCCACAGTTTTGCGGTCCCGACAAAATTTGTCCGGTGATATAAAAATCTCTTAGATCTGACACAAAAACCGTGCCTGTGCACACAAACCACGCTGTGCGGCTACCGCACGCAACCGTTCGCTATAGCGGGCAGACACCACGCTACCGACCAAAAATGGACTTAAACTAATCCGCCGATATCTCGGCAATCCTCCAACCGATCTTAGTAAAATTTTTGTCACAGCACTCTGCAGGCTTGCAGCTGTGCAGTGATGCAAATTTTTCAAAATCGGCCCACAACCAACTTCACAAAAGGCGTGTAAGTTTTTAATAAAAGTTACACTAATATTGCAAAATCCACTAGAAAAACACTGATATTCCGTATACACGTCTGCTCGCAACTACACGGTGGCATCGAATCGGCATCGAATGACAATAGTATTGGCTTGTAGTTGAACTACATTGCTATACAACTGAACGGCAAGCAAGAACAGCCATTTTAACTCAAAGCGCTTCAAAATTTCTAACGGGTCCGCCAAATAACTTTTTGTTTTTGAAAATGGCAAAAAAAAAAGAAACTACTGAATATTTTCTCAAATTTCTTTTTTTTATTTGAAAGTACAATCCTTCCGGTTAATAATGGAAAATTATTTCATTCAAATGGCTGCCTCGGCTGGCCATGCAGCATGCTACACGATCGGTCCAATTTTTAAGCACATTATCGACTGTGTGCAGCTGTATTTCACAAATGGCTTCACGAATATTGTCCTTTAAAGCGTCCATTGTCTCTGGCTTGTCGGCGTAACACTTATCTTTGAGGGCACCCCACAAATAATAGTCCAACGGTGTCAAATCGCAGCTCCGAGGTGGCCAAACGACATCAGCTCTGCGGCTGATAATGCGATCTTCAAAAACAGGGCGCAAAACATCGAGTGTAGCTTCGGCTGTGTGGCACGTAGCGCCGTCCTGTTGAAACCAAATATTGCCAATATCCTCCTCTTCAATTTTTGTGAACAACAATTCATTCAACATGGCCCGATAACGATCGCCATTGACTGTAACGGCCTTCCTCATTTTCGAAGAAAAATGGCCCAATTATGCCTCTGGACCAAAATCCGCACAAAACATTGACTCGTTTTGGGTGCATCGGCTTTTCAATGTACACCTGTGCCCCAAATGCGACAATTTTGCTTGTTTACATACCCGCCAAGATCAAAATGAGCTTCATCCGAAAAGATGATTATTGGCAACATCTTTACATTATTGGCAAATAACTAATGTGCCTATTTTCTTAAAGAACATTTTTTTATTACCTATTAATTTCCTCCTAACATAAATAGTAAAACAATACAACATTGCAGTTCGTTGGTGACTGCCATGCAAGACAGACGCATAGCGGAGATCAGCATTTCTTTTCAGTTTCATTATCGAGTGTCAAGCACAGAACAGTGTAACTGCAATTTACTTTTTTTCTTTTGTTACTTAAAACCCCAAAAGAAAAATAGACTCTTACAAAAACAAATCAAGTGGAATGAGTGAGCTTAGTGCTCCAATATCAATTGATCAAAGTGATAAAAACAATGCACAAACAAAAAATGATTTACCTTCAGCGGTAAATAGAAAAAGAATAAATAACATAAGCGGTGGAACGATGTCGAAACAACTAAACAATAATTACTATGCAATTCTTGACAATGACAAAGATTGTGATAGAGAATGTGTAGAAAAATTTGAGAAACATGTACAAGAGCATGAAACTTCATCAACTGCTAAGAGTTCTGTTCAAAACAGCACTGGGACTGAGACTAACAACTCTCTTACAAACACATCTACAAGAAACAATGCCACAACTAACAACTCTACAATTAATGAGAACGAAACGAATAATCAAAACACAACAAATAATAACCAAAACATAAAAATACCGCCGATCAATATCTTTGGTGTGCTACCCAATGAACTTATTAATTTCATAAAGAATGGAATTAAAATAAAAGATTTTAAAATCAAAGAACTTTCAAATAAAAAAATAATTCTGTTCTTGTCTAATATGACAGATTACACAAAAGCAGTAGCTTATTTAGAAAAAACAAAAACCAAATTTTTTACTTATACACCTAAAAACTTAAAAACAAAAACATTCCTTCTTAAAGGTCTCAATGTAAACGATGACCCTATTATAATTTATTATGAATTATGATCATTCCAAAACGAAAATCTGAAATATGTTAAAGTGAATCAATTTTCAACTAACAAATCAATTCAAGAGGACTATAAGCTACCAATTTTTTTAGTTCAAATAAGTAACGAAAGCAGCGTTAGTGAATTAAAAAAAATTAAGGGGTTCCTTCATCGTTGTGTTAGATGGGAAGCTATAAGAAAACCAGAAATTTCACAATGCAGACGATGTCAAAGTTTTTTTCACAGCGCTGCAAATTGTCACTTACCACATAGATGCGTTAAATGCAAGGAATCTCATGCAATTGGAAATTGTTCACTGAATATTGTACCTTCAAATGAAAGAGAAAAACTTTGCTGCGTGCTATGCAACAAATATGGTCACCCGGCCTCATATAAAGGATGCGAAAAGTATAAAGAGCTTCAAGAGAAACTCCGCAACAAAAAGCAAAATTTAACAATCAAAGGAAATCACACAACATCTATGCGTGTCACCCCAGACTTAAGTTTTGCAGATATGTTTCACAACAACCCTACTCAACCCGGAAATAACACCAACCCTGTTCAACAGGCATTAAAAGATCTTAATAACTCTATGTTAAATCTTTCTAATCAGATTATAAATTTACAAAAACATCTCCAGATACAAACTGCGAGAATATATACTATATTTTCCACATTAGAGATTTAAACATGGTAGAAACAATTTCAGAACCCATTAATATAATAGAAATTAATGTTAATTCATTAATAAGACTGAACAGGAGATGTGAATTAGTTAACTTTCTTAATAAATATATGCCAGATATAGTTCTTTTAAACGAAACTAAACTCAATGTAAAACATAAAATAAATTATAAAGATTATGTTATGGTACGCAAAGATAGGTTCAAAGCTATAAGGGGAGGGGGAACCGCCATCTTAGTAAAACAGGGTATAAAATATAAGCAATATGAAAATAACTTCCGAAGCTCCCTGGAATGTTTGGAGGCTTGTGTCATTTATATTCCACTAATCGATAATAGAAAATTATTTCTAGTATCTGCATACTTTCCCGCAGGGAACAACCACGACAGCCTTAAATCGGACATAGATAAACTTTATCGATCACTAGACCTACAAAACCCCAATAATTTTTATATAATCGCAGGAGATCTGAACTGCAAACATTTGGAATGGGGCAACTCTTTAAACAATACAAAGGAAAATATTTTAAGAAAATGGATTGAAGACAATGCTATAAAATATAGATGCAATCTATATGCTTCCACTTCACCATCATTCCATACCTAGATTCATACCTAGATATTTGTCTTTTTGACTCCCGTTTGTCTATAGGTAAAGAAAACGATTCAGTTAATTGTCTTAAAACTATTCAGTACGACAGTGACCACAACGCGGTGCAAATTCTTGTACATAGAGTGGAAAAAGACCACCCACTTACTTTTTTTAAGGAAATACAAGTTTCACAATATAATTACAAAAAAACTAATTGGAAAAAATTTGAGAGATATATTTTGAACGAGTTAAATAGTAATGGTACCCCAAATGATAGGAATCTCACAATTTCAGAGATAGACTTTTATTTAAAAAAACTAAATGATATATTGAACAGAGCAATCGAAAATTCAGTTCCAAAATTTGAAGTTTTCGATTCTACTGAAAAATTTGTTAATTCAATCATAAGAAAATTACAAAATGAGAAAAGTAAATTTCTTACAATTTTGAAAAAATACAACCGGTTGGAATATTACCTAACACCAACCGAGCTAAACTTACTGAAACAAAAAATAAAACTAATAAAAAAACTTATAGGCGATAATTTTATAATAGCTGCAAACAAACACTACCAAGACAAATTATCCAAAATTAATCATAAAAATGGAGCAGATATGTTTGCAGAAGTAAAAAAAATGTTTAGAACGAACGAACAAACAAACTTGAGGGTAATTAAAATTGTACCCCAAAATGCGACAATTTTGCTTGTTTACATACCCGCCAAGATCAAAATGAGCTTCCTCCGAAAAGATGATTTTTTTTGGCAAAATCGGCATCTTCTGTAAGTTGATCGCAGGCCCACTTAAGCGTACACACTCAAGCGTATACACAACCATATTCGTTCAGCGGAAGGATAAAACTAATTATCTGTCAAATCAGATATGAGCTAAGTGTTACCATTCACGAAATAAGCACTAGTTGAAAAAAAACGTTAGATGGCGGACCCGTACATTATTGGCAAATAACTCATGTGCCTATTTTCTTAAAGAACATTTTTTTATTACCTATTAATTTCCTCCTAACATAAATAGTAAAACAATACAACAGTGTTAACAAACAAAACAAAAAAAAAACAAGCAAATCCAAGTGATTTTGGTCAGTGTAAAAGTACCTATACAATCAAATTTTTTTGAAAAATAACTACTACATGCCCATTTCTCTTTGTGGGCACCGCTGCATTAAAGGGAATAACTTGCAAGAGACGGGAGCAATGTTGTTTAAGAATAGAGGGCCGACTCATCTCCCAGTGTAAGGTGAAGTCTGGCAGTCGGGTCGACAAGTCGGGCAAAAATCAAAACAACTTTGATTTTTTTCAAGTCGGGCCGACGTTTCATTCAGTGTAAGGGGAGGTAGGCCAACTTTGTACCGTTTAAAGTGGAATGTGAAAAGAAAACATGAAAACAAACAATTTTTGTTACAATTGTCAGTTTTCATATGGAGTCATCAAAACAGAAACAATTTATGTTAGAATTCATAGATTTTGTTGCGGCAAGAGTTTTTGCCGTTTGGAATAAAATTATTAAAAACTTTTTTTTTTAATATTTTAAAACTTTATTTACTTTTTACAAATTTTCGGTTGGGACGTCTGTCCGTAGAAAAATCAAAAACACGAATAATTATTTGTAAATAGAAGAGATGACACTTGTCGAATCCCTGGTTTCTTTTTAGATCGATAACAACCAATAAAAAAAATCGATATTTATATGCTAATTTTTTAAGGGGAGTTTACATCATGAGGCTTCATGAATGTTCGCAGTATTTCATATCATTCGGTTGTACAGACATGTCTGATTGATTTCAATACATTTCAATACCAGAACATGAAACTTAATAATAAATCAATGACTTCAAAGTCATTTCTAATGCAAATTATTTAATTTCCGCAACACCGGCCCCGTTGCAAGACTATGGGAATTCATTTTTCTTGCAAGTCATCGTGCGGTAGTACGGCCAATTTATGTATAGGCCGCCTATATGTGCCGTTGGCGTATTTTGCCGTCGCTGCTGGCCTCGACCTCGATGACTCTGCCAACGACCCACTTCTGCGGTGGAAGATTGTCCTCGTGGACGATTACGACCTCTCCCACTGTTATGTTGTCGCCTGGGTGTGTCCATTTGTCGCGTGCTTGTAGGCCTCTCACGTAGTCCTGCCGCCACGCATCCCAGAAGTGTTCCTTGAGCGATGACAGTTGGCGAAACCGCTTCAAAGAAGTCGCCTTGCTGCCTGATTCGCCTACGCCTGGCAGCGCTTTGAGCGAGCACCCGATTAACAAGTGCCCTGGCGTTAGGGGCACTCCATCGTTGGGGTCTTCTGTCATGGCGACGATTGGCCTGGAATTTAGAATGGAATCGACGTCGACCAGGACTGTCGTCAACTCTTCGAACGTAAGAAGAACTCGACCCATCGTTCGCAGCAACAGGAACTTGGCTGACTTCTTCGCTGCTTCCCAGAGACCTCCGAAGTGCGGTGCTCGTGGAGGGATGAACCGGAACTCTATCCCGCGTTCTGCGCTCATTTGCTGCACCTTCGCTCTCCCTCTCTCGCTCCACAGTTTTGCGGTCCCGACAAAATTTGTCCGGTGATATAAAAATCTCTTAGATCTGACACAAAAACCGTGCCTGTGCACACAAACCACGCTGTGCGGCTACCGCACGCAACCGTTCGCTATAGCGGGCAGACACCACGCTACCGACCAAAAATGGACTTAAACTAATCCGCCGATATCTCGGCAATCCTCCAACCGATCTTAGTAAAATTTTTGTCACAGCACTCTGCAGGCTTGCAGCTGTGCAGTGATGCAAATTTTTCAAAATCGGCCCACAACCAACTTCACAAAAGGCGTGTAAGTTTTTAATAAAAGTTACACTAATATTGCAAAATCCACTAGAAAAACACTGATATTCCGTATACACGTCTGCTCGCAACTACACGGTGGCATCGAATCGGCATCGAATGACAATAGTATTGGCTTGTAGTTGAACTACATTGCTATACAACTGAACGGCAAGCAAGAACAGCCATTTTAACTCAAAGCGCTTCAAAATTTCTAACGGGTCCGCCAAATAACTTTTTGTTTTTGAAAATGGCAAAAAAAAAAGAAACTACTGAATATTTTCTCAAATTTCTTTTTTTTATTTGAAAGTACAATCCTTCCGGTTAATAATGGAAAATTATTTCATTCAAATGGCTGCCTCGGCTGGCCATGCAGCATGCTACACGATCGGTCCAATTTTTAAGCACATTATCGACTGTGTGCAGCTGTATTTCACAAATGGCTTCACGAATATTGTCCTTTAAAGCGTCCATTGTCTCTGGCTTGTCGGCGTAACACTTATCTTTGAGGGCACCCCACAAATAATAGTCCAACGGTGTCAAATCGCAGCTCCGAGGTGGCCAAACGACATCAGCTCTGCGGCTGATAATGCGATCTTCAAAAACAGGGCGCAAAACATCGAGTGTAGCTTCGGCTGTGTGGCACGTAGCGCCGTCCTGTTGAAACCAAATATTGCCAATATCCTCCTCTTCAATTTTTGTGAACAACAATTCATTCAACATGGCCCGATAACGATCGCCATTGACTGTAACGGCCTTCCTCATTTTCGAAGAAAAATGGCCCAATTATGCCTCTGGACCAAAATCCGCACAAAACATTGACTCGTTTTGGGTGCATCGGCTTTTCAATGTACACCTGTGCCCCAAATGCGACAATTTTGCTTGTTTACATACCCGCCAAGATCAAAATGAGCTTCATCCGAAAAGATGATTATTGGCAACATCTTTACATTATTGGCAAATAACTAATGTGCCTATTTTCTTAAAGAACATTTTTTTATTACCTATTAATTTCCTCCTAACATAAATAGTAAAACAATACAACATTGCAGTTCGTTGGTGACTGCCATGCAAGACAGACGCATAGCGGAGATCAGCATTTCTTTTCAGTTTCATTATCGAGTGTCAAGCACAGAACAGTGTAACTGCAATTTACTTTTTTTCTTTTGTTACTTAAAACCCCAAAAGAAAAATAGACTCTTACAAAAACAAATCAAGTGGAATGAGTGAGCTTAGTGCTCCAATATCAATTGATCAAAGTGATAAAAACAATGCACAAACAAAAAATGATTTACCTTCAGCGGTAAATAGAAAAAGAATAAATAACATAAGCGGTGGAACGATGTCGAAACAACTAAAAAATAATTACTATGCAATTCTTGACAATGACAAAGATTGTGATAGAGAATGTGTAGAAAAATTTGAGAAACATGTACAAGAGCATGAAACTTCATCAACTGCTAAGAGTTCTGTTCAAAACAGCACTGGGACTGAGACTAACAACTCTCTTACAAACACATCTACAAGAAACAATGCCACAACTAACAACTCTACAATTAATGAGAACGAAACGAATAATCAAAACACAACAAATAATAACCAAAACATAAAAATACCGCCGATCAATATCTTTGGTGTGCTACCCAATGAACTTATTAATTTCATAAAGAATGGAATTAAAATAAAAGATTTTAAAATCAAAGAACTTTCAAATAAAAAAATAATTCTGTTCTTGTCTAATATGACAGATTACACAAAAGCAGTAGCTTATTTAGAAAAAACAAAAACCAAATTTTTTACTTATACACCTAAAAACTTAAAAACAAAAACATTCCTTCTTAAAGGTCTCAATGTAAACGATGACCCTATTATAATTTATTATGAATTATGATCATTCCAAAACGAAAATCTGAAATATGTTAAAGTGAATCAATTTTCAACTAACAAATCAATTCAAGAGGACTATAAGCTACCAATTTTTTTAGTTCAAATAAGTAACGAAAGCAGCGTTAGTGAATTAAAAAAAATTAAGGGGTTCCTTCATCGTTGTGTTAGATGGGAAGCTATAAGAAAACCAGAAATTTCACAATGCAGACGATGTCAAAGTTTTTTTCACAGCGCTGCAAATTGTCACTTACCACATAGATGCGTTAAATGCAAGGAATCTCATGCAATTGGAAATTGTTCACTGAATATTGTACCTTCAAATGAAAGAGAAAAACTTTGCTGCGTGCTATGCAACAAATATGGTCACCCGGCCTCATATAAAGGATGCGAAAAGTATAAAGAGCTTCAAGAGAAACTCCGCAACAAAAAGCAAAATTTAACAATCAAAGGAAATCACACAACATCTATGCGTGTCACCCCAGACTTAAGTTTTGCAGATATGTTTCACAACAACCCTACTCAACCCGGAAATAACACCAACCCTGTTCAACAGGCATTAAAAGATCTTAATAACTCTATGTTAAATCTTTCTAATCAGATTATAAATTTACAAAAACATCTCCAGATACAAACTGCGAGAATATATACTATATTTTCCACATTAGAGATTTAAACATGGTAGAAACAATTTCAGAACCCATTAATATAATAGAAATTAATGTTAATTCATTAATAAGACTGAACAGGAGATGTGAATTAGTTAACTTTCTTAATAAATATATGCCAGATATAGTTCTTTTAAACGAAACTAAACTCAATGTAAAACATAAAATAAATTATAAAGATTATGTTATGGTACGCAAAGATAGGTTCAAAGCTATAAGGGGAGGGGGAACCGCCATCTTAGTAAAACAGGGTATAAAATATAAGCAATATGAAAATAACTTCCGAAGCTCCCTGGAATGTTTGGAGGCTTGTGTCATTTATATTCCACTAATCGATAATAGAAAATTATTTCTAGTATCTGCATACTTTCCCGCAGGGAACAACCACGACAGCCTTAAATCGGACATAGATAAACTTTATCGATCACTAGACCTACAAAACCCCAATAATTTTTATATAATCGCAGGAGATCTGAACTGCAAACATTTGGAATGGGGCAACTCTTTAAACAATACAAAGGAAAATATTTTAAGAAAATGGATTGAAGACAATGCTATAAAATATAGATGCAATCTATATGCTTCCACTTCACCATCATTCCATACCTAGATTCATACCTAGATATTTGTCTTTTTGACTCCCGTTTGTCTATAGGTAAAGAAAACGATTCAGTTAATTGTCTTAAAACTATTCAGTACGACAGTGACCACAACGCTGTGCAAATTCTTGTACATAGAGTGGAAAAAGACCACCCACTTACTTTTTTTAAGGAAATACAAGTTTCACAATATAATTACAAAAAAACTAATTGGAAAAATTTGAGAGATATATTTTGAACGAGTTAAATAGTAATGGTACCCCAAATGATAGGAATCTCACAATTTCAGAGATAGACTTTTATTTAAAAAAACTAAATGATATATTGAACAGAGCAATCGAAAATTCAGTTCCAAAATTTGAAGTTTTCGATTCTACTGAAAAATTTGTTAATTCAATCATAAGAAAATTACAAAATGAGAAAAGTAAATTTCTTACAATTTTGAAAAAATACAACCGGTTGGAATATTACCTAACACCAACCGAGCTAAACTTACTGAAACAAAAAATAAAACTAATAAAAAAACTTATAGGCGATAATTTTATAATAGCTGCAAACAAACACTACCAAGACAAATTATCCAAAATTAATCATAAAAATGGAGCAGATATGTTTGCAGAAGTAAAAAAAATGTTTAGAACGAACGAACACACAAACTTGAGGGTAATTAAAATTGCAACAGAAGACGAATTCCTACTTAGAAATGCAGGAATAGAGTGTAACGAATTAGAAAAGGATGCCAATGGCAATACATTTTTAATAGAAGACCAAAAACAAATTTTAAATGTTATTGGATCTTATCTGGAACATGTTCACTCACACAAAGAAGTTAATCAAGAAAATAGTTTGCAGGTTGAAGTGAATAGTTTTTTTGCCAACTTTTTAATGGTAAATTCACCAACTCTGTTCAATATATTTATACATGACCTCCTGGAAAAGTTTGATAGCATCATCGGTTTCGCTGATTACATCATAATTTATCATTCCGACGACAAAGTCCAAAAGATTAATAATAAACTTCAATTGTATTTCAATATAATCGAGAAATATGTTTCGGATTGGAAAATGACAATTAATATTGAGAAATGTGAAACGATACTTTTCCGACCTCCTGTAGGGAGATGCAATTACAATATTAGAAAACACTGGAAGGAATTCTGTATAAGATCTAACGGAGAATTAAATATTCCTAACAAACAGTCGGTAAACTACTTAGGACTAAAACTTGACAAATTCTTATACTTCCACGACCATATAAATTCACAAATAATCAAAGCAAGAAATGCTTTTTTATGCACAAATCACTATTTTTTTCGAAATATTTAAGTCCAAATGTTAAACTCAGTCTTTATCAATCTTTAATAAGACCAATACTAACCTATGGATGCCAAATATGGTTTAATATTTCCCCGTCGTATATGGAAAAACTACGAGTATTTGAAAGAAAATGTTTGAGAAGTTCCACTTCACTTTTTAGATCTCCTAACAGTGATTATAAAAAGTTTATATCAAATAAGAGGCTTTATAACACTTCAAAAATTAGTAGGATTGATAACTTTATTATTCATCTCATAAGAAAACACAGATTGTATAGAAAACAATTTTGTGTTAGCTCCATATTATACCAATGAAATGTATATAAATACGACATTACAAAATGGATACGTACCGCCAGAGGCATTTTTGTACCTCGATAGCATGGGATATATGCAAAATGATTTAGGATTTCCCATATTTTACCATATATACATTAGAGCCAATGATAAAACTATAATATGTGCAGAATTAACCACAGAAAATCGAAGATTTGACACCCACATATATTCAGGTGATAAAAATATACAATCAAACTCTATTACTAGGAAATATTGGTGGCTTGCCGAAAATTATTTTCACATTTTTTAAATTTTTTTTTTACCCCCTTGACTGTAGCTTTATCTACATCTTTGCCATATAAAAGTAATGTTTTTTATTCCACATTTTTCGTTACATTTATGAAATATTAAAGTCCAATTTATTGTACAAAATATATTTAGAAGTTTTGAAAAAAAAGTATAGCTGTAAGCAAATAAACTATTATACTTGAGAGCCCGCTTAAGGGACAGTGTGTATACATTTATATATTATACTATTTGTTTATTTGTAGTTGAAGAATATGAATTTTGGATAAAAATAAACGAATTAAAAAAAAAAAAAACAATACAACATTGTTAACAAACAAAACAGAAAAAAAACAAGCAAATCCAAGTGAATTTGGTCAGTGTAAAAGTACCTATACAATCAAATTTTTTTGAAAAATAACTACTACACGCCCATTTCTCTTTGTGGGCACCGCTGCATTAAAGGGAATAACTTGCAAGAGACGGGAGCAATGTTGTTGAAGAATAAAGGGCCGACTCATCTCCCAGTGTAAGGTGAAGTCTGGCAGTTTAAAGTGGAATGTGAAAAGAAAACATGAAAACAAACAATTTTTGTTACAATTGTCAGTTTTCATATGGAGTCATCAAAACAGAAACAATTTATGTTAGAATTCATAGATTTATTTAAAACAAGCCAGAAGTATGGAAACTAAAAAGCAACGTTTATAAAAACCGTGCTATGAAAAATGTGGCTTATACCGGATTGATAGAAAAGTGCAAAGAAGTGGAAACAAACGCTGACAAGGAGTTTGTTATGGAAAAAATAAGTTCTCTGCGAAGTATTTATCGCAGGGAACTAAAAAAAGTCAACAAACGTTTAAAGTCTGGTGCCGGAACAGACGAAGAATATGTGCCGTCTTCGCGGTACTATAACCACTTGTCGTTTTTAAAGGACCAAGAATAACCTCTAGACGGAGAGTATGTTGGCCTGGAGTCGGGAGACGAAGAAACTGAAGGTGAAAAAAAGGTAAGTGGATAATAATTTTTTTAGAGGATCATAATTTTAGGGACATAGCTCGGATTCTCAATTTTTTGGGATAGATAAAACTTTGTAGTTTAAAGCTATAAAGGTTGGGATCGCATGTATAGGCGTATGCCAGAGTTGATTGGAGATGATTAAGTGGATTGAGAGTAGAGATTGATAAAATCCTCTTATCAACTAGTTCGCCTTTATTGTTTTTGTGGAATCAAAGAAAGAGGACTGTATGGGACTGGTCCGTGAGAGGTTTGGCTTTACTCCACAATGAAGATTCTGAAATTGATTTCAGATTTCAGATACAGATTACTAGGCTCATTTAAGACCGTCATATTCCTACCAGCTAGCCACTCGCTTAGCATAATTCCTCGTATGTGGTTCTGATGTCCAGGAGCTTGCCTACCCATCTTACTGAACCACATACGAGAACATGTGTTCGCATCTATGCCTAGGATTACCGGAATGCTTCTCTCGTGGAGTAGCACCGAATCCATATACCCTAAATACGGTTCCAATGGGCTGCTAAATCGACAATATACGCTCGCTAGAAGGAAACTCCCTACTCTACCTCCTACCGACACACAAACTTCGTACTGGTCGCTACTAACAACGGTGCAGTTAGTGGCAATATCGTCCACTATAACTGCCGAGTTTCCACCACCGTCGGTAAACACCCTCATTCCTCCTGGTAACCCCTGCACTACACCAAGAGATTCCTTGTAAAAGGGCTCCTGAAGTAACGCAAAGGTCACACCCTGCGTCCTCATCATCTGGCCGAATTCGCACATCGCGGAATAACTGCGGCCACAGTTGTACTGAAGTATGGTTGTACTCTCCATCTTCAGTGTCGCGCCTTCACCCTCGCTAACCTGCCAGCATACACAGGGCACTGCAGGGAGACCATAGAATGGTCAGCAGCTAACCCCTTAAGTTCGCAATTTCTGCACCGTAGCGCATTCACACACTGATGGGCAATATGCCCCGAAAACCCGCATATGCGGCAAACTGCGTCTCTAACCCTACACTCACTCGCTCTGTGGTCGAAGCCACAACACCTATAACAGGTCTGGACGAGATCTTGTGTACGTACCGTAAACCTGAACCATTTCACGTACAGTCCGGAGTTCGCCAGCTGTGCAATAACTCTAGCACGACGGTCGTTGGACCCCCATCTGCACGCCAAGGAGAACTCACCAGCCTCACGGATTTCATAAATTCCGCACGAGTCATGGATTCACTAAGATTCAACGAATAAACATCCTCCATGAACTCGTCCGGCGTGATTTCGGCATGTACCCGCTGTACAGAAATCCTGGGCCCGAGTTTATCACTCACCGAAACTACAAGCCCAAGCTCCGAAAACGTGCTGTTGTCAGCAATCTTTTGCCGCTCCCCAACGGACGGGGTGCGTATAACGGCATCACCGCCACTCACAGGCCGTACCTCATGTACACGTACGCCTAAGGAGGGGGCCACGTGCTCCACCACCCTCTCTACTACTTCCTTTGAAGTGGAAGTCTCCTTACCTCTCACTATGACGGACCACGTCTCTTGAGGCTTGGGCACCTTCGCAGCTGGTGCCAAAGGTACCGCTGCACGAACACCCGGTACCACAGGGGAAGGCATCATTGGAGCATTAGGTGCAGCCAATGGGACTATGCCAAACCCACAAGCCTCATATACCTCGAGCTTACCACGTAAACGCTCATTTTCGGCCACTAATTCCATCAATAACGCCTCATATTTCCCGGCACGAGCTATTACTGCCTTGGCCAGGCTAACGTTGGCACCGTCACCTAAAACAACCTCACACAGATCGCCTGTTATCGTCTTCATGCGGGCCACGTGGTCACCGCTCGCATCTGTAAGACTTCTCGTCGTCCTGCTCCTGGCCCTACTGGCCCTTGACACAACGGTCGGAGCAGCACCACTACCTACTACGGGGGCAGCAGAAACAGCAAGTCCACCGATTTATGCTTTTTCACCGCGCCGCCGGTTTCAAACTCCGTCGATGACGACTCAGAATCTGTATGCCTTACTAAGGGCACAAATCGTACCGGCACCGATTCCTCGTCTCCACCTCCATCACTAGTCTCCGACACCAATGCGCTCCGGGTACCCCTTCCCCTGGGCCTTTTGCCCGTCATACCGAATTCAAAACCTCCGCCTCTGCCTACCTACACACAACGTTCTATATATAATTGGCAAACAAACACTCACCAGTACTCCGGACACACACACGCACTGGTGTATTGGGTATAGGGCCGTTACATGACCACGCGGTCAGTTGCCGCTATACAAAATAGTGGCAATTACAGACCAAAATTGTAACACCGATATCTCGGGTCCTATATGTCAGATCACCAAGAGTTTTACGTTACACGCTTCACTGTTCCGCGCACTAAACGGTGACGCACTGGTGCTTTAAGAGATAATAACGTGGGAATATTTTTCAATAAGCGCTTGAAAAAATAACATCCGCACTGAATCACTAGAGAAACACAAGTGATCCTCAATGACAGATGTGCGTTTGTCGTAATGCGGGTACCTGCCTTGACGGTCTAAACCCACAGTGCTCCAAACACTGGGTGGATATAATGCGTCTACCAACGCCCCCACATGCAAGCATGTGAGTACCAATTTAGGCACCATGTATTTGGACATGGTGCCCCCCCTTGGTTAGGAGCGGAGCCTATCTAAAACTCCTTCCGTTCTATGGGTCACGGCACCCGGTTGCAATGCAACTCCACATCGAGCCGAAACTCTCCCCGCGATTTGGGTACAAACCACAGCCACCACGTGTCTCCCCGAAGGGCCACACCACAGTCAGGATGGAACCGAAGTTCCATGGGCTCCTGACTCCCGTGGTACCAGAATTAGGTCTCTGGTCAGACCTCGTAGCCGAAACTACTACCAGTTGAACCCCAAACGGTTCGGGGACTGGTGACCCCACAACACAAACATACAACAAATCTAACTACAAACAAACACAAACATACAACAAATCTAACTACAAAAAACACAAACATACAACAAATCTAACTACAAACACAGACACATATCTACCACACACACACATTCATTCATACACACACTCACCCATACACACATCACATGCGCCCCCCCTTCTACCAAACGCAACACGAGCAAACACACTAATCCTGTCCATCGTACGTCTATCCGTCAACGTCCTACTAACGTCCAAGTCCGTCCCAGTATGCATAACCCCCATAGCGTCCAAGTCTCTAATGTCGTCATAGAAATGCCAGTCCGTCAGTACATGTCGCCAGTCCTCCGGTCCATTCCCACAGTCACAGTCAGCAGTCTCCGTCAGGCATCTCTTATGCAAGAAAGCATTAAGAGAGCCATGTCCCGTCAGTAAGTATCCCAGACTCAAGCCGAAGCCGAAGTCTGGTCTGTCCCGTACAAAAGTCACGTCCTGAATAAAAGCGTACGTCACCCTACCTTTGTCACTGTCAGTCCACCTTCTCTGCCACACGGATGTAAGATACTCCACAAGGAGCAACTTAATCCGTGCCACGTCACCATCTGCTACATCAGCAGCAGACAGCCACTCACTTCCTCCAACGGCAACCTCTTCCATGGCTCGCACCATCTCTCCAGTCATGCCGTCAAGGCCCGGAGATCTCCGACACTTGACCCGGAGTATACTGGCCGCCAGTTCGTGTTCCTTCAGGGGCGGAGCTCTAGCCACCTCCCCATCTGGAGGAGGGCGATCAGTAGGATCCACCCCTGAAAAGAACACATCCAGCAGCGCCTCAGTACACTCCTTCCACGACGTCAAAATGTCATCTCCAACCTTCAGGGATGAGATCTCCGTCCTCTTCCGCTTGCCTCGACAGATCTGGTACACCTTACCCCAGGGGTCGTTCCTGTGGTCGTGCACGAACTGCCTCCACTCCTCCTCCGTGACACTGACGATAGCAGACTTATACGCCCTAAGGGCCGCCAGATAACCTGCTCTACGCTGAGCTAAATCCTCAGCATTGGAACGCCTTGCCCTCTGGAAACGCTTCCTGAGGCGCCTGACGTTCCTCCGCATCGAATTCACCTCAGGGGTCCATCACTTGGCCCCGCCAGGCGTAGCCTTACGGCATGGCCCTAGCACTGCGTCGTTCACCGAGCACATCCAACGGCCTATAAAGCGTATCATTTTGTCCACCGTCAGAACCCTAAACCCAACCATTGGGCATTCAAAAGATGCTCCTCTGAGCATCTCCGCGTAAAACTGCCAGTTTGTGTTGTGGAGTCTCCACTTGCGCACTGGCACACTCTCCGTCGTCCGTCGTTGGTGGGTGACCATAATATCAATAATATTATGGTCACTTACACCCCAGTCATCGCGTACCGTCCAGTCAAAGTCAAAGGTCGTCATAGCCGTCTCGTTCACAATCGTCACGTCAATGTCACTAGCACCCATTGGACTATCGAAAGTATATAAATCGGTAGGTTCATTTATCACCGCGACCCTCCTTGCAGCCAACCACTCGCTGAGCATGATTCCTCGTATATGGTTCTGATGACCAGGCGCATGCCTACTCATGTTACTGAACCACATACGAGAACATGCGTTTGCGTCTAAGCCTAGGATTAGCGGGAAGTTACTCGCGCGGAGTAGCACCGAATCCATATACTCTATATACGGGTCCAATGGGCAACTAAAATGACAGTAGATACTAGCCAGCAGCATCCGTCCGAAACTGCCTTCCACAGAAACACACACACCCCACTGGCTAGCATCCACTAACGTACAGTCCAAGTCTATGTCGTCTACTACCTCCGCAGCATTTCCACCGATATCGGTGAAACACCTCATTCCTCCAGGCAGGCCCTGGACCACCCCAAGAGTATCCTTATAAAAGGGCTCTTGGAGCAGTGCCAGGGACACTCCTCTACTCCTCATGGCCTGCCCGAACTCACACATTGCAACATAGCTGCGACCACAATTATATTGTATAATTGGTGTAACAGCCATGTTAATGTCGTGACTTCGCCCTGGCCATCAAACCAGCATACACTGGACACCCAGGTGACATCATGAGATGTTCTGCCGGCCATCCCTTCAACTCACAATTGCGGCAGCGCAGATTATTTGGACTCATATGTGCCAAATGCCCCGCGTGACCGCACCTACGACACACGTCCTCCCTCATCCTACATTCACGTACGCGATGGTCGAATCCCAGGCACCTGTGGCAAATCGGGACAGCATCCTGCATACGCACTGAGAAGCGGAACCATTTGGCGTAAACGCCTCTGGCCTCCAATCTCTCCGCGACCTTCGTGGTGCACTCCAGCACTACATTCACCTGCCCCGTATCCGTAGGACGCCAGGGAGCACTGACCATCCGTACACTCTTCCTGTAGGATTCAGGCGACATTATATCCTTCAAATTTAGCTCATTGAGCTCCTCCATCAGGGTGTCCGGAGAAATCTCCGCGTTCACCCTTTGTACCACGACTCTCGGACCGAGTTTGTCGTTCACCGACACCTCCAGTCCCACCTCCGCAAATTTGGTATTTTGCACAATCTTAGTGCGCTCCGCCACGGACGGTGTGGCGCTCCGTACCACCATCGCGCGTAGGGCGCAACTCGTGCACACGCACACCCAAGGTGGGGCCAACCTGGTCCACCACCTTCTCCACTACCTCCTTTGACGTAGCAACGCCCTTGCCTTTGACCACGACTGACCACGTCTCCACAGGTTTTGGCACCGACACCGGCACTACCGGGACAGCAGGACGACTACAAGACCGTGGTGCGGGGGGAGGCATCATTGGTCCAGCCAATGGCCCTCTACCAACCCTATCGGTCTCGTATACATCCAGCCTACCTCTCAGACGCTCATTTTCGGCGATCAGCCCCATCATGAGTGCCTCGTACCTTCCGGCCTGTTCAATGACGGCCCTCGCCAACCCGACATTCGAACCGTCCACCAACACCACACGGTTTAGGTCACCTGTAATGGCCTTCATCTTCGCCACATACCTGTTTCCCTCATCCGACGACCTTCTCCTGGACCTGCTTTCCCTAGTGTTGGACTCCACCACTGGGACATCCACACTTCCGGTCAACAGGCCGCTCTCCACCACCATGGCAGCGCCAGACTTTTCGGCAACAGCGGGCTTATCCATCACAGGCGAACTCGGCTTCTGCTTTTTGACCACCACGTCATTGTCTATCTCAGTCGACGACACCTCCGACTCTGTGTGCCGTAACCGCCTACCAGACGATGACAACAGGCCACTGACCTCACTCCCTTGACCCAACTGAGATCCACTTCCATCCTCATCGGTCCTCACCTTCCTCCCTTTCCTTCCAGCCGCAGGCGGCATGGCACCGGCAATCGCTACGCACCCCCTAACTACTCTACTCAGGCTGTACCTTACCCCTACACAAGTGTAGCTATCCGGTGATATAAAAATCTCTTAGATCTGACACAAAAACCTTGCCTGTGCACACAAACCACGCTGTGCGGCTACCGCACGCAACCGTTCGCTATAGCGGGCAGACACCACGCTACCGACCAAAAATGAACTTAAACTAATCCGCCGATATCTCGGCAATCCTCCAACCGATCTTAGTAAAATTTTTGTCACAGCACTCTGCAGGCTTGCAGCTGTGTAGTGATGCAAATTTTTCAAAATCGGCCCACAACCAACTTCACAAAAGGCGTGTAAGTTTTTAATAAAAGTTACACTAATATTGCAAAATCCACTAGAAAAACACTCTGATATTCCGTATACACGTCTGCTCGCAACTAGACGGTGGCATCGAATCGGCATCGAATGACAATAGTATTGGCTTGTAGTTGAACTACATTGCTATACAACTGAACGGCAAGCAAGAACAACCATTTTAACGCAAAGCGCTTCAAAATTTCTAACGGGTCCGCCAAATAACTTTTTGTTTTTGAAAATGCCAAAAAAAAAGAAACTACTGAATATTTTCTCAAATTTCTTTTTTTTATTTGAAAGTACAATCCTTCCGGTTAATAATGGAAAATTATTTCATTCAAATGGCTGCCTCGGCTGGCCATGCAGCATGCTACACGATCGGTCCAATTTTTTAGCACATTATCGACTGTGTGCACCTGTATTTCACAAATGGCTTCACGAATATTGTCCTTTAAAGCGTCAATTGTCTCTGGCTTGTCGGCGTAACACTTATCTTTGAGGGCACCCCACAAATAATAGTCCAACTGTGTCAAATCGCAGCTCCGAGGTGGCCAAACGACATCAGCTCTGCGGCTGATAATGCGATCTTCAAAAACAGGGCGCAAAACATCGAGTGTAGCTTCGGCTGTGTGGCACGTAGCGCAATCCTGTTGAAACCAAATATTGCCAATATCCTCCTCTTCAATTTTTGTGAACAAAAATTCGTTCAGCATGGCCCGATAACGATCGCCATTGACTGTAACGGCCACTCCTTCCTCATTTTCGAAGAAAAATGGCCCGATTATGCCTCTGGACCCAAATCCGCACCAAACAGTGACTCGTTTTGGGTGCATCGGCTTTTCAATGTATGCGTGCGGGTTTTCTGTACCCCAAATGCGACAATTTTGCTTGTTTACATACCCGCCAAGATCAAAATGAGCTTCCTCCGAAAAGATGATTTTTTTTGGCAAAATCGGCATCTTCTGTAAGTTGATCGCAGGCCCACTTAAGCGTACACACTCAGGCGTATACACAACCATATTCGTTCAGCGGAAGGATAAAACTAATTATCTGTCAAATCAGATATGAGCTAAGTGTTACCATTCACGAAATAAGCACTAGTTGAAAAAAAACGTTAGATGGCGGACCCGTACATTATTGACAAATAACTCATGTGCCTATTTTCTTAAAGAACATTTTTTTATTACCTATTAATTTCCTCCTAACATAAATAGTAAAACAATACAACATTGTTAACAAACAAAACAAAAAAAAAAAACAAGCAAATCCAAGTGATTTTGGTCAGTGTAAAAGTACCTATACAATCAAATTTTTTTGAAAAATAACTACTACATGCCCATTTCTCTTTGTGGGCACCGCTGCATTAAAGGGAATAACTTGCAAGAGACGGGAGCAATGTTGTTGAAGAATAAAGGGCCGACTCATCTCCCAGTGGAAGGTGAAGTCTGGCAGTCGGGTCGACAAGTCGGGCAAAAATCAAAACAACTTTGATTTTTTTCAAGTCGGGCCGACGTTTCATTCAGTGTAAGGGGAGGTAGGCCAACTTTGTACCGTTTAAAGTGGAATGTGAAAAGAAAACATGAAAACAAACAATTTTTGTTACAATTGTCAGTTTTCATATGGAGTCATCAAAACAGAAACAATTTATGTTAGAATTCATAGATTTTGTTGCGGCAAGAGTTTTTGCCGTTTGGAATAAAATTATTAAAATTTTTTTTTTTAATACTTTAAAACTTTATTTACTTTTTACAAATTTTCGGTTGGGACGTCTGTCCGTAGAAAAATCAAAAACAAGAATAATTATTTGTAAATAGAAGAGATGACACTTGTCGAATCCCTGTTTTCTTTTTAGATCGATAACAACCAATAAAAAAAATCGATATTTATATGCTAATTTTTTAAGGGGAGTTCACATCATGAGGCTTCATGAATGTTCGCAGTATTTCATATCATTCGGTTGTACAGACATGTCTGATTGATTTCAATACATTTCAATACCAGAACATGAAACTTAATAATAAATCAATGACTTCAAAGTCATTTCTAATGCAAATTATTTAATTTCCGCAACACCGGCCCCGTTGCAAGACTATTAGGGAATTCATTTTTCTTGCAAGTCCTCGTGCGGTAGTACGGCCAATTTATGTATAGGCCGCCTATATGTGCCGTTGGCGGTTTTTACGTTGGCGACGCGTATTTTGCCGTCGCTGCTGGCCTCGACCTCGATGACTCTTCCAACGACCCACTTCTGCGGTGGAAGATTGTCCTCGTGGACGATTACGACCTCTCCCACTATTATGTTGTCGCCTGGGAGTGTCCATTTGTCGCGTGCTTGTAGGCCTCTCACGTAGTCCTGCCGCCACGCATCCCAGAAGTGTTCCTTGAGCGATGACAGTTGCCGAAACCGCTTCAAGGAAGACGATTGGCCTGGAATTTAGAATGGCCTCGACGTCGACCAGGACTGTCGTCAACTCTTCGAACGTAAGAAGAACTCGACCCATCGTTCGCAGCAACAGGAACTTGGCTGACTTCACCGCTGCTTCCCAGAGACCTCCGAAGTGCGGTGCTCGTGGAGGGATGAACCGGAACTCTATCCCGCGTTCTGCGCTCATTTGCTGCACCTTCGCTCTCCCTCTCTCGCTCCACAGTTTTGCGGTCCCGACAAAATTTGTTCCGTTGTCGCACCATATTGTCTTAGGAAGACCCCGTCTGCCGACAAACCTATTTAGGGTAGACAAAAAAGTATCAGTTTGCAAGTCGGCCAAAGCTTCTAAATGTACTGCTTTAGATGCAAAACAGACAAATACTGCCACATAAGTTTTCACAGGTGGCCTTCCTCTTATTTTCAAAGTCGTCATTATAGGCCCACATAAATCTACACCACACACTAAAAATGGACGACAACTTGTCAACCTATCACGAGGTAAATCGCCCATTATTTGTGAGCTTAATTTAGGTTTGAACCGAAAACATATTGTGCAACTATTAATTATCTTTTTAGCCAATTGTCGAGCATTTACTATCCAGACTTTTTCCCTAGACAGTGAAATTAATGCTTTGGCTCCTACATGACAATTTGACCTATGCAAGTCTGCGAAATATAGTTTAATAAAATGAGAATCTTTTGACAACAATAGAGGATATTTTTCATCATAATTCATTGGAGCATTGAATTCGCGTAAAAGCGATACATTCAATCCATCCATACCATATTGCTGTATAAATGGACTTAATTTTGTCAATATCCTCCTTAAATTCAATATTTTGAATTATTGCAACAATTTTCAAAAATGCAAAATTTAACTCTTTTGCTTCCAATGCTACATTATTGATTTTAGTGCATCGTGCGAACCTAATGACATACGCCATTAATCGCAATATCTTTTTATACGAAGAAAATTTCTCTATTAATTTTATAAAAATATTCTCAAATCGTACTTCCGTATTGATGAGTGCGACTCTCGTCTTCTTCTTCTCTAAGGCTAGCGCGTCCGGTGACAAACTTCAATGAGAATTGTCTGGCCACATTTCTGAACTCAGAGTCAAAAATCTTGGCCCTGAGAACCACAATGAATGTTTTAATTCTAAAATATCACAGCCTCTTGATACTATATCGGCTGGATTATCAGCTGTAGGCACATAACGCCAGTTTGTGTCATCAGCCATGTCTTGTATTTGTGCCACTCGATTGCTAACGAATGTATTCAATGCCGATGGATGGGTCTTAATCCAGTGCAACACGATTTCAGAATCGCTCCAAAAAGTTATTTTGTTTACCTTGAATGGTAAAAGATTTTTCTTTATTGTTGACCATAATTTTGCAAGCAGGTGTGCAGCGCACAATTCTAAACGTGGCAACGTTTGAACTTTCCTTGCTGGCGCTACTTTTGACTTTGCCACTAGCAATCGAGTATCTATCCCATTTGTGCCTTTAGAAACAACATATAGGCAACACATAGCGATAATATCTGACCCAGCAGGATATACATCCCTGAAAATCTTACTAATTTCTTCCAGGCACCGGATCGCAAGAAATGGAGCTGGAGCTGTACCGTATGTAACAGTATTCAACTCATACACTTGAATAGGCAAAGTCGGATTTTCACGCCATAAAATCAATTGAAACTTGCGATCATCTTTGTGTACATTGACTTGTCTATACATTTTCGTGATATCAGCCGTAATGGCGTATTTATGGGTTCGAAATCTCGACAAAGTTGAGAACAAGTCATTTTGAATGGTCGGGCCTACCATTAAAATATCGTTCAGCGATAAATTAGTTGACGTTTTACTAGAAGCGTCGAAAACAACTCTTAATTTAGTTGTAGTGCTATGATCTCAAATCACGCATTGATGCGGGATGATGTAGTGAGGCCCACTTGGAATAGCATTGTCCATAAGTGACATGTGGCCGAGAGATATATACTCTTTCATAAATTCATTGTATAGTTTGTTTAATTCCGGATCTCTTGAACGTCGTCGTTCTAGAGAAAGAAATCTGCGCTTTGCAATTTCAAAAGACTGTCCTAAGTTTATTGGATCCGTCTTAAAAGGAAGTCGCACTTCAAATCTTCCATCATATGTTCGTTTTGTTTCAACGTTAAACATATTTTCGCACATTAACTGCTCTTCTGTAAATCTATTACAATTTGGCACTTGTTCAATTTCCCAAAATTTTTGAACTAATTCGTTCAACATTGACAAATTTTCACTATCACCAATAAGTGTGACGTGACAATTTTGAGAATTCATATCAACTCGATTTTTATATTTGCCAGACACTACCCAACCTAATAAAGTTTTTTGCAGTGTAGGCAACAGTGGACCCAATTTAATTTGTCCCACTGACAAGAGATCGAAAAATGATTCTGCCCCAATTAACAAATCAATTTTTTGCGGTTTGTTAAATTGAGGGTCAGCTAAAACAATGTTCGCTGGGATACCAAAGTTGGTTAACTCCAGTTGCTCATTTGGCTGAGGACTCGAGATAGTCTTTAGTATGTAGAACTCAGCCTCAAATTCAAAATTATTCCTACAGGATTTTACTGCTGTAGACAATCTCTGACGTAGATTTCTATTACTGTCGCCAATGCCAATAATATTTAAGCAAGTGTCAGTACGTTTTAAGGAAAGTCTTTGAGCTACTTCTTCTGTGATTAAATTCACCTGTGATCCAGAATCAAGAAGAGCTCTTGCGAATTGGTAATTTCCTCGCTTATCTTTCACTTGCACTATTGCAGTCGCTAAAAGAATTTGCTGTTCATTTTCTCGAACATACATTGTAGTCGCATTATGTGCATTATTACCACTCACTTGTACATTTGAACTTTGGACTAAACTACGATTATCTGTAGTAGTCGTTTGATAACGTTGTGCTGCACTACTTGTAGTAGGAGCGTTTGATTGGGCCCATTGTGCTGAACTGTTTGCATTAATAGCAGCGAAATTACGATTTATTAAATCTTCATTGTGTAATAATGAGTGATGTGGCCGTTGACACTGACTACAGCGTGAAGCGCGACACCTTTTAACCGAATGTCCGAGTCGCAAGCAGTTTATACACAAGCCTTTCCTCTTTGTGTATTCAAACCTTTGACTTATATTTAAAGTCGAAAACATTGGGCAAGTCGCAATGAAATGATTCTTGCCAGCACAAGAACTGCATTCTTCTACTTGTTCTTGCGTACAAGAAAACGAAAATTTTGAATATTTTTTATCATTGTTTGGTTTTGGCTTGTTGTCTTTATATGAAGGTGGCTCTGGCCTAGAAGACTGATCTTCATTAACTTCTAAAAATTGACAACGCCTTACCAATACCGAAACACAATCACTCCATTGTGGCAATTGTGTGTAAGATAATTGCTCATCCCACTTAGCTTTAGACGTTGAGTCTACTTTTGATAATACTAAATAAATTATTATCGCATGCGTAATATCTTTCTCTGTTCCCAAATGAGAAAGCGAATCCAAAACAGCTGAAACCGTATCTATTATCTCTCGCAGCTCTGAGGCATTAGGCTTATTCATTTTCTTTAAATTGAAAAGCGACGTAATGTGATCTTGAAAGATCAAACATTTATTGTCATACCTTTCTTCAAGCCTTTTCAATGCATTGTCATAATTTTCTTCATTCACCTGAAAGGCCTTTATTGTGCGTAAAGCATCATCTTGCAGACTTTCTAATAAATGATTAAATTTTTCAATTTTTGTTAATGTTGGTTCATCATGAACCAAATTGTTAAAACAGGTGATGAAGTTTCTATATTCGGAATATTTTCCACTGAATTTTGGAAGCTTTAAATGAGGAAGGCGATTCGCGGGAGGAAGTTGTACTCCCATTGTACAATCATGTTGTATACTAGTCCGTCGACTTCTTCCTAGTTCCGACAGAATCAAGGATTTTGTACTTATGCAAACTTCCTCAAGCTCACCTCGTTTGTTATCGTCAGGCGACAATCTCTCTATTTCAGTTTGATATGCCATCAACTGTTTTACATAGGAGTTTAAAATCTCCAACCTACATTCTAAGTCAATGGGATTGAGTGAGCCTGCTTTATCCTCGAAAAGCTTTTTAATGCGGGTGATATTACCCTTGGCCAACGCCCTTTGCTTTTGCAAGGACAAAAGTTCGAACTTAATTACTATCAATGTACAAAAAAAACAAACTTCTCTAAAGAAAAAACCTCTAAACTTCCGAAAAGTAGAAATAAAACAATAGCTTTCACTGACACTGAAGCCACAAACACTTTATTTTATTTATTTCAAAAAACAAACACAACACTTGAAACTATTAACTTTTTTATATTTAATTGCACACTGAATACCTCCAAGTTGCAGTGCAATCAAACGGGGTTCCACTGTACCGAATCTATTCGAAATCAAAAAGTTAGTTAACAAATAATTAATTTATTATGTTATTGTATTATGTGAAGTGTTGAAGGTTTGTGGATTTGGAAATGTTACTTTTCGTGTGAAGGAATTTGTTGAGTGTAGGGAATGTGAAGCTACTCGTGTGTTAATGAAAATGGAGTTAGAGGTTTGTGTATAAATTTTATGTGTGAGGCAAATTATTATCTGTGTGTGTGTGTGTGATGCAATTTGTTGAATGTTAGTACTCAAGTTTTCTTTGTTAATTAGATTAAAATTACTGAGGGAATTTTTTCAGTGTATCGAAAAATTACAACGTAAATTGTGTAAATGCGATAAATGTTAATTGTGTGTGTTGTGATGTGATTAATGTTTATGTGAATCGTATATATGGGATAATATGAATTGTAATTGTGTATATGTCACTTGTGTGTGTGATGCAATTTAAAATGGAGTATGCACTCTATTTTATTCCACTTAAGGTATTCCTTGTTAGTACAATTTCATTTATACAACCTGTCTATTTATGTGCAATTCCTGTACGAGGATACCGCGGCAACCAGGTGATATCCGTCACACCTTCAAAATCCACCGAGAACCAGATCCAACACTCCACAGCAACCAGCCACAGCCAACTTCAACAGCTCCACTTAGGACTCCACACGAACGTCGTATATAATTGCCCCACGTTGGGCGCCAAAATGTTGCGGCAAGAGTTTTTGCCGCTTGGAATAAAATTATTAAAAATTTTTTTTTTTAATATTTTAAAACTTTATTTACTTTTTACAAATTTTCGGTTGGGACGTCTGTCCGTAGAAAAATCAAAAACACGAATAATTATTTGTAAATAGAAGAGATGACACTTGTCGGATCCCTGTTTTCTATTTAGATCGATAACAACCAATAAAAAAAAAATCGATATTTATACGCTAATTTTTTAAGGAGAGTTCACATCATGAGGCTTCATGAATGTTCGCAGTATTTCATATCATTCGGTTGTACAGACATGTCTGATTGATTTCAATACATTTCAATACCAGAACATGAAACTTAATAATAAATCAATGACTTCAAAGTCATTTCTAATGCAAATTATTTAATTTCCGCAACAGATTTATTTAAAAGCAAGCCAGAAGTATGGAAACTAAAAAGCAACGTTTATAAAAACCGTGCTATGAAAAATGTGGCTTATACCGGATTGATAGAAAAGTGCAAAGAAGTGGAAACAAACGCTGACAAGGAGTTTGTTATGGAAAAAATAAGTTCTCTGCGAAGTATTTATCGCAGGGAACTAAAAAAGTCAACACACGTTTAAAGTCTGGTGCCGGAACAGACGAAGAGGGAGAGTGTGTTGGCCTGGATTCGGGAGACGAAGAAACTGAAGGCGAATAAAAGGTAAGTGGATAATAATATTTTTTAGAGGATCATAATTTTAGGGACATAACTTGGATTCTCAATTCTTTGGGATAGATAAAATTAAAGCAAAGTAATTATTCTCACTAATTGTTCCAGCTTAAGGTCTCTTCAGATTTCATAAAACTTTTTTGTTTTTTTCAATATTTCGATTTCCTTTGGAAATCTTCTTCAGGAAAATTTTTATATTAATTACTTTCTTGAATATTTCCAAAGGAAATCTAAATATCGAAAAAAACAAAAAAGTTTTATGAAATCTGAAGAGACCTTAAGCTGGAACAATCAGTCGAGAATAATTAATCAAATAAAGGTCGAAAAATTAGAAACAAATTATTAAAGCAAAGTAACACACACATTTTTTTCATCCTGTTCTTCAATTTTAATTCGGTACTTCAACAAAAAGAATACACAAAATTAGAGGTATGTCCGTCCCTAAACAACCATTTGGCGTAAACGCCTCTGGCCTCCAATCTCTCCGCGACCTTCGTGGTGCAGTCTAGCACTACATTCAACTGCCCCGTATCCGTAGGACGCCAGGGAGCACTGACCATCCGGACACTCTTCCTGTAGGATTCAGGCGACATTATGTCCTTCAAGTTGAGCTCATAGAGCTCCTCCATCAGGGTGTCCGGAGAAATCTCCGCGTGCACCCTTTGTACCACAACTCTCGGACCGAGCTTGTCGTTTACCGACACCTCCAGTCCCACCTCCGCAAATTTCGTATTTTGCACAATCTTTGTGCGCTCCGCCACGGACGGTGTACGAATTACCGCACCACCATCGCGCGTAGGGCGCACCTCGTGCACGCGCATACCTAAGGTGGGGCCAACCTGGTCCACCGCCTTCTCCACTACCTCCTTTGGCGTAGCAACGCCTTTGACCACGACTGACAGGTTTCGTCACCGACGCAGGCACTGCCGAGGCAGCAGGTCCACTACAAGACCGTGGTGCGGGGGGAGGCATCATTGGTCCAGCCAATGGCCCTCTACCAACCCTATCGGTCCCGTAAACATCGATCCTACCTCGCAGATGCTAATTTTCGCCGATCAGCCCCATCATAAGGGCCTCGTATCTTCCGGCCTGTTCAATGACAGCCCTCGCCAACCCGACATTGGACCCGTCCACCAACACCACACGGTTTAGGTCACCTGTTATGGCCTTCATCTTCGCCACATACCCGTTGCCATCATCCGACGGCCTTCTCCTGGACCTGCTTTCCCTAGTGTCGAACTCCACCACTGGGACATCCACACTTCCGGGCAACAGGCCGCTCTCCACCACCATGGCCAGCGCCAGACTTTTCGGCAACAGCGGGCTGATTCATCACAGGCGAACTCGGCTTCTGCCTTTCGACCACCACGTCGTTGCCTATCTCCGTCGACGACATCTCCGACTCTGTGAGCCGTAACCGCCTACCAGACGATGACAACAGGCCATTCATCTCACTCCGTTCACCCGACTGAGGTCCACTTCCATCCTCATCGGGCCTCACCTTCCTCCCTTTCCTCCTAGCCGCAGGCGGCATGGCACCGGCAATCGGTACGCACCCCCTGACTACTCTCCTCAGGCTATACCTAACCCCTAAGTGTGTACCTCACACAAACACGTATATTCCTTACGGGGAAATGTGTCCAAAAAGGACCCTGACTAAAACGCTCAGATCTCCGAGACCCTGCGACCGATTTATTACAGGTTATATTACTGGTTTCTACACAAGTGTAGCTATCGGGTGATATAAAAAATCACTACGATCGGCCCACTAACACCCGCGCAATTAGTGTGAAAGTTTTAAGAAAAAACTGACACAAAAACCTCGAATGTGCACACAAACCACGCTGTGCGGCTACCGCACGCAACCGTCCGCTATAGCGGGCAGACACCACGCTACCGACCAAAAATGGACTTAAATTAATCCGCCGATATCTCGGCAATCCTACAACCGATCTTAATAAAATTTGAGTCACAGCGCTCTGCAGGCTTGCAGCTGTGCAGTGATGCAGATTTTTTCGAAATCGGCCCACAACCAACTTCACAAATCGCGTGTAAGTTTTTAATAAAAATTTACACCAAATATTGCAAAATCCTATGATCCTCAATGACAGATATGTGTTACAGATTAATGTTAGTACCTGCCACAATGGCCTAATATCACAGTGCTCTTAACACCGGGTGAACGCAATGCGTCGGCCAACGCCCCCGTATGCTGAAGCATCCGAGTACCAATTTAAAACTATGCATTTGGGCATAGTTTCTTCCTTGGTTAGGAACGGAGACTAGCTAAACTCCTACCGATCTATGGGTCTCGGCACCCGGTTGCAATACAACTCCACATCGAGCAAAAAGCTCTTCCCGCGATTTGGGTTTAAACCACAGCCAGCACGATACTCCCACGAGGGGGCCAACCACACCCGTGCTACCAGAATTAAGTCTCTGGTCAGACCTCGTAGCCGAAACTACAACCAGTTGAAAACCAAACGGTTCGGGGACTGGTAATCCCACTACATCTACCCTACAACCAGCACACCAGACAATACAACAAAAAGGCAGCAATTATTCATAAAATGGACCAATTGTTCATAAGGACAAAACAAACAAAAATAAAAACAAGTAAAAGTGTTAAATTCGGCTGTGCCGAATCTTTGATACCCTCCACTTTAGTGTTAACCAGCAAAATATTAAATTTTAAAAAGGACCTTTTTTAAGAAAATGTACTTTTTTAAAAAAAATAAAAATAAGTTACTTGTTAAGTTAAGAACTGTTAAAAAAAAAACAAGCTGGGACGAGAGTTGAACCAACAACCCTCAGACTCCAACGCGCAACCCTTTACCCATCAGGCCACAGCGACCTTAGATGAAGTGTGACAAAATTCATATAAATGTATGAACACATGAAAGTACATCTAAACATTCTAAAGTACTTACCTATTCTAAAGAACAACAAATATTTTCAACATGGCAATACACCACACGGCAAAAGGAGTAGTTTAGTATAAAACTACAAAAATTAATGTGAAAATTTTATGACTTTTTTTAACGTTTCCAATCATAAATTTTTTTCCAGTGGACCAATTTCGCTGATTTTCAATACCAACCTGCTCAGGAATACGTGGAATATTCTGGCCAAAAACCAAACCGCGTTATCGCCGATTGAAGTCGTGAGAATGTTTTCAACCGACGGACAGACGGACATGGCTATATCGACTCCGGTTCTTATAAGGATCAAGAATATATTTACTTTATGGGATCTATATGTTACAATCAGAATGACAAACTGATATATACCCTCTATCACTTACAGTGGAGGGTATAATAAAAACAAAATAAAAATCCTCTTCAGCGCCAAAAAAAGAAAAAATAAAACAAAATAAACGCGCCAACATGAACGCTGCAAAACAACACAGACACGCAACATTCAACAGAACAACATAAAACTCAGTTGGGCTTGGAATTCGCAGAGGGAATGAAAACACGCCCTACCTCACTCTGGCTCTTCTCCTATTAAACGCACCCCGTGCGAACTGAGCCAACCGCCCAAACGTCCGATCGTCCTCTAAAACCCTACTGAAATCCCAGCCCGCCCTATTATGAGTAATACCCATACCCTCTAAATCCCTAATGTCGTCGTAAAAAGGACACTGCGTCAGTATGTGCCTCCAGTCTTCCACCCCCGTCCCACAGTCACAGTCCGGAGTATCCGTCAGGCATCGCCGATGCAAAAATGCATTGAGCGTGCCATGTCCTGTCAGTAAAAATCCCGTAAATAAGGCAAAGTCAGGTCTGTCAAGTACGAACATCGGGTCACTTATAAATTCGTAAGTCACCTGCCCTTTATCGGTCTCTTGTCCATCGAGACGGACGATATCAAGGTCGAGCGGGGCTACTCCTAAAAACACCTGAAGTGCCTCAGTAGAGACGGTCCTACATACCGGCAGACAGGCTAACAATATTATTCGCTAGCTGGACAAAACACGGTTTCTACCGATTACAGTCATGGCTGTGTCGCACCATAGGCCGCACAGGCCACGAAAAGGCCACCATATATGGTACGCACAGCCCGCCTACTAAGGCCCCAGTGCGCCTCACTAAGCTTTCTACGCCAGTAAGCTTTTCCCTGACTTAGGGCGGATGCCCAGCAAAACTGAGTCGTTCCCTGTCAACAATACCAACGTATTTCACTTCCTCAATGAAGGAGATGCTTACTCCGCGACATCTGATGACAGGAGGGCGTGACAACGACAATTTGCCCTTCAACAGCATCATCGCTGTCTTGTCGTAAGCAACTCCAACGCTTACACTCTCTCCCCACTCACTCACTACACACATGATCCGCTCACCATTTGTCTCCAGCTCAGCACGTAACTGGCCTTGGACAAGGATGAGTAAGTCATCCGCGTATGCGCACAGTCTGTATCCTCTACAGAGGGCCCCCAACAAGGGATCCAGCATAATGTTCCACACAAATGGATCTCTGTGGACACCCCCGAGGAGCATCTCTCCAGACTGTGTCGCTCGCACCTACTATGCATGCTCTTCTACCACTGAAGTAGCTTGACCACAATTTAGCCTCTCTACAGCCTGCGTCTCTTAGCCTCCTCAATATGCATCCCCACGACAAGTGGTCAAACGCACCTTTGAAGTCTACGAAGACTGCGAATACTTTGATGTCGAGAGATCAACGGAGCTTCTCACATGGAGCCATGCATCCTGTACGCTCTTCCCCTCTCTTAAACCGAAATGGTATTCGGAAGTGCCGAAGTTGCTGCTCTCCTTCAGGCGCTCTACCATCAACCTCTCCATAACCTTACCGAGCACCGGGAGAAGGCTGATACCACGGTATGAGCGCGGGTCGTTCTTTACCCTATCAGGAGACTTCAGCAAGACCACCACCCTTGCACACTTCCAGGCAGCCAGGAAATATGCTTCGGAGAAACACTTCTGGAATAACACCCATAAATACTCTGGTATGCCATTCCAGAGTTCCCTACACATTTCGCCGGTCATGCCATCAATACCCGGCCGGGGATCTTCTACTCTTCACTCTCGACATACTGTCCGACAGCTCGAACCTTTCGAGCACAGGAGGGTCAGTCATTTCGCCATCAGGGGGAGGCGTATCGGTCGGGTCTGCCCTCGGGGAGAACTCACTCAGCAGTACTCCTGCACACTCATTCCACGAGGACAGTGTCACATCTCCAACCCGTAGGGAAGAAAAGTCGACTCTTCTCGACTTACTCCTACATATACGATACACCTTCCCCCATGGGTCACGGAGGAACAAATCTTCGCCACTCTTCCTCCTTGACGTGTATAAACGTGGCCTTATACGCTCGTAACGCTGCCAGGTAAGTCGCCTTACGCTACGGCAAGTTCTCGGCATTAGAGCGCCTCGCTCTCTGGAATTTCTTCCTATGCCGTCTCAAACTCCTACGCATATCGTCCAGCTCCACCGTCCACCATCTTACCCCGCCAAGCCTAACCACGCGGCTGCGGCCAAATTCTGCGTCGTTAACAGACCGTTAGTGCCCTGAACTCAGCAAGGGTGCATACTGACGCTGCGACCCTGATGCACCGAGCATAGTGGCTCCAATTTACGTCATAAAGACGCCACTTACGCAGTGGTGGGGGTTCGATCGACCGTCTTTGGCATGAGGGCATAATCTCCACAATATTGTGGTCGCTAATGCGCCACTCGTCAAGCACCTTCCAATTGAAGGCAAAGGCAGACATCGCTGCCGCGTTCGCTACCGTCACATCGATATCGCTAGCACCCATTGGACCGTCAAAGGTATATAGATCACTAGGCTCATTTAAGACAGTCACATTCCTACCGGCTAGCCACTAGCTTAGCATAATTCCTCGTATGTAGTTCTGATGTGCAAGAGCTTGCCTGCCCATCTTGCTGAACCACATACAAGAACATGCGTTCGCATCCATACCTAGGATTACCTGAATGCTACTCTTGTGGAGTAGCACCGAATCCATATACCCTAAATACGGTTCCAATGGGCTGCTAAATCGACCGTAAACGCTCGCTAGGAGCAATCTCCCTACTCTACCATCTACCGACACACACACTCCGTACTGACCGCTACTAACAACGGTGCAGTTAGACGCAATATCGTCCTCTATATCTGCCGAGTTTCCACCACCGTCGGTAAACACCCTCATTCCTCCCTGCACTACGCCAAGAGATTCCTTGTAAAAGGGCTCCGGGAATAGCGCAAAGGCCACACCCTGCCTCCTCATCGACAGGCGGAATTCGCACATCGCGGAATAACTGCGGCCACAGTTGTACTGTAGTATGGGCGTACTCTCCATTTTTAATGTCGCGCGTTCACCCTCGCTAACCAGCCAGCATACACGGGGCACTGCAGGGAGACCATAGAATGGTCAGCAGCTAACCCCTTCAATTCGCAATTCCTGGATCGTAGCGCACTCACACTGATGGGCAATGTGCCCCGAAAAACCGCATCTGCGGCAAACTGCGTCTCTCACTCTACACTCACTCACCCTGTGGTCGAAGCCACAACACCTATAACAGGTCTGGACGAGATCCTGTGTACGCACCGTGAACCTAAACCAGTTTACGTACACTCCGGCGTTCTCCAGCTGTGCAGCAACTCTGGGGGTGCACTCTAGCACGACGGTCGTTGGACCCCCATCTGCACGCCAAGAAGAACTCACCAGCCTCACGGATTTCACAAACTCCGCACGAGTCATGGATTCACTAAGATTCATCGAATACACATCCTCCATGAACTCGTCAGGCGTGATTTCGGCATGTACACGCTGTACTGAAATCCTGGGCCCGAGTTTATCATTCACCGAAACTACAAGCCCAAGCTCCGAAAACTTGCTGTTGTCAGCAATCTTTTGCCGCTCCCCAACGGACGGGGTGCGTATAAGGGCATCACCGCCACTCACAGGCCGTACCTCATGTACACAGGCCGTACCTCATGTACACGTACGCTCCGTCGGGGGCCACGTGCTCCACCACCTTCTCTACTACTTCCTTTGAAGTGCAAGTCTCCTTACCTCTCACTATGACGGACCACGTCTCTTGAGGCTTGGGCACCTTCGCAGCTGGTGCCAAAGGTACCGCTGCACGAACACCCGGTACCACAGGGGAAGGCATCATTGGAGTATTAGGTGCAGCCAATGGGACTATGCCAAACCCACAAGCCTCATATACCTCGAGCTTACCACGTAAACGCTCATTTTCGGCCACTAATTCCATCAATAACGCCTCATATTTCCCGGCACGAGCTATTACAGCCTTGGCCAGGCTAACGTTGGCACCGTCACCTAACACACCTTCACACAGATCGCCAGTTATTATCTTCATGCGGGCCACGTGGTCACTGCTGGCATCTGTCGAACTTCTAGTCATCCTGCTACTGGCCCTTGACACAACAGTCGGAGCAGCACCACTACGTACTACAGGGGCAGCAGAAAAGGCTGCAGGGACCACAAAATTTACCTCTGCACCTTCGCTATCAAGCCGCGAGTCCACCGATTTCTGCCTTTTCCCTGCGTCGCCGGTTTCAACCTCCGTCGATGACGACTCCGAATCTGTATGCCTTACGAAGGGTACAACTCGTACCGGCACCGATTCTTCGTCTCGACCTCCATCACTGGTCTCCGACACCAATGCGCTCCCTACCCCTGTGCCTTTTGCCCGCCATACAGAAAACAAAAACTCCGCCTCTGGCTACCTACACACAACGTTATATACAAATTGGTAAACAAAACACTCACCAGTCCACACACACGCACTAGTGTATTGGGTATAGGGCTTTAAATGACCACGCGGTCAGTTGCCGCTATAGAAAATACTGGCAAATTTACACCAAAATTGTAACACCGATATCTCGGGTCCTATATGTCGGATTCCCGTTACACGCTTCGCGCAATAAACGGTGACGTAAAAATTATTAAGATCACACTGGTACTTTCCGAGATAATAGCGTGGGAATATTTTTCGTTAAGCACTCGAAAAATTGACATCCGCACTGAACTACTAGAGAAACACAAGTGAATCCTCAATGGCAATAGTATTGGCTTGTAGTTGAACTACATTGCTATATTTCAAATTATTATAGCAAGGTTTTTCGTTTTTTTTTCGTGGCGAGTTTAACGCCAAGAGCAGCCATTTTAACGCAAAGCGCTTCAAAATTTCTACATTCTGAATGCACAAGTACTGGCACTACGTCATAAGGTTGGCAGTATATCCAGTACTGGTGCAGTGGGGAGTTTCCGATTCGTAGGATACTTAAAGTATAGAGTGCCCAAAAAACGTCACCTTTTAAAATTATAGAAATCGTACTTATACTTTCGGAGATAATGGGGTTGGAATATTTTTCGTTAAGAACTCGAAAAAAATCACATCCGGACAGAACCACTAGAAAAACACAAGTGATCCTCAATGACAGATGTGTGTTTCTGGTATGTGGGTACCTTCCTCGACGGCCTAAAACCACAATGCTCTAAACGCCCTTTGGTTAGGAGCGGAGCCTACCTAAAACTCCTTCCATTCTATGGGTCACGGCACCCGGCTGCAATGCAACTCCACATCGAGCCGAAACTCTCTCCGTACAAACCACAGCCACCACGTGTCTCCCCGAAGGGCCACACCACAGTCAGGATGCAACCGAAGTTCCATGGGCACCTGACTCCCGTGGTACCAGAATTAGGTTTATGGTCAGACCTAGTAGCCGAAACTACTACCAGTTGAACCCCACACGGTTCGGGGACTGGTGACCCCATAACACAAACATTAACAAATCTAACTACAAAAAAGCACAAACATACAACAAATCTAACTACCAACAAAGAAACACACATACAAATATCTAACTCAAACAAACGAACACACACACAAATATTATCATCATTAATTCTTTAATTTTTTCTTTCATACATTTTTTTTACTACATTCATTCATTACTTACATTTAACGCACAAAACCAAAAGTATTTAAATAATCTAACTTAAAAAAAACAATGCAGAGTTTTGCAACTTTTTTCTGTTTAATAAGAATTAATAATGTTGAATGTATTTTAGACCAGGTGATTAAAGCTTATCTTGTTTCCATTAAGGGGCTATACTGGTCAGTAGTAACAAATGCAAATAAAACGCTTTTTATTCCATTTCTTTCTCCTACGTTTCGTTGGTATTTTCCAACTTCTTCAGGGAGTATATTTTCTTTAATTAAACAATTTACAAAACCACAAGATTAGTTTAATTAATATACTTAAATACATTAAAACTTACATGAACAGTTTGTTTTAATTGTATTTAGTTAATTTTATATAATTTATTGTTGTTAGTTAATTATTGAGTCTAATTTATTTTCATTGGCCTATTGTTAGCACCACTGCACTCTTCTTATTATGTTTTACTGTGCAGAACTGAGTTGTAGTTAGCGCTTATCTTGTCTTCTTTTGTGTTCATTGTCTTATTAGCTTTTTGTCTTATTCGTAAACTCTCCAATGTCATTCTTCTGTTATATTTGTTTTCTATGTCAAGAATTTTAGTGTTGTTAAAGTCTGGTATATGTCCGTGTTCTAGCATATGCTGTGCTATCGCTGTGGTGTTTTTGTGCTTGTTTATGTCAGCTTCGTGTTCTGACAGTCTAGTTTGTAGTGATCGTTTTGTTGTTCTATGTATATCTTGTCACAGGTAACATTATCAGTTCCTTTGCACGGAATTTCATAGACGACATTGCATTGATGTTTTTTGTCCTTTGTGCTTTTGAAAAGTGGTCTAAGTGTGGTATTTGATTTGTGTGCAAATACGATGTTATTATTATTCGGAAATAGTTCACTAAGATTTTCATTGTCTGTCTATTTGTCAATATATGTAATGCTAAAATATTGTTTTCGTGTTTCTAACTCGCCGTTTGTCAATGGTGTTTTATTGTTGATATACTCTCCGGTAGTGTGTCTAGTTTTCTGTTAATAAGTCTATTAATTACATGTGTTGGAAAGTCATTTAGTTTGAGTGTTCGTTTGAGTTTATAAATATTTTTTGGCAGGAATTGCCTGTCGCTTGCACTTATCACATTGCTGATCAAGTTATTAGCTGTGTTAATTTTAGTTCTATGTGGTTGATGTGAATGGTAATTTATGAGTCTGCCCGAAGATGTGGGCTTCGTGTACCAGTCACTCTTAATTTTGTTGTCTACTATGTGAATTTGGATGTCAAGATATGGGATTGACCTATGGTCTTCCAGTTCCACAGTGAATTTTAGTTTGTTGTGTTGTTTGTTTAGTGTGTCCAAAATTGTATGAATGTCCTTTTTGTCAATTATTGCAAAAATATCGCCAACGTATTTTGTCATTAGTTTAATTTTAATTGCCATATTTGTCAGGTCAGATAAGGCTTGGTCTATTAATTCGTCTAAAATTATATCTGCCACTGTGGGGGATAATGGATTCCCCATTGGCATGCCATATGTTTGGGTATATATGTTGTTGTCAGATGTGAAATAGTTGTTATCTGTCAAGCAATATTGCAGTATTTTGAGGAACTTTGTTTTCGGGATATTTGTGTGTTGTTCCAGTTCATCCCATTTTCTCATTATGGTTTTTATGGTAAGATGTGTAGGTATGTTGATGAAAAGTGATATGACGTCAAATGATACCATTATTTCGTTTTCGTCTATGATCGTATTGTTAAGTTTTCCTATTAACTGTTTAGAATTTTTTATATTAAGGTCCCTGTTAATAATAGGTTGGAGTATAGTGCCAATATGTTTGGCAAGGTTATAGCACGGAACGTTTGTCGAGGAGGAAATTGGGCGTAAGGGCATGTTATCTTTATGGATTTTCGGTAATCCATAAAGGCGTGGGGTGATGGCAGATGTGCTGTACAGTTGTCTTTTTAGACTTGCGTCTATGTGTCCTGTCTTGTATAAATCATTGACAATGTCATTATTAGTTTTTTGAAGTTTTCTTGTAGTGTCTACTCTTGTCAATTTGTATGTATTTTTGTCTTCAAGCAGTTGTCTCATTTTTCCCCTATAGTCAGTTCTATACATTGTAACTGTTTTGTTACCCTTGCCTGCAGTGGTGATTATTATTTCGTCTGTATAGTCTTTTATAATTTTTTCCATTGTATTATAAATTTGTAAAATAAATTTTTCCAGTGGGTTAGTTTTTTTGTTCCTCTTAAAATTAGATAATTTTCTAGATAAGTTGTTTCTAATTTAGTCCTTCTCGTCGTCCGACTCTAAATTTTGTATAAATTGTTCCGCGTCTGCTATCAAGTGTATTGTGGATAGATTGCTGTTTGTTGTTGGTAGTGTGAATTTTTTCCCGAGTGAGAGTAGCCACTGGGTTTCTATTGGGAAATGGATGTTAGTTTTGTTGACCAACCAATCTCCGTTAAATGTTATGTTAAATTTATCAAGGGTTTCAGTTTTCAGTTTGACAAAATTGACAAAATAGACAAACTGAAAACTGAAACCCTTGATAAATTTAACATAACATTTAACGGAGATTGGTTGGTCAACAAAACTAACATCCTTTTCCCAATAGAAACCCAGTGGCTACTCTCACTCGGGAAAAACTTCACACTACCAACAACAAACAGCAATCTACCCACAATACACTTGATAGCAGACGCGGAACAATTTATACAAAATTTAGAGTCGGACGACGAGAAGGACCAAATTAGAAACAACTTATCTAGAAAATAATCTAATTTTAAGAGGAACAAAAAAACTAACCCACTGGAAAAATTTATTTTACAAACTTATAATACAACGGAAAAGATTATAAAAGACTATACAGACGAAATAATAATCACCACTGCAGGCAAGGGTAACAAAACAGTTATAATGTATAGAACTGACTATAGGGGAAAAATGAGACAACTGCTTGAAGACAAAAATACATACAAATTGACAAGAGTAGACCCTACAAGAAAACTTCAAAAAACTAATAATGACATTGTCAATGATTTATACAAGACAGGACACATAGACGCAAGTCTAAAAAGACAACTTTACAGCACATCTGCCATCACCCCACGCCTTTATGGATTACCGAAAATCCATAAAGATAACATGCCCTTACGCCCAATTTCCTCCTCGACAAACGTTCCGTGCTATAACCTTGCCAAACATATTGGCACTATACTCCAATCTATTATTAACAGGGACCTTAATATAAAAAATTTTAAACAGTTAATAGGAAAACTTAACAATACGATCATAGAGGAAAACGAAATAATAGTATCATTTGACGTCATATCACTTTTCACCAACATACCTACACATCTTGCCATAAAAACCATAATGAGAAAATGGGATGAACTGGAACAACACACAAATATCCCTAAAACAAAGTTCCTCAAAATACTGCAATATTGCTTGACAGATAACAACTATTTCACATCTGACAACAACATATATACCCAAACATATGGCATGCCAATGGGGAATCCATTATCCCCCACAGTGGCAGATATAATTTTAGACAATTAATAGACCAAGCCTTATCTGACCTGACAAATATGGGAATTAAAATTAATCTAATAATAAAATACGTTGACGATATTTTTGCAATAATTGACAAAAAGGACATTCATACAATTTTGGACACACTAAACAAACAACACTACAAACTAAAATTCACTGTGGAACTGGAAGACCATAGGTCAATCCCATATCTTGACATCCAAATTCACATAGTAGACAACAAAATTAAGACTGACTGGTACACGAAGCCCACATCTTCGGGGAGACTCATAAATTACCATTCACATCAACCACATAGAACTAAAATAAACACAGCTAATAACTTGATCAGCAATGTGATAATTGTAAGCGACAGGCTATTCCTGCCAACAAATATTTATAAACTCCAACGAACACTCAAACTAAATGACTTTCCAACAGATGTAATTAATAGACTTATTAACAGAAAACACACTACCGGAGAGTATATCAACAATAAAAACACCATTGACAAACGGCGAGTTAGAAACACGAAAACAATATTTTAGCATTACATATATTGACAAATTGACAGACAATGAAAATTTTAGTAAACTATTTCCGAATAATAATAACATCGTATTTGCACACAAATCAAATACCACACTTAGACCACTTTTCAAAAGCACAAAGGACAAAATAGACAAAAAAACACCAATGCAATGTTGTCTATGAAATTCCGTGCAAAGGAACTGATAATGTTAAATGTGACAAGATATACATAGGAACAACAAAACGATCACTACAAACTAGACTGTCAGAACACGAAGCTGACATAAACAAGCACAAAAACACCACAGCGATAGCACAGCATATGCTAGAACACGGACATATACCAGTACCTCGTTTCTGTAGTTCTCGAATCGAAAAAGTTTTAACATGAAACATGTGAATTGAAATAAAAATGCTACGAATCGGTACAAAAAATCGCTTCTCACATGTGACTGTTTCTACAATATTTGTTTTGCGAAAACTTTCTATGACGTACTGATTTTTCCATGCTTATTGGAAAAATGCGAGAAAAACTGTTTCTAAAAAGTAGGGAGTCGAAAAATTGTAAATTTTAAACGTCAAAAATACTCACAAATTAAAACGGTGCGAGATTTGTTTTTTATTCCCTGTTAAACTATTTTTTCGACCACTTTATATGGGGAGCTAAGCGATATTAAGCGATTTTAAGCGGCTCGCCATACAAAGTCGTCGAAAACTTAGTTTAGCAGAAATTAAAAAAACAAGCATATTTTGAGCATTCCCTGCTAAACTAATATTTCGACCACTTTATATGGGGAGCTCAGCGATATTAAGCGAATTTAAGCGGTTTGTTGTTCTTTTTCGCACTAGTTTATTTTGTCTGTTTATATTTTTTTTACTACTTGACAGCTTCCCTGGAATATTCCAATAAAAACGTAATCAGTGTTGCCTCTTTTCGCATTGATTTGCAGAAACACTTTTTACTCACAAATCGAGAAACGATGGAATTTTTTGTTTCATGCTTAATGTGAAAACTTTTTCGATTCGAGAACTGCAGAAACGAGGTAGAGACTTTAACAACACTATAATTCTTGACATAGAAAACAAATATAACAGAAGAATGACATTGGAGAGTTTACGAATAAGACAAAAAGCTAATAAGACTATGAACACAAAAGAAGACATAGACAAGATAAGCGCTAATTACAACTCAGTTCTGCACAGTAAAACATAATAAGAAGAGTGCAGCGGTGCTAACAATAGACCAATGACAATAAATTAGACACAATAATTAACTAACAACAATAAATTATATAAAATTAACTAAATACAATTAAAACAAACTGTTTATGTAAGTTTTAATGTATTTAAATATATTAGTTAAACTAATCTTGTGGTTTTGTAAATTGTTTAATTAAAGAAAATATACTCCCCGAAGAAGTTGGAAAATACCAACGAAACGTAGGAGAAAGAAATGGAATAAAAAGCGTTTTATTTGCATTTGTTACTACTGACCAGTATAGCCGCTTAATCGAAACAAGATAAAGAATTGATAATGTTTTTTTGATTAATTTTAATAGTTTTTGAATTTATTACCACCTTTTTCGTATTCAAATTTCAGGACTTTATAACAAACTTTCGACACAAAATGTTACAACAAAGAAATTGATAAATTAATTGAATTTTATAATTTTGATTTAATATGAATTTATAAATAACATTAGTTATAATGTTATTATAATACAATACATTATGTGAAAATAACTTATTTACCTGTTTCTTAAAGAACGTTCATAGGTAATAAAAAACCTATGAATTCCATTCACTCATGTTTCTTTATTAATTCATTTATATTCATATAGTTACGTACATAAATATATCTTAATTTATTTATTCATCCATAATTTAATTTTAACACACAAAACCTAAAATATTAAAACAATAAGTTAAAATTTAAAATCTCTGCACTATAGTTGTTTATATTAAAAACAATTACAACCCAGATATTTTGAATTTTGTTGTATTTCATATGGTTTAATATAAAATATTTTTTTTTTCTTTTTGTTTTTTTAATTTATTTATCAATATTTATAAAATTATTATATAACGGGTCCACCAAATAACTTTTTGTTTTTGAAAATGCTATAAAAAAAACTACTGAATATTTTCTCAAATTTCTTATTTTATTTGAAAGTACAATCCTCCCGGTTAATAATGGAAAATTATTTCATTCAAATGGCTGCCTCGGCTGGCCATGCAGTAGCCTACACGATCGGTCCAATTTTTAAGCACATTATCGATTGTGTGCAGCTGTATTTCACAAATGGCTTCACGAATATTGTCCCTTAAAGCGTTAATTGTCTCTGGCTTGACGGCGTAACACTTATCTTTGAGGGCACCCCACAAATAATAGTCGAACGATGTCAAATCGCAGCTCCGAGGTGGCCAAAAGACATCAGCTCTGCGGCTGATAATGCGATCTTCGAAAACAGGGCACAAAACATTGAGTGTAGCTTCGGCTGTGTGGCACGTAGCGCCGTCCTGTTGAAACCAAATATTGCCAATATCCTCCTCTTAAATTTTTGTGAAAAAACATTCGTTCAACATGGCACGATAACGATCGCCATTGACTGTAACGGCCACTCCTTGCTCATTTTCGAAGAAAAATGGCCCAATTATGCCTCGGGACCAAAATCCTCACCAAACACTGACTCGTTTTGGGTGCATCGGCTTTTCAATGTATGCGTGCGGGTTTTCTGTGCCCCAAATGCGACAATTTTGCTTGTTTACATACCCGCCAAGATCAAAATGAGCTTCATCTGAAAATATGATTTTTTTTTGACAAAATCGGCATCTTCTGTAAGTCGATTGCAGGCCCACTTAAGCGTATACACTCAAGCGTATACACAACCATATTCGTTCAGCGGTAGGATAAAACTAATTATCTGTCAAATCAGACATGAGCTAAGTGTTACCCATAGAGTAAATATGGGTAGAGAAAATCTTTCACTCACCAAATTTCTGACATTTGTCCTCGTGTGATGTATACGTTTGATGTAGAACAGAATTGCTTTACTAATACCAGATAGAGGCAATGGTTCAAAACAACGAACAAAATAACAACAACGGCATTTCGTTTTGTGTGTTAAAATTAATGTGTTAAATACAACACAAATGTATGCTAACAATAACAGTCAATAAAAAAGTCTAAAACACATTTAAATTCCACAGTTTTTCACCAAAATGGCATGAAAAATTAAAGCAAGAAGTTATTGTAATTCCACCTGGTGTATATCACTTTTCGTCAAACATCTCTCTATCACACCGACCGCATCACGAAGAGTGTGAAAGGAAACGTCAGATGAGACAAATGGCGGCTCTACTATAAATTTACTCTACCATTCACGAAATAAGCACTAGTTGAAAAAAAACGTTAGATGGCGGACCCGTACATTATTGGCAAATAACTCATGTGCCTATTTTCTTAAAGAACATTTTTTTATTACCTATTACTTTCCTCCTATGTTTATTTCTATTTTTATTCGCCTCATAGTTGAAATTCATCACCTAAGAACATAAATAGTAAACCAATACAACATTGTTAACAAACAAAACAAAAAAAAACAGGCAAATCCAAGTGATTTTGGTCAGTGCAAAAGTACCAATACAATCAAATTTTTTTGTAAAATAACTACTACATGCCCATTTCTCTTTGTGGGCACCGCTGCCTTAAAGGGAATAACTTGCAAGAGACGGGAGCAATGTTGTTGAAGAATAAAGGGCCGACTCATCTCCCAGTGTAAGGTGAAGTCTGGCAGTCGGGCAAAAATCAAAACAACTTTGATTTTTTTCATGTCGGGCCGACTTTTTATTCAGTGTAAGGGAAGTTGGTCGGCCGACTTTTTACCGTTTAAAGTGGAATGTGAAAAGAAAACATGAAAACAAACAGTTTTTGTTACAATTGTCGGTTTTCATATGGAGTCATCAAAACAGAAACAATTTATGTTAGCGTTCATAGATTTATTTAAAAGCAAGCCAGAAGTATGGAAAATAAAAAGCAACGTTTATAAAAATCGTGCTATAAAAAATGTGGCTTATACCGAATTGATAGAAAAGTGTAAAGAAGTGGAAACAAACGCTGACAAGGAGTTTGTTATGGAAAAAATAAGTTATCTGCGAAGTATTTATAGCAGGGAACTAAAAAAAGTTAACAAACGTTTAAAGTCTGGTGCCGGAACAGACGAAGAATATGTGCCGTCTTTGTGGTACTATAACCACTTGTCGTTTTTAAAGGACCAAGAAGAACCTCTAGAGGGAGAGTGTGTTGGCCTGGAGTCGGGAGACGAAGAAACTGAAGGTGAAAAAAAGGTAAGTGGATAATAATTTTTTTTAGAGGCTCATAATTTTAGGGACATAGCTCGGATTCTCAATTTTTTGGGATACATAAAACTTTGTAGTTTAAAGCAAAGTAATTATTCTCGACTAATTGTTCCAGCTTAAGTAAGGTCTCTTCAGATTTCATAAAACTTTTTTGTTTTTTCGATATTTCGATTTCCTTTGGAAATCTTCTTCAGGAAAATTTTTATATTAATTACTTTCCTGAAGATTTCCAAAGGAAATCGAAATATCGAAAAAACAAAAAAGTTTTATGAAATCTGAAGAGACCTTAAGCTGGAACAATCAGTCGAGAATAATTAATCAAATAAAGGTCGAAAAATTAGAAACAAATTATTAAAGCAAAGTAACATACACATTTTTTAAATCCTGTTCTTCAATTTTAATTCGGTACTTCAACAAAAAGAATACACAAAATTAGAGGTATGTCCGTCCCTAAGCTACATTTGTTCCAAAATTTGTTGAGACTATAAAAGTGGAAGCAATTTAGTTTAAGGCGACCAACCGTCCCGCATTCTGCCTGACAGTCCCGTAATGGCAGTTGTAATCCCGCATTGGAATATTTAATAATTTAGTCCCGCAAATCGCCTAATGCGTTCCGCATGGCCCGCATTCCTATATTGTTACAGACAGTGACTTTCGACGAGAATTTAGTGGAACTGAAACACTCATGCACACTCTTAACGTAATTGTCAAAATCATTCACATGTGTTTTGGTTGTCTCATAGCTGGCAAACAAAAAAAAAGCTTGAAACATAACAATTTGAATATAATTCAAAGGAAGAAACACAATAGAAAGAGAATTATGACATCATAATCAATTTATTATTAAAATATATTATCATTTCAGTATGAAACGTTGCGTGCTATGCTTAGTTTAAAATTTAATATGGGCAGTTGTGAAAACTTTTATGAAATTCTTAACCCAGAATTAAAACCACATGACACTCATGCGAAAAATATGATTTTAAAAATAAATGTTAATTCAGTAGTTATGTTTGTTTCTTATTTCAGTAAGCCACCGACACATCCGCAGTCTTCTTATGATTAGGGGTATATGGTCGGCCACGTCCCGCATTGATTTTTTTTTATAAAGTTGATCGCTTTAATTTAGTTCTTTCTTTATTCCCCTTAACTCAAAACAAAAGCAAATGACTTTGGAATACATTAATGTCTCAAATAGCATAATGGAATGACAGTAAATAAAAAGATTGTAAATTTACTGAGGTAAAAGTCTTAGTTATATTAGTTTAATTTTTTCAATTTTGTTTTCTTCGTCTTATACTATCTTGCCATGGGACGACTCCGCTAACAGAGTTGAAGTAGGAGCAAAACCCATTTCGGATTTCTTTGGCAGAATTCGAAGAATGTCTGCTTTGCGTTTTCCCCATGCTCGTTAATTGAAGAGATTGTTGCCTCCAATCGCCTTCTGTGACTTCTACTGTTATTGTATTCTCCGAATCCAAACCTCCGTTTAAATACGTAGGACACTTTTTTGCGCACAGGAAATTGTGAAAATGACAACATGTCACCACAATTGTTGACGCTTTCTCGGGACTTAGTTCAATTCGTTTCAAAAGAAGCCTAAATCTTGAAGCCATTATACCAAACGCATTCTACACAATTCGCCTAGCTCGTAACAACCTATAATTGAAAATGTCCTCTTCCTTCGTTAGGCCACTTTCCGGATATGGCTCCATCAGATTCTGCGAAAGCGGAAATGCATCATCGCCGACTAAAGCATATGGTAGTCTGACATCAGTATTGGTAATATTTTCCGCATTGGGAATTTTTAATCTTCTCTTCTAAATACTTGTAAAATTAAATACTTGTAAAGCACGCCACCATCCGATGCGTCCATTGACCCCTACTTCAATCAGGATGAATTCGTAGTTGGCGTTGACAATCGCCATGAGGACTATGCTGAAGGTTTTTTTGTAATTGAAGTAGTAGTACCCGGAGTTGTGAGGTTTTTTTTTATTTCTATATGTTTCCCATCTATTGCACCGACGCAATGTGGGAAATTCCATTGGTCATTGAACTGTCCCGCTATGTCCCACCAACCATCTTCTGATGTTGGCACCTAAAATTAAGGAAAAAATTAATTAATAAATATAATTGTGGTAATGGTTAACTTTTTATATATTTTGTAGATATCTCCTACGAGAAAAAGAAAGCAAAAGGCAGCAGATGCGGATGTGGAGTTACGGGAGGTAGCAACGAAACGTCTAAAGCAGTGTGACGACTATTCACAAACGCTAGCAAACACCTGGGCAAAAAAAAGCAAATGACGACATTCTTTTTGAGGCAAGATTGAGAACTTTGCATCGCGACTCAGTTGAAATCTACAAAAGTATTGAGAAGAAACATGCAATTCCTCAGAAGTTTTACGGGTCTGATACTGCATCCGGGTCATCCTGGAGGTCATCTACACCCAAAATCAGCATGCAATCCAGCACATACTTCACAACACAGTACCTTCCCCAACACGGGGAGCAAACTGATGCCCCGCTAAGAGCGGGGGTTACTCCGCACCTTATCGGGGGACTTAAGCAGGACCGCAACACGCGCACTCCTCCATGACTCCAGGAAATATCCTTCACTGACACACCTGCTAAATATCGTGCTAAGATACTGTGGTATCGCCTTCCACATGGCTCGCACCATCTCTCCAGTCATGCCGTCAAGGCCCGGAGATCTCCGACACTTGACCCGGAGTATACTGGCCGCCAGTTTGTGTTCCTCCAGGGGCGGAGTACTAACCACCTCCCCATCTGGAGGAGGGCGGTCAGTAGGATCCACCCCTGGAAAGAACACATCCAGCAGCGCCTCAGTACACTCCTTCCACGACGTCAAAGTGTCATCTCCAACCTTCAGGGATGAGATCTCCGTCCTCTTCCGCTTGCCTCGACAGATCTGGTACACCTTACCCAAGGGGTCATTCCTGTGGTCGTGCACGAACAGTCTCCACTCCTCCTCCTTGACTCTGACGATGGTAGACTTATACGCCCTAAGGGCCGCCAGATACAATGCTCAACGCTGAGCTAAATCCTCAGCATTGGAACGCCTTGCCCTCTGGAAGCGCCTGACGTTCCTCCGCATCGAATTCAGCTCAGGGGTCCACCACTTGACCCCGCCAGGAGTAGCCTTACGGCATGTTCCTAACACTGCGTCGTTCACCGAACACATCCAACGGTCTATAAGACAGGCGTATCATTTCGTCCACCGTCAGAGCCCTAAATCCATCAATAGGACATTCAAAAGATGCTCCTCCGAGCATCTCCGCGTAAAACAGCCAGTTTGCGTTGTGGAGTCTCCACTTATGCACTGGCGCACCCTCCGTCGTTGGTGGGTGACCATAATATCAATAATATTATGGTCACTTACACCACAGTCATGGCGTACCGTCCAGTCAAAGTCAAAGTTCGTCATAGCCGTCTCGTTCACAATCGTCACGTCAATGTCACTAGCACCCATTGGACCATCGAAAGTATATAAATCGGTAGGTTCATTTATCACCGCGACCCTCCTTGCAGCCAATTCCTCGAATATGGTTCTGATGACCAGCATGATTCCTCGAATATGGTTCTGATGAACCACATACGAGAACATGCGTTTGCGTCTAAGCCTAGCATAAGCGGGAAGTTACTCGCGCGGAGTAGCACGGAATCCATATACTCTATATACGGGTCCAATGGGCAAGTAAATCGACAGCAGATACTAGCCAGCAGCATCCGTCCGAAACTGCCTTCCACAGAAACACACACACCCTACTGGCTAGCATCCAATAACGTACAGTTCAAGTCTATGTCGTCTACTACCACCGCAGCATTTCCACCGATATCGGTGAAGCACCGCATTCCTCCAGGCAGGCCCTGGACCACCCCTAGAGTATCCTTATAAAAGGGCTCTTGAAGCAGTGCCAGGGACACTCCTCTACTCCTCATGGCCTGCCCGAACTCACACATTGCAACATAGCTGCGACCACAATTATATTGTATAATTGGTGTAACAGCCATGTTAATGTCGTGAGTTCGCCCTAGCCATCAAAACAGCATACACTGGACACGCCGGAGACATCATAAGATGTGCATCCGACCATCACTTCAACTCGCAGTTACGGCACCGCAGATTATTTGGGCACATATGTGCCAAATGCCCCGCGTGACCGCACCTGCAACAGACGTCCTCCCTCATCCTGCATTCACGCACGCGATGGTCAAATCCCAGGCACCTGTGGCACGCCGGGACAGCATCCTGCATACGTACCAGAAACCGGAACCACTTAGTGTAAACGCCTCTGGCCTCCAGTCTCTCCGCGACCTTCGTGGTACACTCCAGTACAACATTCTGCTGCCCCGTATCCGTAGGACGCCAGGGAGCACTGACCATCCGTACACACTTCCTGTAGGTCTCAGGCGACATCTCCTCCTTCAGGTTTAGCTCATAGAGCTCCTCCATAAAGGTGTCCGGAGAAATCTCCGAATGCACCTTCTAGACAACTACTCTTGGGCCGAGCTTGTCGTTAACCGACACCTCTAAGCCCACCTCCGCAAACTTTGGGTTCTCCACAATTTTCGTGCGCTCCGCCACGGCGTGCGAATAACCGCACCACCATCGCACGTTGGGCGCACCTCGTGTGGCAACACCCTTGCCCTTAACAACTACGGACCACGTGTCCACTGGCTTCGGCATCGGAACCGGCGCGACCACAGGGACAGCGGGGCGACTACTCGACCGAATTTCGGGGGAGGCATCACTGGTCCAGCCAGCGTCACTCGACCAACCCTATCGGACTCATAGACGTCCAACCGCCCACGCAACCGCTCGTTTTCCGCCACCAACTTCATCAGCAGAGCCTCATACCTGCCGGTATGGCTCAGCACCGCTCTGGCCAATCCAATGTTAGCACCGTCGGCCAACACTACTTCATTCAGGTCCCCAGAGATAGCCTTAATACGGGCGACGTACTCATTTCCGTCGACCAACGGTCTATTTCTGGGCCTGCTCATCCTCGGCCTAGACTCCACCACTAGGACATCTAACCTCTCCTTCTCCGGGGGTTCCACCGCCTCCACAGCACCTCCAACCACCCTACTCCTGCTCGCGCGAGCCACCAGAGGTGAATTCGGCTTTGGCCGCTTCACCGTTGCGTCATCCTCCATTTCCGTCGACGACCGCTCCGACTCCGTGTGCCTAACCAACGCACCAGACGGCGGTGGCATAACGCTTGCCTCACTCAACTCCTCCTGCACCTCGGACCCCCCGTCCACCGATTGGGAACCACTGTTCCCCTCCTCAGGCTTCCTGGTCCTCAGTTTCCTCCGAGGCATCTCTCTACAAAACGGCACCCCACCCCTGTTTTTAACAGGCAGCCTGTGCCTATCCCCTTACGTGGGTACCACACACACACACGTGTATTTCTTATGGGACAGCCCAAAAGAAATTCACAAAAAGGGACACAAACTAATCCGCCCGGATCTCAGCGATCCGCCAACCGATCTTTAATAAATTTGTGTCACCGACTTCTACAGACTTGTAGCTGTGCAATCGAATCAATCGGTCCACAAACAACCGAGATATGGGCGTGAAAGTTTTACTTAAAAACGGCACAAAAAACACGAAATTCACCCACACAACCACTGAGTGGCTACCGACGGCAACCGTCCGCTGTAGCGGGCACACCACCACGCAGGAACGCAAAAATATAGTGGAACTAATCCGACTATATCTTTACGATCCGCCAACCGATTTTGATGAAACCTGGATCACCGTCTTCTACGGGCCTGTAGGTATCCAATCGGTCCAAAAACTTCCGAGATTTTGTCGTGTAAGTTTTGTGAAAAACTTACAGTCAAAACACCACTAAAACACGCTGAATCACTATAGATAAGCAATATTCAACCGCAAATACGTCTATACGCAACCAGGCGAAGGCATCGAATGACAGATATGTGTTACAGATTATTGTGAGTACCTGCCACAGTGGCCTAATCTCACAGTGGTCTTAACACCGGGTGAATACAATGCGTCTACCAACGCCCCCGTATGCCGAAGCGTCCGAGTACCAATTTATAACTATGCATTTGGGCATAGTTTTTTTTCCCTTGGTGAGGAACGGAGACTATCTAAACTCCTACCGATCTATGGGTCTCGGCACCCGGTTGCAATACAACTCCACATCGAGCTAAAAGCTCTACCCGCGATTTGGGTTTAAACCACAGCCAGCACGATACTCCCACAAGGGGGCCAACCACTCCCGTGCTACCAGAATTAAGTCTCTGGTCAGACCTCGTAGCCGAAACTACTACCAGTTGAACCCCAAACGGTTCGGGGACTGGTAGCCCCACTACTTCTACACTACAACAGTACACCAGACAATACAACAAAAAGGCAGCAAATGTTCACGAAAATGGCACCAATGACGATAAGGATAAAACAAACAAAAATAAGAACAAAAACAAAATAAAAATCCTTTTCAGCGCCAAAAAAAAAGAAAAAAATAAAACAAAATAAACGCGCCAACATGAACGCTGCAAAACAACACAGACACGCAACACTCAACAGAACAACATAAAACTCAGTTGGGCTTGGAAACACGCCCTACCTCACTCTGGCTCTTCTCCTATTGAAAGCACCCCGTGCAAACTGAGCCAACCGCCCAAACGTCCGATCGTCCTCTAAAACCCTACTGAAGTCCCAGTCTCCCCCGTCATAAGTAATTCCCATACCCTCTAAGTCCCTAATGTCGTCGTAAAAAGGACACTGCGTCAGTATGTGCCTCCAGTCTTCCACCCCCGTCCCACAGTCACAGTCCGGAGTATCCGTCAGGCAACGCCGATGCAAAAATGCATTGAGCGAGCCATGTCCCGTCAGTATAAATCCCGTAAATAAGCCAAAGGCAAAGTCAGGTCTGTCAAGTACGAACGTCGGGTCACGTATAAATTCGTAAGTCACCCGCCCTTTAACGGTCTCTGTCCATCTAGTCGTCCAGCGTGAAACCACGCAATCCGCGAGATGCGCCTTGACGGACGCAATCTCGCCCACCACCAAATCACCAGTGGCCATCCAATCTGCCTCCAAAAGAGGCAGGCCCCTTTTTACCTTGTAGAGAATCGCCCGACGGACGATCTCAAGGTCGAGCGGGGGTACTCCTAACAATACCTGAAGTGCCTCTGTAGAGACGGTCCTACATACCGGCAAACAGGCTAGCAATATAATACGCTGGCAAGATAATATGCGGTTTCTACCGACTACAGTCATGGCTGTGTCGTACCATACGGGTGCTCCATAGGCCGCACAGGCCAAGAAAAGGCCACCATATATGGTACGCACAGCCCGCCTACTAAGGCCCCAGTCCGTCCTGAGGACTCGCCTCACTAAGCTTACAACGCCTGTAAGCTTTTCCCTAACATAGGGCGGATGCCCAGCAAAGCTAAGTCTCTCTCTCACTACCAGACCAAGGTATTTGATCTCCTCAACGTAGGAGATGCTTACTCCGCGACATCTGATAACTGGAGGGCGTGACAACGACAATTTGCCCTTCAACAGCATCATCGCTGTCTTGTCGTAAGCAACTCCAACGCCTACTCTCTCTCCCCACTCACTCACTACACACATGACCCGCTCACCATTTGTCTCCAGCTCAGCACGTGACTGGCCTTCGACAAGGATGAGTAGGTCATCCGCATATGCGCACAGTCTGTTTCCTCTACTAAGGGCCCCCAACAGGGGATCCAGCATCATGTTCCACACAAATGGACCGCAAATGGACCCCTGTGGACACCCCCGAGCGGCATCTCTCCAGACTGTGTCGCCCGCACCTACTATGCATGCTCTTCTTTCTCTGAAGTAGCTGGCCCACAAATCGAGCTCTCTGCAGCCTACTTCTCTCAATCTTCTCAAGATGCATCCCCACGATAAGTGGTCAACTGCACCTTTGAAATCAACAAAAACACCTAGCACATACTTTGATGTCGAGAGATCAACGGATCTTCTCACATAGAGCCATGCATCTTCTACACTCTTCCCCTCTTTAAAACCAAACTGGTATTCGGAAGTGCCCAAGTTGCTGCTCTCCTTCAAGTGCTCTACCATCAACCTCTCCAAAACTTTACCGAGCACCGGGAGAAGGCTGATACCACGGTATGAGCGCGGGTCGCTCTTTACCCTATCAGGAGACTTCAGCAAGACCACCACTCTTGAACACTTCCAGGCAGCCGGGAAATATGCTTCGGAGAAACACTTCTGGAATAACACCCATAAATACTCTGGAATGCCATTCCAGAGTACCATATATATGTCGCCGGTCACGTCGTCAATGGCCGGGGATCTCCTACTCTTCACTCTCGACATACTGTCCGACAGCTCGAACCTTTCGACCACAGGAGGGTCAGTCACTTCGCCATCAGGGGGAGGCGTAGCGGTCGGGTCTGCCCTCAGGAAGAACTCACTCAGCAGTACTCCTGCACACTCATTCCACGAGGACAGTGTCGCATCTCCAACCCGTAGGGAAGAAAAGTCGACTCTTCTCGACTTACCCCTACATATCCGATACACCTTCCCTCATGGGTCATCCCTATTCTCCTGCACAAATCTACGCTACTCTTCCTCCTTGAGGCGTATAATCGTGGCCTTATACGCTCGTAAGGCTGCCAGGTAGTCGCCCTACGCTGCGACAAGTTCTAGGCATTAGAGCGTCTCGCTCTCTGGAATTTCTTCCTATGCCGTCTCAAACTCCTACGCATACCGTCCAGCCAGCGTCACTCGACCAGCGTCACTCGACCAACCCTATCGGACTCATAGACGTCCAACCGCCCACGCGACCGCTCGTTTTCCGCCACCAACTTCATCAGCAGAGCCTCATACCTGCCGGTATGGCTCAGCACCGCTCTGGCCAATCCAATGTTAGCACCGTCGGCCAACACTACTTCATTCAGGTCCCCAGAGATAGCCTTAATACGGGCGACGTACTCATTTCCGTCGACCAACGGTCTATTTCTGGGCCTGCTCATCCTCGGCCTAGACTCCACCACTAGGACATCTAACCTCTCCTTCTCCGGGGGTTCCACCGCCTCCACAGCACCTCCAACCACCCTACTCCTGCTCGCGCGAGCCACCAGAGGTGAATTCGGCTTTGGCCGCTTCACCGTTGCGTCATCCTCCATTTCCGTCGACGACCGCTCCGACTCCGTGTGCCTAACCAACGCACCAGATGGCGGTGGCATAACGCTTGCCTCACTCAACTCCTCCTGCACCTCGGACCCCCCGTCCACCGATTGGGAACCACTGTTCCCCTCCTCAGGCTTCCTGGTCCTCAGTTTCCTCCGAGGCATCTCTCTACAAAACGGCACCCCACCCCTGTTTTTAACAGGCAGCCTGTGCCTATCCCCTTACGTGGGTACCACACACACACACGTGTATTTCTTATGGGACAGCCCAAAAGAAATTCACAAAAAGGGACACAAACTAATCCGCCCGGATCTCAGCGATCCGCCAACCGATCTTTAATAAATTTGTGTCACCGACTTCTACAGACTTGTAGCTGTGCAATCGAATCAATCGGTCCACAAACAACCGAGATATGGGCGTGAAAGTTTTACTTAAAAACGGCACAAAAAACACGAAATTCACCCACACAACCACTGAGTGGCTACCGACGGCAACCGTCCGCTGTAGCGGGCACACCACCACGCAGGAACGCAAAAATATAGTGGAACTAATCCGACTATATCTTTACGATCCGCCAACCGATTTTGATGAAACCTGGATCACCGTCTTCTACGGGCCTGTAGGTATCCAATCGGTCCAAAAACTTCCGAGATTTTGTCGTGTAAGTTTTGTGAAAAACTTACAGTCAAAACACCACTAAAACACGCTGAATCACTATAGATAAGCAATATTCAACCGCAAATACGTCTATACGCAACCAGGCGAAGGCATCGAATGACAGATATGTGTTACAGATTATTGTGAGTACCTGCCACAGTGGCCTAATCTCACAGTGGTCTTAACACCGGGTGAATACAATGCGTCTACCAACGCCCCCGTATGCCGAAGCATCCGAGTACCAATTTATAACAATGCATTTGGGCATAGTTTTTTTTCCCTTGGTGAGGAACGGAGACTATCTAAACTCCTACCGATCTATGGGTCTCGGCACCCGGTTGCAATACAACTCCACATCGAGCTAAAAGCTCTACCCGCGATTTGGGTTTAAACCACAGCCAGCACGATACTCCCACAAGGGGGCCAACCACTCCCGTGCTACCAGAATTAAGTGTCTGGTCAGACCTCGTAGCCGAAACTACTACCAGTTGAACCCCAAACGGTTCGGGGACTGGTAGCCCCACTACTTCTACACTACAACAGTACACCAGACAATACAACAAAAAGGCAGCAAATGTTCACGAAAATGGCACCAATGACGATAAGGATAAAACAAACAAAAATAAAAACAAAAACAAAATAAAAATCCTTTTCAGCGCCAAAAAAAAAGAAAAAAATAAAACAAAATAAACGCGCCAACATGAACGCTGCAAAACAACACAGACACGCAACACTCAACAGAACAACATAAAACTCAGTTGGGCTTGGAAACACGCCCTACCTCACTCTGGCTCTTCTCCTATTGAAAGCACCCCGTGCAAACTGAGCCAACCGCCCAAACGTCCGATCGTCCTCTAAAACCCTACTGAAGTCCCAGTCTCCCCCGTCATAAGTAATTCCCATACCCTCTAAGTCCCTAATGTCGTCGTAAAAAGGACACTGCGTCAGTATGTGCCTCCAGTCTTCCACCCCCGTCCCACAGTCACAGTCCGGAGTATCCGTCAGGCAACGCCGATGCAAAAATGCATTGAGCGAGCCATGTCCCGTCAGTATAAATCCCGTAAATAAGCCAAAGGCAAAGTCAGGTCTGTCAAGTACGAACGTCGGGTCACGTATAAATTCGTAAGTCACCCGCCCTTTAACGGTCTCTGTCCATCTAGTCGTCCAGCGTGAAACCACGCAATCCGCGAGATGCGCCTTGACGGACGCAATCTCGCCCACCACCAAATCACCAGTGGCCATCCAATCTGCCTCCAAAAGAGGCAGGCCCCTTTTTACCTTGTAGAGAATCGCCCGACGGACGATCTCAAGGTCGAGCGGGGGTACTCCTAACAATACCTGAAGTGCCTCTGTAGAGACGGTCCTACATACCGGCAAACAGGCTAGCAATATAATACGCTGGCAAGATAATATGCGGTTTCTACCGACTACAGTCATGGCTGTGTCGTACCATACGGGTGCTCCATAGGCCGCACAGGCCAAGAAAAGGCCACCATATATGGTACGCACAGCCCGCCTACTAAGGCCCCAGTCCGTCCTGAGGACTCGCCTCACTAAGCTTACAACGCCTGTAAGCTTTTCCCTAACATAGGGCGGATGCCCAGCAAAGCTAAGTCTCTCTCTCACTACCAGACCAAGGTATTTGATCTCCTCAACGTAGGAGATGCTTACTCCGCGACATCTGATAACTGGAGGGCGTGACAACGACAATTTGCCCTTCAACAGCATCATCGCTGTCTTGTCGTAAGCAACTCCAACGCCTACTCTCTCTCCCCACTCACTCACTACACACATGACCCGCTCACCATTTGTCTCCAGCTCAGCACGTGACTGGCCTTCGACAAGGATGAGTAGGTCATCCGCATATGCGCACAGTCTGTTTCCTCTACTAAGAGCCCCCAACAGGGGATCCAGCATCATGTTCCACACAAATGGACCGCAAATGGACCCCTGTGGACACCCCCGAGCGGCATCTCTCCAGACTGTGTCGCCCGCACCTACTATGCATGCTCTTCTTTCTCTGAAGTAGCTGGCCCACAAATCGAGCTCTCTGCAGCCTACTTCTCTCAATCTTCTCAAGATGCATCCCCACGATAAGTGGTCAACTGCACCTTTGAAATCAACAAAAACACCTAGCACATACTTTGATGTCGAGAGATCAACGGATCTTCTCACATAGAGCCATGCATCTTCTACACTCTTCCCCTCTTTAAAACCAAACTGGTATTCGGAAGTGCCCAAGTTGCTGCTCTCCTTCAAGTGCTCTACCATCAACCTCTCCAAAACTTTACCGAGCACCGGGAGAAGGCTGATACCACGGTATGAGCGCGGGTCGCTCTTTACCCTATCAGGAGACTTCAGCAAGACCACCACTCTTGAACACTTCCAGGCAGCCGGGAAATATGCTTCGGAGAAACACTTCTGGAATAACACCCATAAATACTCTGGAATGCCATTCCAGAGTACCATATATATGTCGCCGGTCACGTCGTCAATGGCCGGGGATCTCCTACTCTTCACTCTCGACATACTGTCCGACAGCTCGAACCTTTCGACCACAGGAGGGTCAGTCACTTCGCCATCAGGGGGAGGCGTAGCGGTCGGGTCTGCCCTCAGGAAGAACTCACTCAGCAGTACTCCTGCACACTCATTCCACGAGGACAGTGTCGCATCTCCAACCCGTAGGGAAGAAAAGTCGACTCTTCTCGACTTACCCCTACATATCCGATACACCTTCCCTCATGGGTCATCCCTATTCTCCTGCACAAATCTACGCTACTCTTCCTCCTTGAGGCGTATAATCGTGGCCTTATACGCTCGTAAGGCTGCCAGGTAGTCGCCCTACGCTGCGACAAGTTCTAGGCATTAGAGCGTCTCGCTCTCTGGAATTTCTTCCTATGCCGTCTCAAACTCCTACGCATACCGTCCAGCCAGCGTCACTCGACCAGCGTCACTCGACCAACCCTATCGGACTCATAGACGTCCAACCGCCCACGCAACCGCTCGTTTTCCGCCACCAACTTCATCAGCAGAGCCTCATACCTGCCGGTATGGCTCAGCACCGCTCTGGCCAATCCAATGTTAGCACCGTCGGCCAACACTACTTCATTCAGGTCCCCAGAGATAGCCTTAATACGGGCGACGTACTCATTTCCGTCGACCAACGGTCTATTTCTGGGCCTGCTCATCCTCGGCCTAGACTCCACCACTAGGACATCTAACCTCTCCTTCTCCGGGGGTTCCACCGCCTCCACAGCACCTCCAACCACCCTACTCCTGCTCGCTCGAGCCAGCAGAGGTGAATTCGGCTTTGGCCGCTTCACCGTTGCGTCATCCTCCATTTCCGTCGACGACCGCTCCGACTCCGTGTGCCTAACCAACGCACCAGACGGCGGTGGCATAACGCTTGCCTCACTCAACTCCTCCTGCACCTCGAACCCCCCGTCCACCGATTGGGAACCACTGTTCCCCTCCTCAGGCTTCCTGGTCCTCAGTTTCCTCCGAGGCATCTCTCTACAAAACGGCACCCCACCCCTGTTTTTAACAGGCAGCCTGTGCCTATCCCCTTACGTGGGTACCACACACACACACGTGTATTTCTTATGGGACAGCCCAAAAGAAATTCACAAAAAGGGACACAAACTAATCCGCCCGGATCTCAGCGATCCGCCAACCGATCTTTAATAAATTTGTGTCACCGACTTCTACAGACTTGTAGCTGTGCAATCGAATCAATCGGAAACACGAAATTCACCCACACAACCACTGAGTGGCTACCGACGGCAACCGTCCGCTGTAGCGGGCACACCACCACGCAGGAACGCAAAAATATAGTGGAACTAATCCGACTATATCTTTACGATCCGCCAACCGATTTTGATGAAACCTGGATCACCGTCTTCTACGGGCCTGTAGGTATCCAATCGGTCCAAAAACTTCCGAGATTTTGTCGTGTAAGTTTTGTGAAAAACTTACAGTCAAAACACCACTAAAACACGCTGAATCACTATAGATAAGCAATATTCAACCGCAAATACGTCTATACGCAACCAGGCGAAGGCATCGAATGACAGATATGTCTTACAGATTATTGTGAGTACCTGCCACAGTGGCCTAATCTCACAGTGGTCTTAACACCGGGTGAATACAATGCGTCTACCAACGCCCCCGTATGCCGAAGCATCCGAGTACCAATTTAAAACTATGCATTTGGGCATAGTTTTTTTTCCCTTGGTGAGGAACGGAGACTATCTAAACTCCTACCGATCTATGGGTCTCGGCACCCGGTTGCAATACAACTCCACATCGAGCTAAAAGCTCTACCCGCGATTTGGGTTTAAACCACAGCCAGCACGATACTCCCACAAGGGGGCCAACCACTCCCGTGCTACCAGAATTAAGTCTCTGGTCAGACCTCGTAGCCGAAACTACTACCAGTTGAACCCCAAACGGTTCGGGGACTGGTAGCCCCACTACTTCTACACTACAACAGTACACCAGACAATACAACAAAAAGGCAGCAAATGTTCACGAAAATGGCACCAATGACGATAAGGATAAAACAAACAAAAATAAAAACAAAAACAAAATAAAAATCCTTTTCAGCGCCAAAAAAAAAGAAAAAAATAAAACAAAATAAACGCGCCAACATGAACGCTGCAAAACAACACAGACACGCAACACTCAACAGAACAACATAAAACTCAGTTGGGCTTGGAAACACGCCCTACCTCACTCTGGCTCTTCTCCTATTGAAAGCACCCCGTGCAAACTGAGCCAACCGCCCAAACGTCCGATCGTCCTCTAAAACCCTACTGAAGTCCCAGTCTCCCCCGTCATAAGTAATTCCCATACCCTCTAAGTCCCTAATGTCGTCGTAAAAAGGACACTGCGTCAGTATGTGCCTCCAGTCTTCCACCCCCGTCCCACAGTCACAGTCCGGAGTATCCGTCAGGCAACGCCGATGCAAAAATGCATTGAGCGAGCCATGTCCCGTCAGTATAAATCCCGTAAATAAGCCAAAGGCAAAGTCAGGTCTGTCAAGTACGAACGTCGGGTCACGTATAAATTCGTAAGTCACCCGCCCTTTAACGGTCTCTGTCCATCTAGTCGTCCAGCGTGAAACCACGCAATCCGCGAGATGCGCCTTGACGGACGCAATCTCGCCCACCACCAAATCACCAGTGGCCATCCAATCTGCCTCCAAAAGAGGCAGGCCCCTTTTTACCTTGTAGAGAATCGCCCGACGGACGATCTCAAGGTCGAGCGGGGGTACTCCTAACAATACCTGAAGTGCCTCTGTAGAGACGGTCCTACATACCGGCAAACAGGCTAGCAATATAATACGCTGGCAAGATAATATGCGGTTTCTACCGACTACAGTCATGGCTGTGTCGTACCATACGGGTGCTCCATAGGCCGCACAGGCCAAGAAAAGGCCACCATATATGGTACGCACAGCCCGCCTACTAAGGCCCCAGTCCGTCCTGAGGACTCGCCTCACTAAGCTTACAACGCCTGTAAGCTTTTCCCTAACATAGGGCGGATGCCCAGCAAAGCTAAGTCTCTCTCTCACTACCAGACCAAGGTATTTGATCTCCTCAACGTAGGAGATGCTTACTCCGCGACATCTGATAACTGGAGGGCGTGACAACGACAATTTGCCCTTCAACAGCATCATCGCTGTCTTGTCGTAAGCAACTCCAACGCCTACTCTCTCTCCCCACTCACTCACTACACACATGACCCGCTCACCATTTGTCTCCAGCTCAGCACGTGACTGGCCTTCGACAAGGATGAGTAGGTCATCCGCATATGCGCACAGTCTGTTTCCTCTACTAAGAGCCCCCAACAGGGGATCCAGCATCATGTTCCACACAAATGGACCGCAAATGGACCCCTGTGGACACCCCCGAGCGGCATCTCTCCAGACTGTGTCGCCCGCACCTACTATGCATGCTCTTCTTTCTCTGAAGTAGCTGGCCCACAAATCGAGCTCTCTGCAGCCTACTTCTCTCAATCTTCTCAAGATGCATCCCCACGATAAGTGGTCAACTGCACCTTTGAAATCAACAAAAACACCTAGCACATACTTTGATGTCGAGAGATCAACGGATCTTCTCACATAGAGCCATGCATCTTCTACACTCTTCCCCTCTTTAAAACCAAACTGGTATTCGGAAGTGCCCAAGTTGCTGCTCTCCTTCAAGTGCTCTACCATCAACCTCTCCAAAACTTTACCGAGCACCGGGAGAAGGCTGATACCACGGTATGAGCGCGGGTCGCTCTTTACCCTATCAGGAGACTTCAGCAAGACCACCACTCTTGAACACTTCCAGGCAGCCGGGAAATATGCTTCGGAGAAACACTTCTGGAATAACACCCATAAATACTCTGGAATGCCATTCCAGAGTACCATATATATGTCGCCGGTCACGTCGTCAATGGCCGGGGATCTCCTACTCTTCACTCTCGACATACTGTCCGACAGCTCGAACCTTTCGACCACAGGAGGGTCAGTCACTTCGCCATCAGGGGGAGGCGTAGCGGTCGGGTCTGCCCTCAGGAAGAACTCACTCAGCAGTACTCCTGCACACTCATTCCACGAGGACAGTGTCGCATCTCCAACCCGTAGGGAAGAAAAGTCGACTCTTCTCGACTTACCCCTACATATCCGATACACCTTCCCTCATGGGTCATCCCTATTCTCCTGCACAAATCTACGCTACTCTTCCTCCTTGAGGCGTATAATCGTGGCCTTATACGCTCGTAAGGCTGCCAGGTAGTCGCCCTACGCTGCGACAAGTTCTAGGCATTAGAGCGTCTCGCTCTCTGGAATTTCTTCCTATGCCGTCTCAAACTCCTACGCATACCGTCCAGCCAGCGTCACTCGACCAGCGTCACTCGACCAACCCTATCGGACTCATAGACGTCCAACCGCCCACGCAACCGCTCGTTTTCCGCCACCAACTTCATCAGCAGAGCCTCATACCTGCCGGTATGGCTCAGCACCGCTCTGGCCAATCCAATGTTAGCACCGTCGGCCAACACTACTTCATTCAGGTCCCCAGAGATAGCCTTAATACGGGCGACGTACTCATTTCCGTCGACCAACGGTCTATTTCTGGGCCTGCTCATCCTCGGCCTAGACTCCACCACTAGGACATCTAACCTCTCCTTCTCCGGGGGTTCCACCGCCTCCACAGCACCTCCAACCACCCTACTCCTGCTCGCTCGAGCCAGCAGAGGTGAATTCGGCTTTGGCCGCTTCACCGTTGCGTCATCCTCCATTTCCGTCGACGACCGCTCCGACTCCGTGTGCCTAACCAACGCACCAGACGGCGGTGGCATAACGCTTGCCTCACTCAACTCCTCCTGCACCTCGAACCCCCCGTCCACCGATTGGGAACCACTGTTCCCCTCCTCAGGCTTCCTGGTCCTCAGTTTCCTCCGAGGCATCTCTCTACAAAACGGCACCCCACCCCTGTTTTTAACAGGCAGCCTGTGCCTATCCCCTTACGTGGGTACCACACACACACACGTGTATTTCTTATGGGACAGCCCAAAAGAAATTCACAAAAAGGGACACAAACTAATCCGCCCGGATCTCAGCGATCCGCCAACCGATCTTTAATAAATTTGTGTCACCGACTTCTACAGACTTGTAGCTGTGCAATCGAATCAATCGGAAACACGAAATTCACCCACACAACCACTGAGTGGCTACCGACGGCAACCGTCCGCTGTAGCGGGCACACCACCACGCAGGAACGCAAAAATATAGTGGAACTAATCCGACTATATCTTTACGATCCGCCAACCGATTTTGATGAAACCTGGATCACCGTCTTCTACGGGCCTGTAGGTATCCAATCGGTCCAAAAACTTCCGAGATTTTGTCGTGTAAGTTTTGTGAAAAACTTACAGTCAAAACACCACTAAAACACGCTGAATCACTATAGATAAGCAATATTCAACCGCAAATACGTCTATACGCAACCAGGCGAAGGCATCGAATGACAGATATGTCTTACAGATTATTGTGAGTACCTGCCACAGTGGCCTAATCTCACAGTGGTCTTAACACCGGGTGAATACAATGCGTCTACCAACGCCCCCGTATGCCGAAGCATCCGAGTACCAATTTAAAACTATGCATTTGGGCATAGTTTTTTTTCCCTTGGTGAGGAACGGAGACTATCTAAACTCCTACCGATCTATGGGTCTCGGCACCCGGTTGCAATACAACTCCACATCGAGCTAAAAGCTCTACCCGCGATTTGGGTTTAAACCACAGCCAGCACGATACTCCCACAAGGGGGCCAACCACTCCCGTGCTACCAGAATTAAGTCTCTGGTCAGACCTCGTAGCCGAAACTACTACCAGTTGAACCCCAAACGGTTCGGGGACTGGTAGCCCCACTACTTCTACACTACAACAGTACACCAGACAATACAACAAAAAGGCAGCAAATGTTCACGAAAATGGCACCAATGACGATAAGGATAAAACAAACAAAAATAAAAACAAAAACAAAATAAAAATCCTTTTCAGCGCCAAAAAAAAAGAAAAAAATAAAACAAAATAAACGCGCCAACATGAACGCTGCAAAACAACACAGACACGCAACACTCAACAGAACAACATAAAACTCAGTTGGGCTTGGAAACACGCCCTACCTCACTCTGGCTCTTCTCCTATTGAAAGCACCCCGTGCAAACTGAGCCAACCGCCCAAACGTCCGATCGTCCTCTAAAACCCTACTGAAGTCCCAGTCTCCCCCGTCATAAGTAATTCCCATACCCTCTAAGTCCCTAATGTCGTCGTAAAAAGGACACTGCGTCAGTATGTGCCTCCAGTCTTCCACCCCCGTCCCACAGTCACAGTCCGGAGTATCCGTCAGGCAACGCCGATGCAAAAATGCATTGAGCGAGCCATGTCCCGTCAGTATAAATCCCGTAAATAAGCCAAAGGCAAAGTCAGGTCTGTCAAGTACGAACGTCGGGTCACGTATAAATTCGTAAGTCACCCGCCCTTTAACGGTCTCTGTCCATCTAGTCGTCCAGCGTGAAACCACGCAATCCGCGAGATGCGCCTTGACGGACGCAATCTCGCCCACCACCAAATCACCAGTGGCCATCCAATCTGCCTCCAAAAGAGGCAGGCCCCTTTTTACCTTGTAGAGAATCGCCCGACGGACGATCTCAAGGTCGAGCGGGGGTACTCCTAACAATACCTGAAGTGCCTCTGTAGAGACGGTCCTACATACCGGCAAACAGGCTAGCAATATAATACGCTGGCAAGATAATATGCGGTTTCTACCGACTACAGTCATGGCTGTGTCGTACCATACGGGTGCTCCATAGGCCGCACAGGCCAAGAAAAGGCCACCATATATGGTACGCACAGCCCGCCTACTAAGGCCCCAGTCCGTCCTGAGGACTCGCCTCACTAAGCTTACAACGCCTGTAAGCTTTTCCCTAACATAGGGCGGATGCCCAGCAAAGCTAAGTCTCTCTCTCACTACCAGACCAAGGTATTTGATCTCCTCAACGTAGGAGATGCTTACTCCGCGACATCTGATAACTGGAGGGCGTGACAACGACAATTTGCCCTTCAACAGCATCATCGCTGTCTTGTCGTAAGCAACTCCAACGCCTACTCTCTCTCCCCACTCACTCACTACACACATGACCCGCTCACCATTTGTCTCCAGCTCAGCACGTGACTGGCCTTCGACAAGGATGAGTAGGTCATCCGCATATGCGCACAGTCTGTTTCCTCTACTAAGGGCCCCCAACAGGGGATCCAGCATCATGTTCCACACAAATGGACCGCAAATGGACCCCTGTGGACACCCCCGAGCGGCATCTCTCCAGACTGTGTCGCCCGCACCTACTATGCATGCTCTTCTTTCTCTGAAGTAGCTGGCCCACAAATCGAGCTCTCTGCAGCCTACTTCTCTCAATCTTCTCAAGATGCATCCCCACGATAAGTGGTCAACTGCACCTTTGAAATCAACAAAAACACCTAGGACATACTTTGATGTCGAGAGATCAACGGATCTTCTCACATAGAGCCATGCATCTTCTACACTCTTCCCCTCTTTAAAACCAAACTGGTATTCGGAAGTGCCCAAGTTGCTGCTCTCCTTCAAGTGCTCTACCATCAACCTCTCCAAAACTTTACCGAGCACCGGGAGAAGGCTGATACCACGGTATGAGCGCGGGTCGCTCTTTACCCTATCAGGAGACTTCAGCAAGACCACCACTCTTGAACACTTCCAGGCAGCCGGGAAATATGCTTCGGAGAAACACTTCTGGAATAACACCCATAAATACTCTGGAATGCCATTCCAGAGTACCATATATATGTCGCCGGTCACGTCGTCAATGGCCGGGGATCTCCTACTCTTCACTCTCGACATACTGTCCGACAGCTCGAACCTTTCGACCACAGGAGGGTCAGTCACTTCGCCATCAGGGGGAGGCGTAGCGGTCGGGTCTGCCCTCAGGAAGAACTCACTCAGCAGTACTCCTGCACACTCATTCCACGAGGACAGTGTCACATCTCCAACCCGTAGGGAAGAAAAGTCGACTCTTCTCGACTTACCCCTACATATCCGATACACCTTCCCTCATGGGTCATCCCTATTCTCCTGCACAAATCTACGCTACTCTTCCTCCTTGAGGCGTATAATCGTGGCCTTATACGCTCGTAAGGCTGCCAGGTAGTCGCCCTACGCTGCGACAAGTTCTAGGCATTAGAGCGTCTCGCTCTCTGGAATTTCTTCCTATGCCGTCTCAAACCCCTACGCATACCGTCCAGCCAGCGTCACTCGACCAGCGTCACTCGACCAACCCTATTGGACTCATAGACGTCCAACCGCCCACGCAACCGCTCGTTTTCCGCCACCAACTTCATCAGCAGAGCCTCATACCTGCCGGTATGGCTCAGCACCGCTCTGGCCAATCCAATGTTAGCACCGTCGGCCAACACTACTTCATTCAGGTCCCCAGAGATAGCCTTAATACGGGCGACGTACTCATTTCCGTCGACCAACGGTCTATTTCTGGGCCTGCTCATCCTCGGCCTAGACTCCACCACTAGGACATCTAACCTCTCCTTCTCCGGGGGTTCCACCGCCTCCACAGCACCTCCAACCACCCTACTCCTGCTCGCGCGAGCCACCAGAGGTGAATTCGGCTTTGGCCGCTTCACCGTTGCGTCATCCTCCATTTCCGTCGACGACCGCTCCGACTCCGTGTGCCTAACCAACGCACCAGACGGCGGTGGCATAACGCTTGCCTCACTCAACTCCTCCTGCACCTCGGACCCCCCGTCCACCGATTGGGAACCACTGTTCCCCTCCTCAGGCTTCCTGGTCCTCAGTTTCCTCCGAGGCATCTCTCTACAAAACGGCACCCCACCCCTGTTTTTAACAGGCAGCCTGTGCCTATCCCCTTACGTGGGTACCACACACACACACGTGTATTTCTTATGGGACAGCCCAAAAGAAATTCACAAAAAGGGACACAAACTAATCCGCCCGGATCTCAGCGATCCGCCAACCGATCTTTAATAAATTTGTGTCACCGACTTCTACAGACTTGTAGCTGTGCAATCGAATCAATCGGAAACACGAAATTCACCCACACAACCACTGAGTGGCTACCGACGGCAACCGTCCGCTGTAGCGGGCACACCACCACGCAGGATATATAGTGGAACTAATCCGACTATATCTTTACGATCCGCCAACCGATTTTGATGAAACCTGGATCACCGTCTTCTACGGGCCTGTAGGTATCCAATCGGTCCAAAAACTTCCGAGATTTTGTCGTGTAAGTTTTGTGAAAAACTTACAGTCAAAACACCACTAAAACACGCTGAATCACTATAGATAAGCAATATTCAACCGCAAATACGTCTATACGCAACCAGGCGAAGGCATCGAATGACAGATATGTGTTACAGATTATTGTGAGTACCTGCCACAGTGGCCTAATCTCACAGTGGTCTTAACACCGGGTGAATACAATGCGTCTACCAACGCCCCCGAATGCCGAAGCATCCGAGTACCAATTTAAAACTATGCATTTGGGCATAGTTTTTTTTCCCTTGGTGAGGAACGGAGACTATCTAAACTCCTACCGATCTATGGGTCTCGGCACCCGGTTGCAATACAACTCCACATCGAGCTAAAAGCTCTACCCGCGATTTGGGTTTAAACCACAGCCAGCACGATACTCCCACAAGGGGGCCAACCACTCCCGTGCTACCAGAATTAAGTCTCTGGTCAGACCTCGTAGCCGAAACTACTACCAGTTGAACCCCAAACGGTTCGGGGACTGGTAGCCCCACTACTTCTACACTACAACAGTACACCAGACAATACAACAAAAAGGCAGCAAATGTTCACGAAAATGGCACCAATGACGATAAGGATAAAACAAACAAAAATAAAAACAAAAACAAAATAAAAATCCTTTTCAGCGCCAAAAAAAAGAAAAAAATAAAACAAAATAAACGCGCCAACATGAACGCTGCAAAACAACACAGACACGCAACACTCAACAGAACAACATAAAACTCAGTTGGGCTTGGAAACACGCCCTACCTCACTCTGGCTCTTCTCCTATTGAAAGCACCCCGTGCAAACTGAGCCAACCGCCCAAACGTCCAATCGTCCTCTAAAACCCTACTGAAGTCCCAGTCTCCCCCGTCATAAGTAATTCCCATACCCTCTAAGTCCCTAATGTCGTCGTAAAAAGGACACTGCGTCAGTATGTGCCTCCAGTCTTCCACCCCCGTCCCACAGTCACAGTCCGGAGTATCCGTCAGGCAACGCCGATGCAAAAATGCATTGAGCGAGCCATGTCCCGTCAGTATAAATCCCGTAAATAAGCCAAAGGCAAAGTCAGGTCTGTCAAGTACGAACGTCGGGTCACGTATAAATTCGTAAGTCACCCGCCCTTTAACGGTCTCTGTCCATCTAGTCGTCCAGCGTGAAACCACGCAATCCGCGAGATGCGCCTTGACGGACGCAATCTCGCCCACCACCAAATCACCAGTGGCCATCCAATCTGCCTCCAAAAGAGGCAGGCCCCTTTTTACCTTGTAGAGAATCGCCCGACGGACGATCTCAAGGTCGAGCGGGGGTACTCCTAACAATACCTGAAGTGCCTCTGTAGAGACGGTCCTACATACCGGCAAACAGGCTAGCAATATAATACGCTGGCAAGATAATATGCGGTTTCTACCGACTACAGTCATGGCTGTGTCGTACCATACGGGTGCTCCATAGGCCGCACAGGCCAAGAAAAGGCCACCATATATGGTACGCACAGCCCGCCTACTAAGGCCCCAGTCCGTCCTGAGGACTCGCCTCACTAAGCTTACAACGCCTGTAAGCTTTTCCCTAACATAGGGCGGATGCCTAGCAAAGCTAAGTCTCTCTCTCACTACCAGACCAAGGTATTTGATCTCCTCAACGTAGGAGATGCTTACTCCGCGACATCTGATAACTGGAGGGCGTGACAACGACAATTTGCCCTTCAACAGCATCATCGCTGTCTTGTCGTAAGCAACTCCAACGCCTACTCTCTCTCCCCACTCACTCACTACACACATGACCCGCTCACCATTTGTCTCCAGCTCAGCACGTGACTGGCCTTCGACAAGGATGAGTAGGTCATCCGCATATGCGCACAGTCTGTTTCCTCTACTAAGGGCCCCCAACAGGGGATCCAGCATCATGTTCCACACAAATGGACCGCAAATGGACCCCTGTGGACACCCCCGAGCGGCATCTCTCCAGACTGTGTCGCCCGCACCTACTATGCATGCTCTTCTTTCTCTGAAGTAGCTGGCCCACAAATCGAGCTCTCTGCAGCCTACTTCTCTCAATCTTCTCAAGATGCATCCCCACGATAAGTGGTCAACTGCACCTTTGAAATCAACAAAAACACCTAGGACATACTTTGATGTCGAGAGATCAACGGATCTTCTCACATAGAGCCATGCATCTTCTACACTCTTCCCCTCTTTAAAACCAAACTGGTATTCGGAAGTGCCCAAGTTGCTGCTCTCCTTCAAGTGCTCTACCATCAACCTCTCCAAAACTTTACCGAGCACCGGGAGAAGGCTGATACCACGGTATGAGCGCGGGTCGCTCTTTACCCTATCAGGAGACTTCAGCAAGACCACCACTCTTGAACACTTCCAGGCAGCCGGGAAATATGCTTCGGAGAAACACTTCTGGAATAACACCCATAAATACTCTGGAATGCCATTCCAGAGTACCATATATATGTCGCCGGTCACGTCGTCAATGGCCGGGGATCTCCTACTCTTCACTCTCGACATACTGTCCGACAGCTCGAACCTTTCGACCACAGGAGGGTCAGTCACTTCGCCATCAGGGGGAAGCGTAGCGGTCGGGTCTGCCCTCAGGAAGAACTCACTCAGCAGTACTCCTGCACACTCATTCCACGAGGACAGTGTCACATCTCCAACCCGTAGGGAAGAAAAGTCGACTCTTCTCGACTTACCCCTACATATCCGATACACCTTCCCTCATGGGTCATCCCTATTCTCCTGCACAAATCTACGCTACTCTTCCTCCTTGAGGCGTATAATCGTGGCCTTATACGCTCGTAAGGCTGCCAGGTAGTCGCCCTACGCTGCGACAAGTTCTAGGCATTAGAGCGTCTCGCTCTCTGGAATTTCTTCCTATGCCGTCTCAAACTCCTACGCATACCGTCCAGCTCCTCCGTCCACCATCTTACCCCGCCAGGCCTAACCACGCGGCTGCGGCCAAGTACTGCGTCGTTAACAGAACACATCCAACGGTCGACTAGGCTAACCATGAACTCAGCAAGAGTGCATACTGACGCTGCGTCCCTGATGCACCCCGCATAGTGGGGGTTCGATCGTCCGTCTCTGGCATGAGAGCATAATCTCCACAATATTGTGGTCGATAATGCCCCAATCCTCAAGCACCTTCCAACTGAAGGCAAAGGCAGACATAGCTGCCGCGTTCGCTACCGTCACGTCGATATCGCTAGCACCCATTGGACCGTCAAACGTATATAGATCACTAGGATTATTTAAGACCGTCACATTCCTACCGGCTAGCCACTCGCTTAGCATAATTCCTCGGATGTAGTTCTGATGTGCAGGAGCTTGCCGGCCCATCTTGCTGAACCACATACGAGAACATGCGTTCGCATCCATGCCTAGGATTACCGGAATGCTACTCTCGTGGAGTAGCACCGAATCCATATACCCTAAATACGGTTCCAATGGGTTACTAAATCGACAGTACACGCTCGCTAGGAGCATTCTCCCTAAACTACCTTCCACCGACACACAAACTCCGTACTCGCCGCTGCTAACAACGGTGCAGTTAGTGGCAATCTCGTCCACTACAACTGCCGAGTTTCCACCACCGTCGGTAAACACTCTCATTCCTCCTGGTAACCCCTGCACTACACCAAGAGATTCATTATAAAAGGGCTCCTGAAGTAGTGCAAAGGCCACACCCTGCCTCCTCATCGTCTGGCCGAACTCGCACATCGCGGAATAACTGCGGCCACAGTTGTATTGAAGAATGGTTGTACTACCCATCTTCAATGTCTCGCATTCACTCTTGCCAACCTGCCAGCATACACGGGGCACTGCAGGGAGACCATGGAATGGTCAGCAGCTAACCCCTTAAGCTCACAATTCCTACATCTTAGTGCATTCACACATTGATGGGCAATATGCCCCGCAAAACCGCATCTGCGGCAAACCGCGTCTTTAATCCTGCACTCACTCGCCCTGTGGTCGAAGCCACAACACCTGTAACAGGTCTGGACGAGATCCTGCGTACGTACTGTAAAACGGAACCATTTTACATAAACACCGGAGTTCTCCAGCTGTGCAGCAACTCTGGGGGTGCACTCTAGCACGACGGTCGTTGGACCCCCATCTGCACGCCAAGGAGAACTCACCATCCTCACGGACTTAACGAACTCCGCACGAGTCATGGATTCACTCAAGTTCAACGCAAACACTTCCTCCATGAACTCGTTCGGCGTTATTTCGGCATGTACTCGCTGTACTGATATTCTGGGCCCGAGTTTATCACTCACCGAAACGGTCAGCCCAACTTCCGAAAACTTGCTGTTGTCAGCAATCTTTTGCCTCTCCGCAACGGATGGGGTGCGTATAACGGCACCACCACCACTCACAGGCCGTACCTCATGCACACGTACGCCTAAGGAGGGGGCCACTTGCTCCACCACCTTCTCTATTACTTCCTTTGACGTGGAAGTCTCTTTCCCTCTCACAACTACCGACCACGTCTCTTGAGGCTTGGGCACCTTCGCAGCTGGTGCCAAAGGTACCGCTGCACGAACACCCGGTACCACAGGGGGAGGCATCATTGGAGCACTAGGTGCAGCCAATGGGACTCTGCCAACCCCACAAGCCTCATAGACTTCGAGCTTACCACGCAGTCGCTCGTTTTCGGCCACTAGTTCCATCAACAACGTCTCATACTTCCCGGCACGAGCTATTACAGCCTTGGCCAGGGAGACGTTGGCACCGTCACCTAACACTACCTCACACAGATCACCAGTAATCATCTTCATTCGGGCCACGTGGTCACCGCTGGCATCTGTTTCACCTCTCCTGCTCCTGGCCCTACTGGCCCTTGACACAACGGTCGGAGCAGCACCACTACCTACTGCGGGGGCAGCAGAAACGGCTGCAGGGACAACAAAGTCCACATCTGCACTTTCACTCTCAAGCAACGAGTCCACCGATTTGTGCTTCTTCACAGCGCCGCCAGTTTCAACCTCAGTAGATGACGACTCCGAATCTGTATGCCTTACTAAGGGCACAATTCGCACCGGCACCGATTCTTCATCACCACCTACATCACTGGTCTGCGACACCAATGCGCTCCGTGAACCCCTCGCCCTGGGCCTTTTGCCCGCCATGCCGAAGTTAAAAACTCCGCCTCTGTCTACCTACACACAACTTAATATATATAAATGGCAAACAAACAACTCACCAGTATCCAAACACACACACGCACTAGTGTGTTACGTATAGGGCCGTTAAATGACCACGCGGTCAGTTGCCGCTATACTAAACACTGGCAAAATTCACCACAAAATTAATTCACCGATATCTCGGGTCCTATATCTCGGGTCCTATATATCGCCGGGTCCTATATTTTGCGTTAAACGCTTCACTGATTCGCGCACTAAACGGTGACGCAAAAATTATTCGAATCGCACTAGTACTTCCAGAGATAATCGCGTGGGAATCTTTTTCGATAAGCGCTCGAAAAAATCACATCCGCACTCAACCACTAGAAAAACACAAGTCGGCATCGAATGACAATAGTATTGGCTTGTAGTTGAACTACATTGCTATATTTCAAATTATTGTAGCAAGGTTTTCCGTTTTTTTCGTGGCGAGTTTAACGCCGACTAATCAGACGACTGAACGGCAAGCAACAGCAGCCATTTTAACTCGAAGCGCTTCAAAATTTCTAACGGGTCCGCCAAATAACTTTTTGTTTTTGAAAATGCCAAAAAAAAAGAAACTACTGAATATTTTCTCAAATTTCTTTTTTTTATTTGAAAGTACAATCCTTCCGGTTAATAATGGAAAATTATTTCATTCAAATTGCTGCCTCGGCTGGCCATGCAGTAGCCTACACGATCGGTCCAATTTTTAAGCACATTATCGACTGTGTGCAGCTGTATTTCACAAATGGCTTCACGAATATTGTCCTTTAAAGCGTCAATTGTCTCTGGCTTGTCGGCGTAACACTTATCTTTGAGGGCACCCCACAAATAATAGTCCAACGGTGTCAAATCGCAGCTCCGGGGTGGCCAAACGACATCAGCTCTGCGGCTGATAATGCGATCTTCAAAAACAGGGCGCAAAACATTGAGTGTAGCTTCAGCTGTGTGGCACGTAGCGCCGTCCTGTTGAAACCAAATATTGCCAATATCCTCCTCTTCAATTTTTGTGAACAAAAATTCGTTCAGCATGGCCCGATAACGATCGCCATTGACTGTAACGGCCACTCCTTCCTCATTTTCGAAGAAAAATGGTCCAATTATGCCTCTGGACCAAAATCCGCACCAAACAGTGACTCGTTTTGGGTGCATCGGCTTTTCAATGTATGCGTGCGGGTTTTCTGTGCCCCAAATGCGACAATTTTGCTTGTTTTCATACCCGCCAAGATCAAAATGAGCTTCATCCGAAAAGATGATTTTTTTTGGCAAAATCTGCATCTTCTGTAAGTCGATCGCAGGCCCAGTTAAGCGTACACACTCAAGCGTATACACAACCATATTCGCTCAGCGGAAGGATAAAGCTAATTATCTGTCAAATCAGATATGAGCTAAGTGTTACCATTCACGAAATAAGCACTAGTTGAAAAAAAACGTTAGATGGCGGACCCGTACAGTATTGGCAAATAACTCATGTGCCTATTTTCTTAAAGAACATTTTTTTATTACCTATTAATTTCCTCCTAACATAAATAGTAAAACAATACAACATTGTTAACAAACAAAACAAAAAAAAAACAAGCAAATCCAAGTGATTGTGGTCAGTGTAAAAGTACCTATACAATCAAATTTTTTTTGAAAAATAACTACTACTTGCAAGAGACGGGAGCAATGTTGTTGAAGAATAAAGGGCCGACTCATCTCCCAGTGTAAGGTGAAGTCTGGCAGTCGGGTCGACAAGTAGGGCAAAAATCAAAACAACTTTGATTTTTTTCAAGTCGGGCCGACGTTTCATTCAGTGTAAGGGGAGGTAGGCCAACTTTTTACCGTTTAAAGTGGAATGTGAAAAGAAAACATGAAAACAAACAGTTTTTGTTACAATTGTTGGTTTTCATATGGAGTCATCAAAACAGAAACAATTTATGTTAGCGTTCATAGATTTATTTAAAAGCAAGCCAGAAGTATGGAAAATAAAAAGCAACGTTTATAAAAATCGTGCTATAAAAAATGTGGCTTATACCGAATTGATAGAAAAGTGTAAAGAAGTGGAAACAAACGCTGACAAGGAGTTTGTTATGGAAAAAATAAGTTCTCTGCGAAGTATTTATCGCAGGGAACTAAAAAAAGTTAACAAACGTTTAAAGTCTGGTGCCGGAACAGACGAAGAATATGTGCCGTCTTTGTGGTACTATAACCACTTGTCGTTTTTAAAGGACCAAGAAGAACCTCTAGGTGTGTTGGCCTGGAGTCGGGAGACGAAGAAACTGAAGGTGAAAAAAAGGTAAGTGGATAACAATTTTTTTTAGAGGCTCATAATTTTAGGGACATAGCTCGGATTCTCAATTTTTTGGGATAGATAAAACTTTGTAGTTTAAAGCAAAGTAATTATTCTCGACTAATTGTTCCAGCTTAAGTAAGGTCTCTTCAGATTTCATAAAACTTTTTTGTTTTTTCGATATTTCGATTTCCTTTGGAAATCTTCTTCAGGAAAATGTTTATATTAATTACTTTCCTGAAGATTTCCAAAGGAAATCGAAATATCGAAAAAACAAAAAAGTTTTATGAAATCTGAAGAGACCTTAAGCTGGAACAATCAGTCGAGAATAATTAATCAAATAAAGGTCGAAAAATTAGAAACAAATTATTAAAGCAAAGTAACATACACATTTTTTTTTCATCCTGTTCTTCAATTTTAATTCGGTACTTCAACAAAAAAAATACACTAAATTAGAGGTATGTCCGTCACTAAGCCACATTTGTTCCAATATTTGTTGAGACTACAAAATTGGAAGCAATTTAGTTTAAGGCGATCAACCGTCCCGCATTCTGCGGGACAGTCCCGTAATGACAGTTGTAATCCGGCATTGGAATATTTAATAATTTAGTCCCGCAAATCGCCTAATGCGTTCCGCATGTCCCGCATTCCTATATTGTTACAGACAGTGACTTTCGACGAGAATTTAGTGGAACTGAAACACTCATGCACACTCTTAACGTAATTGTCAAAATCATTCACTTGTGTTTTGGTTGTCTCATAGCTGGCAAACAAAAAAAAGCTTGAAACATAACAATTTGAATATAATTCAAAGGAAGGAACACAATAGAAAGAGAATTATGACATCATAATCAATTTATTATTAAAATATATTATCATTTCAGTATGAAACGTTGCGTGCTATGCTTAGTTTAAAATTTAATATGGGCAGTTGTGAAAACTTTTATGAAATTCTTAACCCAGAATTAAAACCACATGACACTCATGCGAAAAATATGATTTTAAAAATAAATGTTAATTCAGTAGTTATGTTTGTTTCTTATTTCAGTAAGCCACCGACACATCCGCAGTCTTGTTATGATTAGGGGTATATGGTCGGCCACGTCCCGCATTGATTTTTTTTATAAAGTTGATCGCTTTAATTTAGTTCTTTCTTTATTCCCCTTAACTCAAACATTTATTGCTTTGTAGCAAATGACTTTGGAATACATTAATGTCTCAAATAGCATAATGGAATGACAGTAAATAAAAAGATTGTAAATTTACTGAGGTAAAAGTCTTAGTTATATTAGTTTAATTTTTTCAATTTTGTTTTCTTCGTCTTATACTATCCTGCCATGGGACGGCTCCGCTAACAGAGTTGAAGTAGGAGCAAAAACCATTTCGGATTTCTTTGGCAGAATTCGAAGAATGTCTGCTTTGCGTTTTCCCCAAGCTCGTTAATTGAAGAGATTGTTGCCTCCAATCGCCTTCTGTGACTTCTACTGTTATTGTATTCTCCGAATCCAAACCTCCGTTTAAATACGTAGGACACTTTTTGCGCACAGGAAATTGTGAAAATGACAACTTGTCACCACAATTGTTGACGCTTTCTCGGGACTTAGTTCAATTCGTTTCAAAAGAAGCCTAAATCTTGAAGCCATTATACCAAACGCATTCTACACAGTTCGCCTAGCTCGTAACAACCTATAATTGAAAATGTCCTCTTCCTTCGTTAGGCCACTTTCCGGATATGGCTCCATCAGATTCTGCGAAAGCGGAAATGCATCATCGCCGACTAAAGCATATGGTAGTCTGACATCAGTATTGGTAATATTTTCCGCATTGGGAATTTTTAATCTTCTCTTCTAAATACTTGTAAAATTAAATACTTGTAAAACACGCCACCATCCGATATGCGTCCATTGACCCCTACTTCAATCAGGATGAATTCGTAGTTGGCGTTGACAATCGCCATGAGGACCATGCTGAAGGTTTTTTTGTAATTGAAGTAGTAGTATCCGGAGTTGTGAGGTTTTTTTTTATTTCTATATGTTTCCCATCTATTGCACCGACGCAATGTGGGAAATTCCATTGGTCATTAAACTGTCCCGCTATGTCCCACCAACCATCTTCTGATGTTGGCACCTAAAATTAAGGAAAAAATTAATTAATAAATATAATTGTGGTAATGGTTAACTTTTTATATATTTTGTAGATATCTCCTACGAGAAAAAGAAAGCAAAAGGCAGCAGATGCGGATGTGGAGTTACTGGAGGTAGCAACGAAACGTATAAAGCAGTGACGACTATTCACAAATGCTTGCAAACACCTGGGCAAAAAAAGCAAATGACGACATTCTTTTTGAGGCAAGATTGAGAACTTTGCATCGCGACTCAGTTGAAATCTACAAAAGTATTGAGAAGGAACATGCAATTCCTCAGAAGTTTTACGGGTCTGATACTGCATCCGGGTCACCCTGGAGGTCATCTACACCCAAAATCAGCATGCAATCCAGCACACACTTCACAACACAGTACCTTCCCCAACACGGGGAGCAAACTGATGCCCCGTTAAGAGCGGGGGTTACTCCGCACCTTATCGGGGGACTTAAGCAGGACCACAACACGCGCACTCCTCCATGTCTCCGGGAAGTATCCTTCACTGACACACCTGCTAAATACCGTGCTATGATACTGTGGTATCGCCTTCCACATGGCTCGCACCATCTCTCCAGTCATGCCTTCAAGGCCCGGAGATCTCCGACACTTGACCCGGAGTATACTGGCCGCCAGTTCGTGTTCCTCCAGGGGCGGAGTACTAACCACCTCCCCATCTGGAGGAGGGCGGTCAGTAGGATCCACTCCTGGAAAGAACACATCCAGCAGCGCCTCAGTACACTCCTTCCACGACGTCAAAGTGTCATCTCCAACCTTCAGGGATGAGATCTCCGTCCTCTTCCGCTTGCCTCGACAGATCTGGTACACCTTACCCAAGGGGTCATTCCTGTGGTCGTGCACGAACAGTCTCCACTCCTCCTCCTTGACTCTGACGATGGTAGACTTATACGCCCTAAGGGCCGCCAGATACACTGCTCTACGCTGAGCTAAATCCTCAGCATTGGAACGCCTTGCCCTCTGGAAGCGCCTGACGTTCCTCCTGCGCACTGCGTCGTTCACCGAACACATCCAACGGTCTAGAAGACAGGCGTATCATTTCGTCCACCGTCAGAGCCCTAAATCCATCAATAGGACATTCAAAAGATGCTCCTCTGAGCATCTCCGCGTAAAACAGCCAGTTTGCGTTGTGGAGTCTCCACTTATGCACTGGCGCACTCTCCGTCGTTGGTGGGTGACCATAATATCAATAATATTATGGTCACTTACACCCCAGTCATGGCGTACCGTCCAGTCAAAGTCAAAGTTCGTCATAGCCGTCTCGTTCACAATCGTCACGTCAATGTCACTAGCACCCATTGGACCATCGAAAGTATATAAATCGGTAGGTTCATTTACCACCGCGACCCTCCTTGCAGCCAATTCCTCGAATATGGTTCTGATGACCAGCATGATTCCTCGAATATGGTTCTGATGAACCACATACGAGAACATGCGTTTGCGTCTAAGCCTAGCATAAGCGGGAAGTTACTCGCGCGGAGTAGCACGGAATCCATATACTCTATATACGGGTCCAATGGGCAAGTAAATCGACAGTAGATACTAGCCAGCAGCATCCGTCCGAAACTGCCTTCCACAGAAACACACACACCCTACTGGCTAGCATCCAATAACGTACAGTTCAAGTCTATGTCGTCTACTACCACCGCAGCATTTCCACCGATATCGGTGAAGCACCGCATTCCTCCAGGCAGGCCCTGGACCACCCCTAGAGTATCCTTATAAAAGGGCTCTTGAAGCAGTGCCAGGGACACTCCTCTACTCCTCATGGCCTGCCCGAACTCACACATTGCAACATAGCTGCGACCACAATTATATTGTATAATTGGTGTAACAGACATGTTAATGTCGTGACTTCGCCCTAGCCATCAAAACAGCATACACTGGACACAACGGAGACATCATAAGATGTGCATCCGGCCATCACTTCAACTCGCAGTTACGGCACTGACCATCCGTACACACTTCCTGTAGGACTCAGGCGACATCTCCTCCTTCAGGTTTAGCTCATAGAGCTCCTCCATAAAGGTGTCCGGAGAAATCTCCGAATGCACCTTCTAGACAACTACTCTTGGGCCGAGCTTGTCGTTAACCGACACCTCTAAGCCCACCTCCGCAAACTTTGGGTTCTCCACAATTTTCGTGCGCTCCGCCACTGACGGCGTGCGAATAACCGCACCACCATCGCACGTAGGGCGCACCTCGTGTGGCAACACCCTTGCCCTTAACAACTACGGACCACGTGTCCACTGGCTTCGGCATCGGAACCGGCGCGACCACAGGGACAGCGGGGCGACTACTCGACCGAATTTCGGGGGAGGCATCACTGGTCCAGCCAGCGTCACTCGACCAACCCTATCGGACTCATAGACGTCCAACCGCCCACGCAACCGCTCGTTTTCCGCCACCAACTTCATCAGCAGAGCCTCATACCTGCCGGTATGGCTCAGCACCGCTCTGGCCAATCCAATGTTAGCACCGTCGGCCAACACTACTTCATTCAGGTCCCCAGAGATAGCCTTAATACGGGCGACGTACTCATTTCCGTCGACCAACGGTCTATTTCTGGGCCTGCTCATCCTCGGCCTAGACTCCACCACTAGGACATCTAACCTCTCCTTCTCCGGGGGTTCCACCGCCTCCACAGCACCTCCAACCACCCTACTCCTGCTCGCGCGAGCCACCAGAGGTGAATTCGGCTTTGGCCGCTTCACCGTTGCGTCATCCTCCATTTCCGTCGACGACCGCTCCGACTCCGTGTGCCTAACCAACGCACCAGACGGCGGTGGCATAACGCTTGCCTCACTCAACTCCTCCTGCACCTCGGACCCCCCGTCCACCGATTGGGAACCACTGTTCCCCTCCTCAGGCTTCCTGGTCCTCAGTTTCCTCCGAGGCATCTCTCTACAAAACGGCACCCCACCCCTGTTTTTAACAGGCAGCCTGTGCCTATCCCCTTACGTGGGTACCACACACACACACGTGTATTTCTTATGGGACAGCCCAAAAGAAATTCACAAAAAGGGACACAAACTAATCCGCCCGGATCTCAGCGATCCGCCAACCGATCTTTAATAAATTTGTGTCACCGACTTCTACAGACTTGTAGCTGTGCAATCGAATCAATCGGTCCACAAACAACCGAGATATGGGCGTGAAAGTTTTACTTAAAAACGGCACAAAAAACACGAAATTCACCCACACAACCACTGAGTGGCTACCGACGGCAACCGTCCGCTGTAGCGGGCACACCACCACGCAGGAACGCAAAAATATAGTGGAACTAATCCGACTATATCTTTACGATCCGCCAACCGATTTTGATGAAACCTGGATCACCGTCTTCTACGGGCCTGTAGGTATCCAATCGGTCCAAAAACTTCCGAGATTTTGTCGTGTAAGTTTTGTGAAAAACTTACAGTCAAAACACCACTAAAACACGCTGAATCACTATAGATAAGCAATATTCAACCGCAAATACGTCTATACGCAACCAGGCGAAGGCATCGAATGACAGATATGTGTTACAGATTATTGTGAGTACCTGCCACAGTGGCCTAATCTCACAGTGGTCTTAACACCGGGTGAATACAATGCGTCTACCAACGCCCCCGTATGCCGAAGCATCCGAGTACCAATTTATAACTATGCATTTGGTCATAGTTTTTTTTCCCTTGGTGAGGAACGGAGACTATCTAAACTCCTACCGATCTATGGGTCTCGGCACCCGGTTGCAATACAACTCCACATCGAGCTAAAAGCTCTACCCGCGATTTGGGTTTAAACCACAGCCAGCACGATACTCCCACAAGGGGGCCAACCACTCCCGTGCTACCAGAATTAAGTCTCTGGTCAGACCTCGTAGCCGAAACTACTACCAGTTGAACCCCAAACGGTTCGGGGACTGGTAGCCCCACTACTTCTACACTACAACAGTACACCAGACAATACAACAAAAAGGCAGCAAATGTTCACGAAAATGGCACCAATGACGATAAGGATAAAACAAACAAAAATAAAAACAAAAACAAAATAAAAATCCTTTTCAGCGCCAAAAAAAAAGAAAAAAATAAAACAAAATAAACGCGCCAACATGAACGCTGCAAAACAACACAGACACGCAACACTCAACAGAACAACATAAAACTCAGTTGGGCTTGGAAACACGCCCTACCTCACTCTGGCTCTTCTCCTATTGAAAGCACCCCGTGCAAACTGAGCCAACCGCCCAAACGTCCGATCGTCCTCTAAAACCCTACTGAAGTCCCAGTCTCCCCCGTCATAAGTAATTCCCATACCCTCTAAGTCCCTAATGTCGTCGTAAAAAGGACACTGCGTCAGTATGTGCCTCCAGTCTTCCACCCCCGTCCCACAGTCACAGTCCGGAGTATCCGTCAGGCAACGCCGATGCAAAAATGCATTGAGCGAGCCATGTCCCGTCAGTATAAATCCCGTAAATAAGCCAAAGGCAAAGTCAGGTCTGTCAAGTACGAACGTCGGGTCACGTATAAATTCGTAAGTCACCCGCCCTTTAACGGTCTCTGTCCATCTAGTCGTCCAGCGTGAAACCACGCAATCCGCGAGATGCGCCTTGACGGACGCAATCTCGCCCACCACCAAATCACCAGTGGCCATCCAATCTGCCTCCAAAAGAGGCAGGCCCCTTTTTACCTTGTAGAGAATCGCCCGACGGACGATCTCAAGGTCGAGCGGGGGTACTCCTAACAATACCTGAAGTGCCTCTGTAGAGACGGTCCTACATACCGGCAAACAGGCTAGCAATATAATACGCTGGCAAGATAATATGCGGTTTCTACCGACTACAGTCATGGCTGTGTCGTACCATACGGGTGCTTCATAGGCCGCACAGGCCAAGAAAAGGCCACCATATATGGTACGCACAGCCCGCCTACTAAGGCCCCAGTCCGTCCTGAGGACTCGCCTCACTAAGCTTACAACGCCTGTAAGCTTTTCCCTAACATAGGGCGGATGCCCAGCAAAGCTAAGTCTCTCTCTCACTACCAGACCAAGGTATTTGATCTCCTCAACGTAGGAGATGCTTACTCCGCGACATCTGATAACTGGAGGGCGTGACAACGACAATTTGCCCTTCAACAGCATCATCGCTGTCTTGTCGTAAGCAACTCCAACGCCTACTCTCTCTCCCCACTCACTCACTACACACATGACCCGCTCACCATTTGTCTCCAGCTCAGCACGTGACTGGCCTTCGACAAGGATGAGTAGGTCATCCGCATATGCGCACAGTCTGTTTCCTCTACTAAGGGCCCCCAACAGGGGATCCAGCATCATGTTCCACACAAATGGACCGCAAATGGACCCCTGTGGACACCCCCGAGCGGCATCTCTCCAGACTGTGTCGCCCGCACCTACTATGCATGCTCTTCTTTCTCTGAAGTAGCTGGCCCACAAATCGAGCTCTCTGCAGCCTACTTCTCTCAATCTTCTCAAGATGCATCCCCACGATAAGTGGTCAACTGCACCTTTGAAATCAACAAAAACACCTAGCACATACTTTGATGTCGAGAGATCAACGGATCTTCTCACATAGAGCCATGCATCTTCTACACTCTTCCCCTCTTTAAAACCAAACTGGTATTCGGAAGTGCCCAAGTTGCTGCTCTCCTTCAAGTGCTCTACCATCAACCTCTCCAAAACTTTACCGAGCACCGGGAGAAGGCTGATACCACGGTATGAGCGCGGGTCGCTCTTTACCCTATCAGGAGACTTCAGCAAGACCACCACTCTTGAACACTTCCAGGCAGCCGGGAAATATGCTTCGGAGAAACACTTCTGGAATAACACCCATAAATACTCTGGAATGCCATTCCAGAGTACCATATATATGTCGCCGGTCACGTCGTCAATGGCCGGGGATCTCCTACTCTTCACTCTCGACATACTGTCCGACAGCTCGAACCTTTCGACCACAGGAGGGTCAGTCACTTCGCCATCAGGGGGAAGCGTAGCGGTCGGGTCTGCCCTCAGGAAGAACTCACTCAGCAGTACTCCTGCACACTCATTCCACGAGGACAGTGTCACATCTCCAACCCGTAGGGAAGAAAAGTCGACTCTTCTCGACTTACCCCTACATATCCGATACACCTTCCCTCATGGGTCATCCCTATTCTCCTGCACAAATCTACGCTACTCTTCCTCCTTGAGGCGTATAATCGTGGCCTTATACGCTCGTAAGGCTGCCAGGTAGTCGCCCTACGCTGCGACAAGTTCTAGGCATTAGAGCGTCTCGCTCTCTGGAATTTCTTCCTATGCCGTCTCAAACCCCTACGCATACCGTCCAGCCAGCGTCACTCGACCAGCGTCACTCGACCAACCCTATTGGACTCATAGACGTCCAACCGCCCACGCAACCGCTCGTTTTCCGCCACCAACTTCATCAGCAGAGCCTCATACCTGCCGGTATGGCTCAGCACCGCTCTGGCCAATCCAATGTTAGCACCGTCGGCCAACACTACTTCATTCAGGTCCCCAGAGATAGCCTTAATACGGGCGACGTACTCATTTCCGTCGACCAACGGTCTATTTCTGGGCCTGCTCATCCTCGGCCTAGACTCCACCACTAGGACATCTAACCTCTCCTTCTCCGGGGGTTCCACCGCCTCCACAGCACCTCCAACCACCCTACTCCTGCTCGCGCGAGCCACCAGAGGTGAATTCGGCTTTGGCCGCTTCACCGTTGCGTCATCCTCCATTTCCGTCGACGACCGCTCCGACTCCGTGTGCCTAACCAACGCACCAGACGGCGGTGGCATAACGCTTGCCTCACTCAACTCCTCCTGCACCTCGGACCCCCCGTCCACCGATTGGGAACCACTGTTCCCCTCCTCAGGCTTCCTGGTCCTCAGTTTCCTCCGAGGCATCTCTCTACAAAACGGCACCCCACCCCTGTTTTTAACAGGCAGCCTGTGCCTATCCCCTTACGTGGGTACCACACACACACACGTGTATTTCTTATGGGACAGCCCAAAAGAAATTCACAAAAAGGGACACAAACTAATCCGCCCGGATCTCAGCGATCCGCCAACCGATCTTTAATAAATTTGTGTCACCGACTTCTACAGACTTGTAGCTGTGCAATCGAATCAATCGGTCCACAAACAACCGAGATATGGGCGTGAAAGTTTTACTTAAAAACGGCACAAAAAACACGAAATTCACCCACACAACCACTGAGTGGCTACCGACGGCAACCGTCCGCTGTAGCGGGCACACCACCACGCAGGATATATAGTGGAACTAATCCGACTATATCTTTACGATCCGCCAACCGATTTTGATGAAACCTGGATCACCGTCTTCTACGGGCCTGTAGGTATCCAATCGGTCCAAAAACTTCCGAGATTTTGTCGTGTAAGTTTTGTGAAAAACTTACAGTCAAAACACCACTAAAACACGCTGAATCACTATAGATAAGCAATATTCAACCGCAAATACGTCTATACACAACCAGGCGAAGGCATCGAATGACAGATATGTGCTACAGATTATTGTGAGTACCTGCCACAATGGCCTAATCTCACAGTGGTCTTAACACCGGGTGAATACAATGCGTCTACCAACGCCCCCGTATGCCGAAGCATCCGAGTACCAATTTAAAACTATGCATTTGGTCATAGTTTTTTTCCCTTGGTGAGGAACGGAGACTATCTAAACTCCTACCGATCTATGGGTCTCGGCACCCGGTTGCAATACAACTCCACATCGAGCTAAAAGCTCTACCCGCGATTTGGGTTTAAACCACAGCCAGCACGATACTCCCACAAGGGGGCCAACCACTCCCGTGCTACCAGAATTAAGTCTCTGGTCAGACCTCGTAGCCGAAACTACTACCAGTTGAACCCCAAACGGTTCGGGGACTGGTAACCCCACTACTTCTACACTACAACAGTACACCAGACAATACAACAAAAAGGCAGCAAATGTTCACGAAAATGGCACCAATGACGATAAGGATAAAACAAACAAAAATAAAAACAAAAACAAAATAAAAATCCTTTTCAGCGCCAAAAAAAAAGAAAAAAATAAAACAAAATAAACGCGCCAACATGAACGCTGCAAAACAACACAGACACGCAACACTCAACAGAACAACATAAAACTCAGTTGGGCTTGGAAACACGCCCTACCTCACTCTGGCTCTTCTCCTATTGAAAGCACCCCGTGCAAACTGAGCCAACCGCCCAAACGTCCGATCGTCCTCTAAAACCCTACTGAAGTCCCAGTCTCCCCCGTCATAAGTAATTCCCATACCCTCTAAGTCCCTAATGTCGTCGTAAAAAGGACACTGCGTCAGTATGTGCCTCCAGTCTTCCACCCCTGTCCCACAGTCACAGTCCGGAGTATCCGTCAGGCAACGCCGATGCAAAAATGCATTGAGCGAGCCATGTCCCGTCAGTATAAATCCCGTAAATAAGCCAAAGGCAAAGTCAGGTCTGTCAAGTACGAACGTCGGGTCACGTATAAATTCGTAAGTCACCCGCCCTTTAACGGTCTCTGTCCATCTAGTCGTCCAGCGTGAAACCACGCAATCCGCGAGATGCGCCTTGACGGACGCAATCTCGCCCACCACCAAATCACCAGTGGCCATCCAGTCTGCCTCCAAAAGAGGCAGGCCCCTTTTTACCTTATAGAGAATCGCCCGACGGACGATCTCAAGGTCGAGCGGGGGTACTCCTAACAATACCTGTAGTGCCTCTGTAGAGACGGTCCTACATACCGGCAAACAGGCTAGCAAAATAATCCGCTGGCAAGATAATATGCGGTTTCTACCGACTACAGTCATGGCTGTGTCGTACCATACGGGTGCTCCATAGGCCGCACAGGCCAAGAAAAGGCCACCATATATGGTACGCACAGCCCGCCTACTAAGGCCCCAGTCCGTCCTGAGGACACGCCTCACTAAGCTTACAACGCCTGTAAGCTTTTCCCTAACATGGGGCGGATGCCCAGCAAAGCTAAGTCTCTCTCTCACTACCAGCCCAAGGTATTTGATCTCCTCAACGTAGGAGATGCTTACTCCGCGACATCTGATAACTGGAGGGCGTGACAACGACAATTTGCCCTTCAACAGCATCATCGCTGTCTTGTCGTAAGCAACTCCAACGCCTACTCTCTCTCCCCACTCACTCACTACACACATGACCCGCTCACCATTTGTCTCCAGCTCAGCACGTGACTGGCCTTCGACAAGGATGAGTAGGTCATCCGCATATGCGCACAGTCTGTTTCCTCTACTAAGGGCCCCCAACAGGGGATCCAGCATCATGTTCCACACAAATGGACCGCAAATGGACCCCTGTGGACACCCCCGAGCGGCATCTCTCCAGACTGTGTCGCCCGCACCTACTATGCATGCTCTTCTTTCTCTGAAGTAGCTGGCCCACAAATCGAGCTCTCTGCAGCCTACTTCTCTCAATCTTCTCAAGATGCATCCCCACGATAAGTGGTCAAATGCACCTTTGAAATCAACAAAAACACCTAGGACATACTTTGATGTCGAGAGATCAACGGATCTTCTCACATGGAGCCATGCATCTTCTACACTCTTCCCCTCTTTAAAACCAAACTGGTATTCGGAAGTGCCCAAGTTGCTGCTCTCCTTCAAGCGCTCTACCATCAACCTCTCCAAAACTTTACCGAGCACCGGGAGAAGGCTGATACCACGGTATGAGCGCGGGTCGCTCTTTACCCTATCAGGAGACTTCAGCAAGACCACCACTCTTGAACACTTCCAGGCAGCCGGGAAATATGCTTCGGAGAAACACTTCTGGAATAGCACCCATAAATACTCTGGTATGCCATTCCAGAATCCCCTACACATTTCGCCGGTCATGCCATCAACACCCGGGGATCTCCTACACTTCACTCTCGACATACTATCCGACAGCTCGAACCTTTCGAGCACAGGAGGGTCAGTCGCTTCGCCATCAGGGGGAGGCGTATCGGTCGAGTCTGCCATCGGGAAGAACTCACTCAGCAGTACTCCTGCACACTCATTCCACGAAGACAGTGTCACATCTCCAACCCGTAGGGAAGAAAAGTCTACTCTTTTCGACTTACCCCTACATATCCGATACACCTTCCCCCATGGGTCATCCCTATTCTCCTGCACAAACCTACGCCACTCTTCCTCTTTGACGCGTATAATCGTGGCCTTATACGCTCGTAACGCTGCCAGGTAAGTCGCCTTACGCTGCGGCAAGTTCTCGGCATTAGAGCGCCTCGCTCTCTGGAATTTCTTCCGATGCCGTCTCAAACTCCTACGCATAATGTCCAGCTCCTCAGTCCACCATCTTACCCCGCTAGGCCTAACCACGCGGCTGCGGCCTAGTACTGCGTCGTTAACAGAACACATCCAACGGTCGACTAGGCTAACCATTTCATCGACCGTTAGTGCCCTGAACTCAGCAAGGGTGCATACTGACGCTGCGTCCCTGATGCACCCCGCATAGTGGCTCCAATTTACGTCATAAAGACGCCACTTACGCAGTGGCGGGGGCTCAATCGTTCGTCTCTGGCACGAGAGCATAATTTCCACTATATTGTGGTCACTTATGCCCCACTCGTCAATCACCTTCCAACTGAAGGCAAAGGCAGACATCGCTGCCGCGTTCGCTACCGTCACGTCGATATCGCTAGCACCCATTGGACCGTCAAAGGTATACAGATTACTAGGCTCATTTAAGACCGTCACATTCCTACCGGCTAGCCACTCGCTTAGCATAATTCCTCGTATGTGGTTCTGATGTCCAGGAGCTTGCCTGGCCATCTTACTGAACCACATACGAGAACATGCGTTCGCATCCATGCCTAGGATTACCGGAATGCTACTCTCGTGGAGTAGCACCGAATCCATATACCCTAAATACGGTTCCAATGGGTTACTAAATCGACAGTACACGCTCGCTAGGAGCATTCTCCCTAAACTACCTTCCACCGACACACAAACTCCGTACTCGCCGCTGCTAACAACGGTGCAGTTAGTGGCAATCTCGTCCACTACAACTGCCGAGTTTCCACCACCGTCGGTAAACACTCTCATTCCTCCTGGTAACCCCTGCACTACACCAAGAGATTCCTTATAAAAGGGCTCTTGAAGTAGCGCAAAGGCCACACCCTGCCTCCTCATCGTCTGGCCGAACTCGCACGTCGCGGAATAACTGCGGCCACAGTTGTACTGAAGAATGGTTGTACTACCCATCTTCAGTGTCTCGCATTTACTCTTGCCAACCTGCCAGCATACACGGGGCACTGCAGGGAAACCATAGAATGGTCAGCAGCTAACCCCTTCAGCTCACAATTCCTACATCTTAGTGCATTCACACATTGATGGGCAATATGCCCCGCAAAACCGCATCTGCGGCAAACCGCGTCTTTAACTCGACACTCACTCGCCCTGTGGTCGAAGCCACAACACCTGTAACAGGTCTGGACTAGATCTTGCGTACGTACTGTAAAACTGAACCATTTTACATAAACACCGGAGTTCTCCAGCTGTGCAGCAACTCTGGGGGTGCACTCTAGCACGATGGTCGTTGGACCCCCATCTGCACGCCAAGGGGAACTCACCAGCCTCACGGACTTAACGAACTCCGCACGAGTCATGGATTCACTCAAGTTCAACGCAAACACTTCCACCATAAACTCGTCCGGCGTTATTTCGGCATGTACTCGCTGTACTGATATTCTGGGCCCGAGTTTGTCACTCACCGAAACGGTAAGCCCAACTTCCGAAAACTTGCTGTTGTCAGCAATCTTTTGCCTCTCCGCAACGGATGGGGTGCGTATAACGGCACCACCACCACTCACAGGCCGTACCTCGAATACACGTACGCCTAAGGAGGGGGCCACTTGCTCCACCACCTTCTCTATTACTTCCTTTGACGTGGAAGTCTCTTTCCCTCTCACAACTACCGACCACGTCTCCTGAGGCTTGGGCACCTTCGCAGCTGGTGCCAAAGGTACCGCTGCACGAACACCCGGTACCACAGGGGGAGGCATCATTGGAGCACTAGGTGCAGCCAATGGGACTCTGCCAACCCCACAAGCCTCATAGACTTCGAGCTTACCACGCAGTCGCTCGTTTTCGGCCACTAGTTCCATCAACAACGTCTCATACTTCCCGGCACGAGCTATTACAGCCTTGGCCAGGGAGACGTTGGCACCGTCACCTAACACTACCTCACACAGATCACCAGTAATTATCTTCATTCGGGCCACGTGGTCACCGCTGGCATCTGTTTCACCTCTCCTGCTCCTGGCCCTACTGGCCCTTGACACAACGGTCGGAGCAGCACCACTACCTACTGCGGGGGCAGCAGAAACGGCTGCAGGGACAACAAAGTCCACATCTGCATTTTCACTCTCAAGCAACGAGTCCACCGATTTGTGCTTCTTCACAGCGCCGCCGGTTTCAACCTCAGTAGATGACGACTCCGAATCTGTATGCCTTACTAAGGGCACAATTCGCACCGGCACCGATTCTTCATCACCACCTACATCACTGGTCTCCGACGCCAATGCGCTCCGAGAACCCCTCGCCCTGGGCCTTTTGCCCGCCATACCAAAAGCAAAAACCTCCGCCTCTGCCTACCTACACACAACGTTCTATATAAATGGCAAACAGAACACTTACCAGTACTCTGGACACACACACGCACTAGTGTGTTACGTATAGGGCCGTTAAATGACCACGCGGTCAGTTGCCGCTATACTAAACACTGCCAATTATAGGCCAAAATTGCAACACCGATATCTCGGGTCCTGTAAGTCGGATCGCCAAGATCTTTGCGTTACACGCTTCACCGTTCCGCGCACTAAACGGTGACGTAAAAATTATAAAAATCGCACCAGTACTTTCTCAGATAATCGCGTGGGAATCTTTTTCGATAAGCGCTCGAAAAAATCACGTCCGCACTCAACCACTAGAAAAACACAAGTGGGCATCGAATGACAATAGTATTGGCTTGTAGTTGAACTACATTGCTATATTTCAAATTATTGTAGCAAGGTTTTCCGTTTTTTTCGTGGCGAGTTTAACGCCGACTAATCAGACGACTGAACGGCAAGCAACAGCAGCCATTTTAACTCAAAGCGCTTCAAAATTTCTAACGGGTCCGCCAAATAACTTTTTGTTTTTGAAAATGCCAAAAAAAAAAAAAAAAAAACTACTGAATATTTTCTCAAATTTCTTTTTTTATTTGAAAGTACAATCCTTCCGGTTAATAATCGAAAATTATTTCATTCAAATTGCTGCCTCGGCTGGCCATGCAGTAGCCTACACGATCGGTCCAATTTTTAAGCACATTATCGACTGTGTGCAGCTGTATTTCACAAATGGCTTCACGAATATTGTCCTTTAAAGCGTCAATTGTCTCTGGCTTGTCGGCGTAACACTTATCTTTGAGGGCACCCCACAAATAATAGTCTAACGGTGTCAAATCGCAGCTCCGAGGTGGCCAAACGACATCAGCTCTGCGGCTGATAATGCGATCTTCAAAAACAGGGCGCAAAACATCGAGTGTAGCTTCGGCTGTGTGGCACGTAGCGCCGTCCTGTTGAAGCCAAATATTGCCAATATCCTCCTCTTCAATTTTTGTGAACAAAAATTCGTTCAGCATGGCCCGATAACGATCGCCATTGACTGTAACGGCCACTCCTTCCTCATTTTCGAAGAAAAATGGTCCAATTATGCCTCTGGACCAAAATCCGCACCAAAGAGTGACTGTGCCCCAAATGCGACAATTTTGCTTGTTTACATACCCGCCAAGATCAAAATGAGCTTCATCTGAAAATATGATTTTTTTTTTGACAAAATCGGCATCTTCTGTAAGTCGATTGCAGGCCCACTTAAGCGTATACACTCAAGCGTATACACAACCATATTCGTTCAGCGGTAGGATAAAACTAATTATCTGTCAAATCAGACATGAGCTAAGTGTTACCCATAGAGTAAATATGGGTAGAGAAAATCTTTCACTCACCAAATTTCTGACATTTGTCCTCGTGTGATGTATACGTTTGATGTAGAACAGAATTGCTTTACTAATACCAGATAGAGGCAATGGCTCAAAACAACGAACAAATAACAACAACGGCATTTCGTTTTGTGTGTTAAAATTAATGTGTTAAATACAACACAAATGTATGCTAACAATAACAGTCAATAAAAAAGTTTAAAACACATTTAAATTTCACAGTTTTTCACCAAAATGGCATGAAAAAGTAAAGCAAGAAGTTATTGTAATTCCACCTGGTGTATATCACTTTTCGTCAAACATCTCTCTATCACACAGACCGCATCACGAAGAGTGTGAAAGGAAACGTCAGATGAGACAAATGGCGGCTCTACTATAAATTTACTCTATGGTGTTACCATTCACGAAATAAGCACTAGTTGAAAAAAAAACGTTAGATGGCGGACCCGTACATTATTGGCAAATAACTCATGTGCCTATTTTCTTAAAGAACATTTTTTTATTACCTATTACTTTCCTCCTTTGTTTATTTCTATTTTTATTCGCCTCATAGTTGAAATTCATCACATAAGAACATAAATAGTAAACCAATATAACATTGTTAACAAACAAAACAAAAAAAACAAGCAAATCCAAGTGATTTTGGTCAGTGCAAAAGTACCAATACAATCAAATTTTTTTTGTAAAATAACTACTACATGCCCATTTCTCTTTGTGGGGACCGCTGCCTTAAAGGGAATAACTTGAAAGAGACGGGAGCAATGTTGTTGAAGAATAAAGGGTCGACTCATCTCCCAGTGTAAGGTGAAGTCTGGCAGTCGGGTCGACAAGTCGGGCAAACATCAAAACAACTTTGATTTTTTTCAAGTCGGGCAGACTTTTTATTCAGTGTAAGGGGAGGTCGGCCGACTTTTTACCGTTTAAAGTGGAATGTGAAAAGAAAACATGAAAACAAACAGTTTTTGTTACAATTGTCGGTTTTCATATGGAGTCATCAAAACAGAAACAATTTATGTTAGCGTTCATAGATTTATTTAAAAGCAAGCCAGAAGTATGGAAAATAAAAAGCAACGTTTATAAAAATCGTGCTATAAAAAATGTGGCTTATACCGAATTGATAGAAAAGTGTAAAGAAGTGGAAACAAACGCTGACAAGGAGTTTGTTATGGAAAAAATAAGTTCTCTGCGAAGTATTTATCGCAGGGAACTAAAAAAAGTTAACAAACGTTTAAAGTCTGGTGCCGGAACAGACGAAGAATATGTGCCGTCTTTGTGGTACTATAACCACTTGTCGTTTTTAAAGGACCAAGAAGAACCTCTAGAGGGAGAGTGTGTTGGCCTGGAGTCGGGAGACGAAGAAACTGAAGGTGAAAAAAAGGTAAGTGGATAATAATTTTTTTTAGAGGCTCATAATTTTAGGGACATAACTCGGATTCTCAATTTTTTGGGATACATAAAACTTTGTAGTTTAAAGCAAAGTAATTATTCTCGACTAATTGTTCCAGCTTAAGTAAGGTCTCTTCAGATTTCATAAAACTTTTTTGTTTTTTCGATATTTCGATTTCCTTTGGAAATCTTCTTCAGGAAAATTTTTATATTAATTACTTTCCTGAAGATTTCCAAAGGAAATCGAAATATCGAAAAAACAAAACAGTTTTATGAAATCTGAAGAGACCTTAAGCTGGAACAATCAGTCGAGAATAATTAATCAAATAAAGGTCGAAAAATTAGAAACAAATTATTAAAGCAAAGTAACATACACATTTTTTTAATCCTGTTCTTCAATTTTAATTCGGTACTTCAACAAAAAGAATACACAAAATTAGAGGTATGTCCGTCCCTAAGCTACATTTGTTCCAAAATTTGTTGAGACTATAAAAGTGGAAGCAATTTAGTTTAAGGCGACCAACCGTCCCGCATTCTGCCTGACAGTCCCGTAATGACAGTTGTAATCCCGCATTGGAATATTTAATAATTTAGTCCCGCAAATCGCCTAATGCGTTCCGTATGTCCCGCATTACTATATTGTTACAGACAGTGACTTTCGACGAGAATTTAGTGGAACTGAAACAGTCATGCACACTCTTAACGTAATTTTCAAAATCATTCACTTGTGTTTTGGTTGTCTCATAGCTGGCAAACAAAAAAAAGCTTGAAACATAACAATTTGAATATAATTCAAAGGAAGGAACACAATAGAAAGAGAATTATGACATCATAATCAATTTATTATTAAAATATATTATCATTTCAGTATGAAACGTTGCGTGCTATGCTTAGTTTAAAATTTAATATGGGCAGTTGTGAAAACTTTTATGAAATTCTTAACCCAGAATTAAAACCACATGACACTCATGCGAAAAATATGATTTTAAAAATAAATGTTAATTCAGTAGTTATGTTTGTTTCTTATTTCAGTAAGCCACCGACACATCCGCAGTCTTCTTATGATTAGGGGTATATGGTCGGCCACGTCCCGCATTGATTTTTTTTTATAAAGTTGATCGCTTTAATTTAGTTCTTTCTTTATTCCCCTTAACTCAAACATTTATTGCTTTGTAGCAAATGACTTTGGAATACATTAATGTCTCAAATAGCATAATGGAATGACAGTAAATAAAAAGATTGTAAATTTACTGAGGTAAAAGTCTTAGTTATATTAGTTTAATTTTTTCAATTTTGTTTTCTTCGTCTTATACTATCCTGCCATGGGACGGCTCCGCTAACAGAGTTGAAGTAGGAGCAAAAACCATTTCGGATTTCTTTGGCAGAATTCGAAGAATGTCTGCTTTGCGTTTTCCCCAAGCTCGTTAATTGAAGAGATTGTTGCCTCCAATCGCCTTCTGTGACTTCTACTGTTATTGTATTCTCCGAATCCAAACCTCCGTTTAAATACGTAGGACACTTTTTGCGCACAGGAAATTGTGAAAATGACAACTTGTCACCACAATTGTTGACGCTTTCTCGGGACTTAGTTCAATTCGTTTCAAAAGAAGCCTAAATCTTGAAGCCATTATACCAAACGCATTCTACACAGTTCGCCTAGCTCGTAACAACCTATAATTGAAAATGTCCTCTTCCTTCGTTAGGCCACTTTCCGGATATGGCTCCATCAGATTCTGCGAAAGCGGAAATGCATCATCGCCGACTAAAGCATATGGTAGTCTGACATCAGTATTGGTAATATTTTCCGCATTGGGAATTTTTAATCTTCTTTTCTAAATACTTGTAAAATTAAATACTTGTAAAACACGCCACCATCCGATATGCGTCCATTGACCCCTACTTCAATCAGGATGAATTCGTAGTTGGCGTTGACAATCGCCATGAGGACTATGCTGAAGGTTTTTTTGTAATTGAAGTAGTAGTACCCGGAGTTGTGAGGTTTTTTTTTTATTTCTATATGCTTCCCATCTATTGCACCGACGCAATGTGGGCAATGTCCTGCTATGTCCCACCAACCATCTTCTGATGTTGGCACCTAAAATTAAGGAAAAAATTAATTAATAAATATAATTGTGGTAATGGTTAACTTTTTATATATTTTGTAGATATCTCCTACGAGAAAAAGAAAGCAAATGGCAGCAGATGCGGATGTGGAGTTACGGGAGGTAGCAACGAAACGTCTAAAGCAGTGTGACGACTATTCACAAACGCTAGCAAACACCTGGGCAAAAAAAGCAAATGACGACATTCTTTTTGAGGCAAGATTGAGAACTTTGCATCGCGACTCAGTTGAAATCTACAAAAGTATTGAGAAGGAACATGCAATTCCCCAGAAGTTTTACGGGTCTGATACTGCATCCGGGTCATCCTGGAGGTCATCTACACCCAAAATCAGCATGCAATCCAGCACACACTTCACAACACAGTACCTTCCCCAACACGGGGAGCAAACTGATGCCCCGGTAAGAGCGGGGGTTACTCCGCACCTTATCGGGGGACTTAAGCAGGACCAAAACACGCGCACTCCTCCATGTCTCCGGGAAGTATCCTTCACTGAAAACACCTGCTAAATATCGTGCTAAGATACTGTGGTATCGCCTTCCACATGGCTCGCACCATCTCTCCAGTCATGCCGTCAAGGCCCGGAGATCTCCGACACTTGACCCGGAGTATACTGGCCGCCAGTTCGTGTTCCTCCAGGGGCGGAGTACTAACCACCTCCCCATCTGGAGGAGGGCGGTCAGTAGGATCCACCCCTGGAAAGAACACATCCAGCAGCGCCTCAGTACACTCCTTCCACGACGTCAAAGTGTCCTCTCCAACCTTCAGGGATGAGATCTCCGTCCTCTTCCGCTTGCCTCGACAGATCTGGTACACCTTACCCAAGGGGTCATTCCTGTGGTCGTGCACGAACAGTCTCCACTCCTCCTCCTTGACTCTGACGATGGTAGACTTATACGCCCTAAGGGCCGCCAGATACACTGCTCTACGCTGAGCTAAATCCTCAGCATTGGAACGCCTTGCCCTCTGGAAGCGCCTGACGTTCCTCCGCATCGAATTCAGCTCAGGGGTCCACCACTTGACCCCGCCAGGAGTAGCCTTACGGCATGGCCCTAGCACTGCGTCGTTCACCGAACACATCCAACGGTCTATAAGACAGGCGTATCATTTCGTCCACCGTCAGAGCCCTAAATCCATCAATAGGACATTCAAAAGATGCTCCTCTGAGCATCTCCGCGTAAAACAGCCAGTTTGCGTTGTGGAGTCTCCACTTATGCACTGGCGCACTCTCCGTCGTTGGTGGGTGACCATAATATCAATAATATTATGGTCACTTACACCCCAGTCATGGCGTACCGTCCAGTCAAAGTCAAAGTTCGTCATAGCCGTCTCGTTCACAATCGTCACGTCAATGTCACTAGCACCCATTCGACCATCGAAAGTATATAAATCGGTAGGTTCATTTACCACCGCGACCCTCCTTGCAGCCAATTCCTCGAATATGGTTCTGATGACCAGCATGATTCCTCGAATATGGTTCTGATGAACCACATACGACAACATGCGTTTGCGTCTAAGCCTAGCATAAGCGGGAAGTTACTCGCGCGGAGTAGCACGGAATCCATATACTCTATATACGGGTCCAATGGGCAAGTAAATCGACAGTAGATACTAGCCAGCAGCATCCGTCCGAAACTGCCTTCGACAGAAACACACACACCCTACTGGCTAGCATCCAATAACGTACAGTTCAAGTCTATGTCGTCTACTACCACCGCAGCATTTCCACCGATATCGGTGAAGCACCGCATTCCTCCAGGCAGGCCCTGGACCACCCCTAGAGTATCCTTATAAAAGGGCTCTTGAAGCAGTGCCAGGGACACTCCTCTACTCCTCATGGCCTGCCCGAACTCACACATTGCAACATAGCTGCGACCACAATTATATTGTATAATTGGTGTAACAGCCATGTTAATGTCGTGACTTCGCCCTAGCCATCAAAACAGCATACACTGGACACAACGGAGACATCATAAGATGTGCATCCGGCCATCACTTCAACTCGCAGTTACGGCACCGCAGATTATTTGGGCACATATGTGCCAAATGCCCCGCGTGACCGCACCTGCACGCGATGGTCAAATCCCAGGCACCTGTGGCACGCCGGGACAGCATCCTGCATACGTACCAGAAACCGGAACCACTTAGCGTAAACGCCTCTGGCCTCCAGTCTCTCCGCGACCTTCGTGGTACACTCCAGTACAACATTCTGCTGCCCCGTATCCGTAGGACGCCAGGGAGCACTGACCATCCGTACACACTTCCTGTAGGACTCAGGCGACATCTCCTCCTTCAGGTTTAGCTCATAGAGCTCCTCCATAAAGGTGTCCGGAGAAATCTCCGAATGCACCTTCTAGACAACTACTCTTGGGCCGAGCTTGTCGTTAACCGACACCTCTAAGCCCACCTCCGCAAACTTTGGGTTCTCCACAATTTTCGTGCGCTCCGCCACTGACGGCGTGCGAATAACCGCACCACCATCGCACGTAGGGCGCACCTCGTGTGGCAACACCCTTGCCCTTAACAACTACGGACCACGTGTCCACTGGCTTCGGCATCGGAACCGGCGCGACCACAGAGACAGCGGTGCGACTACTCGACCGAATTTCGGGGGGAGGCATCACTGATCCAGCCAGCGTCACTCGACCAACCCTATCGGACTCATAGACGTCCAACCGCCCACGCAACCGCTCGTTTTCCGCCACCAACTTCATCAGCAGTGTAGTGTGATTCGTATATCGCATATGCTAGAACGTATGTGATACCACTTAACACATATCTACATTCATTCATATACTCTTTGGTTGTTGGCGTGTTCATTTACATTGTCACTATTCATATCGAGGTATAGGTCAGCAAAGTACATTGTACCAGTGAACGAGTAATTCGACTCCTTCTGTCTGACCGATTGAGCATTCACGATATATGAACCGTTTAACCACTAAGGAGAATCAATGAATATGTGTCACCATATAGAAACTAGATTGAACTAATAATGTATTCCAAATAGTATATAAGACCATTGTACGAATTCAGTCAAGTCAGTTTTTTACTACAATGCTCTTTAATTGATGCATTAAATAAACAAACATATCGCTACTCCATAAGCGATTAAAATAGCTTCGCATTTTTATTACATGGCGACCGAGACAGTGGTCCGAATTAATAACTAAGGACCAAAGGACACCTGAAGGATGAACCTGGAGAAAGGACAGGGTCCTAAACCAATAACAATACAGGAATACAAGAGCCGCCAAGCCAAGGCGAAGCCACAACGGGTTTTAGCACACGTAACCAAAGTGTGTCCACCAAAGAGACGAGGCGGTTTCCTCGTAACAAGGCGCAGGGAGCGAGCAAGACTCTTAAGAATAATCAACGACAAAGTTCCACCATCCTGGGAGTTGGCCACAGAAATCTGGAAGAGGATAGACTGCATCGAGGCATGGCAGAAATATAAGCAACAACAACAGCAGCAGCAACATTAATAACTAATACATTAATAGCAGCTAGTTTAAGCACGGAGTGCATGAATCTCATGCACCTGTAAGGAACGGAGGCGAGTTCGCCCGTGTTCACCTTAGGGACAATAAAGAAACGAACATCAATAGATAATATACATTTTCATTATTTTATTTTATTGAAAGAACGCAAAGCAAATTTACATTGAAATGGGGGGTCAGAATACAAAGATTAAAGACCCCAAGGCAAACGTAATCAATGAGGTTGAAATACAAGCACCTCAAGTTAACATTAAGAACATAGAATTAATGCTAGTTGTAATAACAATAGCAATATTAGCAAATATATGTATTAAGTTATATGTTATGCATAAGAAAAGCCTGAAAAAGAGATATTTGGGGTTGGCACCCGTGCAGAGAATTTAAATGAAAAACAATTTTTTTTTTTTAAGAAAAAAAATAAAAAACAAGTTTTGAGCGTAAATAAAGAAATATGAAAGGATATTTAATTGTGAGAATTTTTAGTTCTAGATGGAGACATGGGAATTGATTAGAACGATTTTTGTATCAGAACAGGAGAAATTCGGTAAAGCTTATAAGTGCATAAATAAGAACACATTTATAAGACCAGAAACGGTCAGGAAACATTTAGGCACATTGATAGTTACTTTTGAAGCAATTAGGAATTTGTTACATCAACACTCAGGACGTTTGACTAAAGAACATGAAGAAGAAGGTTTAGGGTTTTATTGGGAAACCAGAGATAAGCTAGTAAAAATATTTTCAAAATATCAGATAAATCAGGAGGTTCCTCATACAGTAAGTGAACCGGTTATAATAGACTTATATAGAGTTCTTACACCAGAATCATTCAAGAAACTATCACCCATAGGAGAAGACCAGTCGGATGCAGATACCGACTCAGATAAAGAAGTACAAGTACAAGATCGTAAGATGCCTTTAACAGCGATAGAATTTATAAACACAGCCTCGAGACTCATACCTGATTTCGATGGCAGGCCTGAAAACCTAAAAAGTTTTCTGGACGCGCTACAATTGGTGGGGACCATAAAAGAAACGCATGATGCTATTGCTGTTACTTTGGTAAAAACAAAGCTGCGAGGTACAGCAAGAAATATTATAGGCAATGAGGCAACGCTTGAACAAGTAATCAACAAATTGCAGACCTCTGTAAAAGGAGAATCAGTCGAGGTCCTGACGGCCAAGATTATGAATATACAGCAGAACAACAAGTCAGCCAATGAGTATACCAAGGAAATAGAAGATATGACAAGAGCATTAGAGAATGCATATATTGGTGATGGGCTGCCATTGGAGCTGGCCGGAAAGTACAGTACGCAAACTGCAGTTAAGGCGATGACCAAGAATTGTAAACTGAACGAAGTGAAGCTTGTTATGCGTGCGGGTCAATTCCACACGATGAATGAGGCAGTCTCGAAATTTGTTAATGCATGTACTGAGACAACAGGGTCAGAGAACACCATACTTCTAATAATGTATTCCAAATAGTATATAAGACCATTGTACGAATTCAGTCAAGACAGTTTTTTACTACAATGCTCTTTAATTGATGCATTAAATAAACAAACATATCGCTACTCCATAAGCGATTAAAATAGCTTCGCATTTTTATTACAGCAGAGCCTCATACCTGCCGGTATGGCTCAGCACCGCTCTGGCCAATCCAATGTTAGCACCGTCCGCCAACACTACTTCATTCAGGTCCCCAGAGATAGCCTTAATACGGGCGACGTACTCATTTCCGTCGTCCAACGGTCTATTTCTGGGACTGCTCATCCTCGGCCTAGACTCCACCACTAGGATATCTAACCTCTCCTTCTCCGGGGGTTCCACCGCCTCCACCGCCTCCACAGCACCTCCAACCACCCTACTCCTGCTCGCGCGAGCCACCAGAGGTGAATTCGGCTTTGGCCGCTTCACCGTTGCGTCATCCTCCATTTCCGTCGACGACCGCTCCGACTCCGTGTGCCTAACCAACGCACCAGACGGCGGTGGCATAACGCTTGCCTCACTCAACTCCTCCTGCACCTCGGACCGCCCGTCCACCGATTGGGAACCACTGTTCCCCTCCTCAGGCTTCCTGGTCCTCAGTTTCCTCCGAGGCATCTCTCTACAAAACGGCACCCCACCCCTGTTTTTAACAGGCAGCCTGTGCCTATCCCCTTACGTGGGTACCACACACACACACGTGTATTTCTTATGGGACAGCCCAAAAGAAATTCACAAAAAGGGACACAAACTAATCCGCCCGGATCTCAGCGATCCGCCAACCGATCTTTAATAAATTTGTGTCACCGACTTCTACAGACTTGTAGCTGTGCAATCGAATCAATCGGTCCACAAACAACCGAGATATGGGCGTGAAAGTTTTACTTAAAAACGGCACAAAAAACACGAAATTCACCCACACAACCACTGAGTGGCTACCGACGGCAACCGTCCGCTGTAGCGGGCACACCACCACGCAGGAACGCAAAAATATAGTGGAACTAATCCGACTATATCTTTACGATCCGCCAACCGATTTTGATGAAACCTAGATCACCGTCTTCTACAGGCCTGTAGGTAGCCGGTAATCCAAAAATTTCACCAATCGGTCCAAAAACTTCCGAGATTTTGTCGTGTAAGTTTTGTGAAAAACTTACAGCCAAAACACCACTAAAACACGCTGAATCACTATAGATAAGCAATATTCAACCGCAAATACGTCTATACACAACCAGGCGAAGGCATCGAATGACAGATATGTGCTACAGATTATTGTGAGTACCTGCCACAATGGCCTAATCTCACAGTGGTCTTAACACCGGGTGAATACAATGCGTCTACCAACGCCCCCGTATGCCGAAGCATCCGAGTACCAATTTAAAACTATGCATTTGGTCATAGTTTTTTTCCCTTGGTGAGGAACGGAGACTATCTAAACTCCTACCGATCTATGGGTCTCGGCACCCGGTTGCAATACAACTCCACATCGAGCTAAAAGCTCTACCCGCGATTTGGGTTTAAACCACAGCCAGCACGATACTCCCACAAGGGGGCCAACCACTCCCGTGCTACCAGAATTAAGTCTCTGGTCAGACCTCGTAGCCGAAACTACTACCAGTTGAACCCCAAACGGTTCGGGGACTGGTAACCCCACTACTTCTACACTACAACAGTACACCAGACAATACAACAAAAAGGCAGCAAATGTTCACGAAAATGGCACCAATGACGATAAGGATAAAACAAACAAAAATAAAAACAAAATAAAAATCCTCTTCAGCGCCAAAAAAAAAGAAAAAATAAAACAAAATAAACGCGCCAACATGACCGCTGCAAAACAACACAGACACGCAACACTCAACAGAACAACATAAAACTCAGTTGGGCTTGGAAACACGCCCTACCTCACTCTGGCTCTTCTTCTATTGAAAGCACCCCGTGCAAACTGAGCCAACCGCCCAAACGTCCGATCGTCCTCTAAAACCCTACTGAAGTCCCAGTCTCCCCCGTCATAAGTAATTCCCATACCCTCTAAGTCCCTAATGTCGTCGTAAAAAGGACACTGCGTCAGTATGTGCCTCCAGTCTTCCACCCCCGTCCCACAGTCACAGTCCGGAGTATCCGTCAGGCATCGCCGATGCAAAAATGCATTGAGCGAGCCATGTCCCGTCAGTATAAATCCCGTAAATAAGCCAAAGGCAAAGTCAGGTCTGTCAAGTACGAACGTCGGGTCACGTATAAATTCGTAAGTCACCCGCCCTTTAACGGTCTCTGTCCATCTAGTCGTCCAGCGTGAAACCACGCAATCCGCGAGATGCGCCTTGACGGACGCAATCTCGCCCACCACCAAATCACCAGTGGCCATCCAGTCTGCCTCCAAAAGAGGCAGGCCCCTTTTTACCTTATAGAGAATCGCCCGACGGACGATCTCAAGGTCGAGCGGGGGTACTCCTAACAATACCTGTAGTGCCTCTGTAGAGACGGTCCTACATACCGGCAAACAGGCTAGCAAAATAATCCGCTGGCAAGATAATATGCGGTTTCTACCGACTACAGTCATGGCTGTGTCGTACCATACGGGTGCTCCATAGGCCGCACAGGCCAAGAAAAGGCCACCATATATGGTACGCACAGCCCGCCTACTAAGGCCCCAGTCCGTCCTGAGGACACGCCTCACTAAGCTTACAACGCCTGTAAGCTTTTCCCTAACATAGGGCGGATGCCCAGCAAAGCTAAGTCTCTCTCTCACTACCAGACCAAGGTATTTGATCTCCTCAACGTAGGAGATGCTTACTCCGCGACATCTGATAACTGGAGGGCGTGACAACGACAATTTGCCCTTCAACAGCATCATCGCTGTCTTGTCGTAAGCAACTCCAACGCCTACTCTCTCTCCCCACTCACTCACTACACACATGACCCGCTCACCATTTGTCTCCAGCTCAGCACGTGACTGGCCTTCGACAAGGATGAGTAGGTCATCCGCATATGCGCACAGTCTGTTTCCTCTACTAAGGGCCCCCAACAGGGTATCCAGCATCATGTTCCACACAAATGGACCGCAAATGGACCCCTGTGGACACCCCCGAGCGGCATCTCTCCAGACTGTGTCGCCCGCACCTACTATGCATGCTCTTCTTTCTCTGAAGTAGCTGGCCCACAAATCGAGCTCTCTGCAGCCTACTTCTCTCAATCTTCTCAAGATGCATCCCCACGATAAGTGGTCAAATGCACCTTTGAAATCAACAAAAACACCTAGGACATACTTTGATGTCGAGAGATCAACGGATCTTCTCACATGGAGCCATGGATCTTCTACACTCTTCCCCTCTTTAAAACCAAACTGGTATTCGGAAGTGCCCAAGTTGCTGCTCTCCTTCAAGCGCTCTACCATCAACCTCTCCAAAACTTTACCGAGCACCGGGAGAAGGCTGATACCACGGTATGAGCGCGGGTCGCTCTTTACCCTATCAGGAGACTTCAGCAAGACCACCACTCTTGAACACTTCCAGGCAGCCGGGAAATATGCTTCGGAGAAACACTTCTGGAATAGCACCCATAAATACTCTGGTATGCCATTCCAGAGTCCCCTACACATTTCGCCGGTCATGCCATCAACACCCGGGGATCTCCTACACTTCACTCTCGACATACTATCCGACAGCTCGAACCTTTCGAGCACAGGAGGGTCAGTCGCTTCGCCATCAGGGGGAGGCGTATCGGTCGGGTCTGCCATCGGGAAGAACTCACTCAGCAGTACTCCTGCACACTCATTCCACGAAGACAGTGTCACATCTCCAACCCGTAGGGAAGAAAAGTTTACTCTTTTCGACTTACCCCTACATATCCGATACACCTTCCCCCATGGGTCATCCCTATTCTCCTGCACAAACCTACGCCACTCTTCCTCTTTGACGCGTATAATCGTGGCCTTATACGCTCGTAACGCTGCCAGGTAAGTCGCCTTACGCTGCGGCAAGTTCTCGGCATTAGAGCGCCTCGCTCTCTGGAATTTCTTCCGATGCCGTCTCAAACTCCTACGCATAATGTCTAGCTCCTCAGTCCACCATCTTACCCCGCTAGGCCTAACCACGCGGCTGCGGCCTAGTACTGCGTCGTTAACAGAACACATCCAACGGTCGACTAGGCTAACCATTTCATCGACCGTTAGTGCCCTGAACTCAGCAAGGGTGCATACTGACGCTGCGTCCCTGATGCACCCCGCATAGTGGCTCCAACTTACGTCATAAAGACGCCACTTACGCAGTGGCGGGGGCTCAATCGTTCGTCTCTGGCACGAGAGCATAATTTCCACTATATTGTGGTCACTTATGCCCCACTCGTCAATCACCTTCCAACTGAAGGCAAAGGCAGACATCGCTGCCGCGTTCGCTACCGTCACGTCGATATCGCTAGCACCCATTGGACCGTCAAAGGTATACAGATTACTAGGCTCATTTAAGACCGTCACATTCCTACCGGCTAGCCACTCGCTTAGCATAATTCCTCGTATGTGGTTCTGATGTCCAGGAGCTTGCCTGGCCATCTTACTGAACCACATACGAGAACATGCGTTCGCATCCATGCCTAGGATTACCGGAATGCTACTCTCGTGGAGTAGCACCGAATCCATATACCCTAAATACGGTTCCAATGGGTTACTAAATCGACAGTACACGCTCGCTAGGAGCATTCTCCCTAAACTACCTTCCACCGACACACAAACTCCGTACTCGCCGCTGCTAACAACGGTGCAGTTAGTGGCAATCTCCTCCACTACAACTGCCGAGTTTCCACCACCGTCGGTAAACACTCTCATTCCTCCTGGTAACCCCTGCACTACACCAAGAGATTCCTTATAAAAGGGCTCTTGAAGTAGCGCAAAGGCCACACCCTGCCTCCTCATCGTCTGGCCGAACTCGCACATCGCGGAATAACTGCGGCCACGGTTGTACTGAAGAATGGTTGTACTACCCATCTTCAGTGTCTCGCATTTACTCTTGCCAACCTGCCAGCATACACGGGGCACTGCAGGGAGACCATAGAATGGTCAGCAGCTAACCCCTTCAGCTCACAATTCCTACATCTTAGTGCATTCACACATTGATGGGCAATATGCCCCGCAAAACCGCATCTGCGGCAAACCGCGTCTTTAACTCGACACTCACTCGCCCTGTGGTCGAAGCCACAACACCTGTAACAGGTCTGGACTAGATCTTGCGTACGTACTGTAAAACGGAACCATTTTACATAAACACCGGAGTTCTCCAGCTGTGCAGCAACTCTGGGGGTGCACTCTAGCACGACGGTCGTTGGACCCCCATCTGCACGCCAAGGAGAACTCACCAGCCTCACGGACTTAACGAACTCCGCACGAGTCATGGATTCACTCAAGTTCAACGCAAACACTTCCTCCATAAACTCGTCCGGCGTTATTTCGGCATGTACTCGCTGTACTGATATTCTGGGCCCGAGTTTGTCACTCACCGAAACGGTAAGCCCAACTTCCGAAAACTTGCTGTTGTCAGCAATCTTTTGCCTCTCCGCAACGGATGGGGTGCGTATAACGGCACCACCACCACTCACAGGCCGTACCTCGTGTACACGTACGCCTAAGGAGGGGGCCACTTGCTCCACCACCTTCTCTATTACTTCCTTTGACGTGGAAGTCTCTTTCCCTCTCACAACTACCGACCACGTCTCCTGAGGCTTGGGCACCTTCGCAGCTGGTGCCAAAGGTACCGCTGCACGAACACCCGGTACCACAGGGGGAGGCATCATTGGAGCACTAGGTGCAGCCAATGGGACTCTGCCAACCCCACAAGCCTCATAGACTTCGAGCTTACCACGCAGTCGCTCGTTTTCGGCCACTAGTTCCATCAACAACGTCTCATACTTCCCGGCACGAGCTATTACAGCCTTGGCCAGGGAGACGTTGGCACCGTCACCTAACACTACCTCACACAGATCACCAGTAATTATCTTCATTCGGGCCACGTGGTCACCGCTGGCATCTGTTTCACCTCTCCTGCTCCTGGCCCTACTGGCCCTTGACACAACGGTCGGAGCAGCACCACTACCTACTGCGGGGGCAGCAGAAACGGCTGCAGGGACAACAAAGTCCACATCTGCATTTTCACTCTCAAGCAACGAGTCCACCGATTTGTGCTTCTTCACAGCGCCGCCGGTTTCAACCTCAGTAGATGACGACTCCGAATCTGTATGCCTTACTAAGGGCACAATTCGCACCGGCACCGATTCTTCATCACCACCTACATCACTGGTCTCCGACGCCAATGCGCTCCGAGAACCCCTCGCCCTGGGCCTTTTGCCCGCCATACCAAAAGCAAAAACCTCCGCCTCTGCCTACCTACACACAACGTTCTATATAAATGGCAAACAGAACACTTACCAGTACTCTGGACACACACACGCACTAGTGTGTTACGTATAGGGCCGTTAAATGACCACGCGGTCAGTTGCCGCTATACTAAACACTGCCAATTATAGGCCAAAATTGCAACACCGATATCTCGGGTCCTGTAAGTCGGATCGCCAAGATCTTTGCGTTACACGCTTCACCGTTCCGCGCACTAAACGGTGACGTAAAAATTATAAAAATCGCACCAGTACTTTCTCAGATAATCGCGTGGGAATCTTTTTCGATAAGCGCTCGAAAAAATCACGTCCGCACTCAACCACTAGAAAAACACAAGTGGGCATCGAATGACAATAGTATTGGCTTGTAGTTGAACTACATTGCTATATTTCAAATTATTGTAGCAAGGTTTTCCGTTTTTTTCGTGGCGAGTTTAACGCCGACTAATCAGACGACTGAACGGCAAGCAACAGCAGCCATTTTAACTCAAAGCGCTTCAAAATTTCTAACGGGTCCGCCAAATAACTTTTTGTTTTTGAAAATGACAAAAAAAAAAAAAAGAAACTACTGAATATTTTCTCAAATTTCTTTTTTTATTTGAAAGTACAATCCTTCCGGTTAATAATCGAAAATTATTTCATTCAAATTGCTGCCTCGGCTGGCCATGCAGTAGCCTACACGATCGGTCCAATTTTTAAGCACATTATCGACTGTGTGCAGCTGTATTTCACAAATGGCTTCACGAATATTGTCCTTTAAAGCGTCAATTGTCTCTGGCTTGTCGGCGTAACACTTATCTTTGAGGGCACCCCACAAATAATAGTCCAACGGTGTCAAATCGCAGCTCCGAGGTGGCCAAACGACATCAGCTCTGCGGCTGATAATGCGATCTTCAAAAACAGGGCGCAAAACATCGAGTGTAGCTTCGGCTGTGTGGCACGTAGCGCCGTCCTGTTGAAGCCAAATATTGCCAATATCCTCCTCTTCAATTTTTGTGAACAAAAATTCGTTCAGCATGGCCCGATAACGATCGCCATTGACTGTAACGGCCACTCCTTCCTCATTTTCGAAGAAAAATGGTCCCTTTATGCCTCTGGACCAAAATCCGCACCAAAGAGTGACTGTGCCCCAAATGCGACAATTTTGCTTGTTTACATACCCGCCAAGATCAAAATGAGCTTCATCTGAAAATATGATTTTTTTTTTGACAAAATCGGCATCTTCTGTATGTCGATTGCAGGCCCACTTAAGCGTATACACTCAAGCGTATACACAACCATATTCGTTCAGCGGTAGGATAAAACTAATTATCTGTCAAATCAGACATGAGCTAAGTGTTACCCATAGAGTAAATATGGGTAGAGAAAATCTTTCACTCACCAAATTTCTGACATTTGTCCTCGTGTGATGTATACGTTTGATGTAGAACAGAATTGCTTTACTAATACCAGATAGAGGCAATGGCTCAAAACAACGAACAAAATAACAACAACGGCATTTCGTTTTGCGTGTTAAAATTAATGTGTTAAATACAACACAAATGTATGCTAACAATAACAGTCAATAAAAAAGTTTAAAACACATTTAAATTTCACAGTTTTTCACCAAAATGGCATGAAAAATTAAAGCAAGAAGTTATTGTAATTCCACCTGGTGTATATCACTTTTCGTCAAACATCTCTCTATCACACAGACCGCATCACGAAGAGTGTGAAAGGAAACGTCAGATGAGACAAATGGCGGCTCTACTATAAATTTACTCTATGGTGTTACCATTCACGAAATAAGCACTAGTTGAAAAAAAAACGTTAGATGGCGGACCCGTACATTATTGGCAAATAACTCATGTGCCTATTTTCTTAAAGAACATTTTTTTTATTACCTATTACTTTCCTCCTTTGTTTATTTCTATTTTTATTCGCCTCATAGTTAAAATTCATCACATAAGAACATAAATAGTAAACCAATACAACATTGTTAACAAACAAAACAAAAAAAACAAGCAAATCCAAGTGATTTTGGTCAGTGCAAAAGTACCAATACAATCAAATTTTTTTTGTAAAATAACTACTACATGCCCATTTCTCTTTGTGGGGACCGCTGCCTTAAAGGGAATAACTTGAAAGAGACGGGAGCAATGTTGTTGAAGAATAAAGGGCCGACTCATCTCCCAGTGTAAGGTGAAGTCTGGCAGTCGGGTCGACAAGTCGGGCAAAAATCAAAACAACTTTGATTTTTTTCAAGTCGGGCAGACTTTTTATTCAGTGTAAGGGGAGGTCGGCCGACTTTTTACCGTTTAAAGTGGAATGTGAAAAGAAAACATGAAAACAAACAGTTTTTGTTACAATTGTCGGTTTTCATATGGAGTCATCAAAACAGAAACAATTTATGTTAGCGTTCATAGATTTATTTAAAAGCAAGCCAGAAGTATGGAAAATAAAAAGCAACGTTTATAAAAATCGTGCTATAAAAAATGTGGCTTATACCGAATTGATAGAAAAGTGTAAAGAAGTGGAAACAAACGCTGACAAGGAGTTTGTTATGGAAAAAATAAGTTCTCTGCGAAGTATTTATCGCAGGGAACTAAAAAAAGTTAACAAACGTTTAAAGTCTGGTGCCGGAACAGACGAAGAATATGTGCCGTCTTTGTGGTACTATAACCACTTGTCGTTTTTAAAGGACCAAGAAGAACCTCTAGAGGGAGAGTGTGTTGGCCTGGAGTCGGGAGACGAAGAAACTGAAGGTGAAAAAAAGGTAAGTGGATAATAATTTTTTTTAGAGGCTCATAATTTTAGGGACATAACTCGGATTCTCAATTTTTTGGGATACATAAAACTTTGTAGTTTAAAGCAAAGTAATTATTCTCGACTAATTGTTCCAGCTTAAGTAAGGTCTCTTCAGATTTCATAAAACTTTTTTGTTTTTTCGATATTTCGATTTCCTTTGGAAATCTTCTTCAGGAAAATTTTTATATTAATTACTTTCCTGAAGATTTCCAAAGGAAATCGAAATATCGAAAAAACAAAACAGTTTTATGAAATCTGAAGAGACCTTAAGCTGGAACAATCAGTCGAGAATAATTAATCAAATAAAGGTCGAAAAATTAGAAACAAATTATTAAAGCAAAGTAACATACACATTTTTTTAATCCTGTTCTTCAATTTTAATTCGGTACTTCAACAAAAAGAATACACAAAATTAGAGGTATGTCCGTCCCTAAGCTACATTTGTTCCAAAATTTGTTGAGACTATAAAAGTGGAAGCAATTTAGTTTAAGGCGACCAACCGTCCCGCATTCTGCCTGACAGTCCCGTAATGACAGTTGTAATCCCGCATTGGAATATTTAATAATTTAGTCCCGCAAATCGCCTAATGCGTTCCGTATGTCCCGCATTCCTATATTGTTACAGACAGTGACTTTCGACGAGAATTTAGTGGAACTGAAACACTCATGCCCACTCTTAACGTAATTTTCAAAATCATTCACTTGTGTTTTGGTTGTCTCATAGCTGGCAAACAAAAAAAAAGCTTGAAACATAACAATTTGAATATAATTCAAAGGAAGAAACACAATAGAAAGAGAATTATGACATCATAATCAATTTATTATTAAAATATATTATCATTTCAGTATGAAACGTTGCGTGCTATGCTTAGTTTAAAATTTAATATGGGCAGTTGTGAAAACTTTTATGAAATTCTTAACCCAGAATTAAAACCACATGACACTCATGCGAAAAATATGATTTTAAAAATAAATGTTAATTCAGTAGTTATGTTTGTTTCTTATTTCAGTAAGCCACCGACACATCCGCAGTCTTCTTATGATTAGGGGTATATGGTCGGCCACGTCCCGCATTGATTTTTTTTTATAAAGTTGATCGCTTTAATTTAGTTCTTTCTTTATTCCCCTTAACTCAAACATTTATTGCTTTGTAGCAAATGACTTTGGAATACATTAATGTCTCAAATAGCATAATGGAATGACAGTAAATAAAAAGATTGTAAATTTACTGAGGTAAAAGTCTTAGTTATATTAGTTTAATTTTTTCAATTTTGTTTTCTTCGTCTTATACTATCCTGCCATGGGACGGCTCCGCTAACAGAGTTGAAGTAGGAGCAAAACCCATTTCGGATTTCTTTGGCAGAATTCGAAGAATGTTTGCTTTGCGTTTTCCCCAAGCTCGTTAATTGAAGAGATTGTTGCCTCCAATCGCCTTCTGTGACTTCTACTGTTATTGTATTCTCCGAATCCAAACCTCCGTTTAAATACGTAGGACACTTTTTGCGCACAGGAAATTGTGAAAATGACATCTTGTCACCACAATTGTTGACGCTTTCTCCGGACTTAGTTCAATTCGTTTCAAAAGAAGCCTAAATCTTGAAGCCATTATACCAAACGCATTCTACACAGTTCGCCTAGCTCGTAACAACCTATAATTGAAAATGTCCTCTTCCTTCGTTAGGCCACTTTCCGGATATGGCTCCATCAGATTCTGCGAAAGCGGAAATGCATCATCGCCGACTAAAGCATATGGTAGTCTGACATCAGTATTGGTAATATTTTCCGCATTGGGAATTTTTAATCTTCTCTTCTAAATACTTGTAAAATTAAATACTTGTAAAACACGCCACCATCCGATATGCGTCCATTGACCCCTACTTCAATCAGGATGAATTCGTAGTTGGCGTTGACAATCGCCATGAGGACTATGCTGAAGGTTTTTTTGTAATTGAAGTAGTAGTACCCGGAGTTGTGAGGTTTTTTTTTTATTTCTATATGCTTCCCATCTATTGCACCGACGCAATGTGGGCAATGTCCCGCTATGTCCCACCAACCATCTTCTGATGTTGGCACCTAAAATTAAGGAAAAAATTAATTAATAAATATAATTGTGGTAATGGTTAACTTTTTATATATTTTGTAGATATCTCCTACGAGAAAAAGAAAGCAAAAGGCAGCAGATGCGGATGTGGAGTTACGGGAGGTAGCAACGAAACGTCTAAAGCAGTGTGACGACTATTCACAAACGCTAGCAAACACCTGGGCAAAAAAAGCAAATGACGACATTCTTTTTGAGGCAAGATTGAGAACTTTGCATCGCGACTCAGTTGAAATCTACAAAAGTATTGAGAAGGAACATGCAATTCCCCAGAAGTTTTACGGGTCTGATACTGCATCCGGGTCATCCTGGAGGTCATCTACACCCAAAATCAGCATGCAATCCAGCACACACTTCACAACACAGTACCTTCCCCAACACGGGGAGCAAACTGATGCCCCGGTAAGAGCGGGGGTTACTCCGCACCTTATCGGGGGACTTAAGCAGGACCAAAACACGCGCACTCCTCCATGTCTCCGGGAAGTATCCTTCACTGACACACCTGCTAAATATCGTGCTAAGATACTGTGGTATCGCCTTCCACATGGCTCGCACCATCTCTCCAGTCATGCCGTCAAGGCCCGGAGATCTCCGACACTTGACCCGGAGTATACTGGCCGCCAGTTCGTGTTCCTCCAGGGGCGGAGTACTAACCACCTCCCCATCTGGAGGAGGGCGGTCAGTAGGATCCACCCCTGGAAAGAACACATCCAGCAGCGCCTCAGTACACTCCTTCCACGACGTCAAAGTGTCATCTCCAACCTTCAGGGATGAGATCTCCGTCCTCTTCCGCTTGCCTCGACAGATCTGGTACACCTTACCCAAGGGGTCATTCCTGTGGTCGTGCACGAACAGTCTCCACTCCTCCTCCTTGACTCTGACGATGGTAGACTTATACGCCCTAAGGGCCGCCAGATACACTGCTCTACGCTGAGCTAAATCCTCAGCATTGGAACGCCTTGCCCTCTGGAAGCGCCTGACGTTCCTCCGCATCGAATTCAGCTCAGGGGTCCACCACTTGACCCCGCCAGGAGTAGCCTTACGGCATGGCCCTAGCACTGCGTCGTTCACCGAACACATCCAACGGTCTATAAGACAGGCGTATCATTTCGTCCACCGTCAGAGCCCTAAATCCATCAATAGGACATTCAAAAGATGCTCCTCTGAGCATCTCCGCGTAAAACAGCCAGTTTGCGTTGTGGAGTCTCCACTTATGCACTGGCGCACTCTCCGTCGTTGGTGGGTGACCATAATATCAATAATATTATGGTCACTTACACCCCAGTCATGGCGTACCGTCCAGTCAAAGTCAAAGTTCGTCATAGCCGTCTCGTTCACAATCGTCACGTCAATGTCACTAGCACCCATTGGACCATCGAAAGTATATAAATCGGTAGGTTCATTTATCACCGCGACTCTCCTTGCAGCCAATTCCTCGAATATGGTTCTGATGACCAGCATGATTCCTCGTGTGCCTAACCAACGCACCAGACGGCGGTGGCATAACGCTTGCCTCACTCAACTCCTCCTGCACCTCGGACCCCCCGTCCACCGATTGGGAACCACTGTTCCCCTCCTCAGGCTTCCTGGTCCTCAGTTTCCTCCGAGGCATCTCTCTACAAAACGGCACCCCACCCCTGTTTTTAACAGGCAGCCTGTGCCTATCCCCTTACGTGGGTACCACACACACACACGTGTATTTCTTATGGGACAGCCCAAAAGAAATTCACAAAAAGGGACACAAACTAATCCGCCCGGATCTCAGCGATCCGCCAACCGATCTTTAATAAATTTGTGTCACCGACTTCTACAGACTTGTAGCTGTGCAATCGAATCAATCGGTCCACAAACAACCGAGATATGGGCGTGAAAGTTTTACTTAAAAACGGCACAAAAAACACGAAATTCACCCACACAACCACTGAGTGGCTACCGACGGCAACCGTCCGCTGTAGCGGGCACACCACCACGCAGGAACGCAAAAATATAGTGGAACTAATCCGACTATATCTTTACGATCCGCCAACCGATTTTGATGAAACCTAGATCACCGTCTTCTACAGGCCTGTAGGTAGCCGGTAATCCAAAAATTTCACCAATCGGTCCAAAAACTTCCGAGATTTTGTCGTGTAAGTTTTGTGAAAAACTTACAGTCAAAACACCACTAAAACACGCTGAATCACTATAGATAAGCAATATTCAACCGCAAATACGTCTATACACAACCAGGCGAAGGCATCGAATGACAGATTGTGTACTAGATTAATGTGAGTACCTGCCACAATGGCTCAATCTCACAGTGCTCTTAACACAGGGTGAATACAATGCGTCGACCAGCGCCCCCGTATGCCGAAGCATCCGAGTACCAATTTAAAAACCATGTATTTGGACATAGTTTTTTTCCCTTGGTTAGGGACGGAGCCTATCTAACACTCCTTCCGATCTATGGGTCACGGCACCCGGTTGCAATGCAACTCCACATCGAGCCGAAACTCTCCCCGCGATTTGGGTATAAACCACAACCACCACGTGTCTCCCCGAGGGGCCACACCACAGTCAGGATGGAACAAAGTTCCATGGGCACCTGACTCCCGTGGTACCAGAATTAAGTCTCTGGTCAGACCTCGTAGCCGAAACTACTACCAGTCGAACCCCAAACGGTTCGGGGACTGGTAACCCCACATCACAAACATGCAACAATTATCACTACAAAAATGCGGCCAGTTCACTCAGAATACGCTCACAAGCGCCAAGCAAACAAACAAAAGAAAAAATAAAAACAAAACAAAAAGATCTTGGGCTGCCAGGAACGTCCCAACCACAGCAAAAACGCCAAAACTGCGCCGAGCAATTAAAGAAAACAAAAACAACAAAAAAATCTCTAATGCTGCCGGGAACCGCAAGGACAACCACAACAATTAACATCTACATACAACAAAATAGACAACTACGAAATACCACCACCACTACAATACTCTCCTCCTCCTCCTATCAAACACCTCACGTGCGAAGTTACTCAACCCCCCAACTGTCCGATCGTCCAGCAAAACCCCACTAAAGTCCCAACCCGCCCCTGTCTGAGTAACTCCCATGGCGTCTAAATCCCTAATGTGGCATCGAATGACAATAGTATTGGCTTGTAGTTGAACTACATTGCTATATTTCAAATTATTGTAGCAAGGTTTTCCGTTTTTTTCGTGGCGAGTTTAACGCCGACTAATCAGACGACTGAACGGCAAGCAACAGCAGCCATTTTAACGCAAAGCGCTTCAAAATTTCTAACGGGTCCGCCAAATAACTTTTTGTTTTTGAAAATGCCAAAAAAAAGAAACTACTGAATATTTTCTCAAAATTTCTTTTTTTTATTTGAAAGTACAATCCTTCCGGATAATAATGGAAAATTATTTCATTCAAATGGCTGCCTCGGCTGGCCATGCAGTAGCCTACATAATCGGTCCAATTTTTAAGCACATTATCGACTGTGTGCAGCTGTATTTCACAAATGGCTTCACGAATATTGTCCTTTAAAGCGTCAATTGCCTCTGGCTTGTCGGCGTAACACTTATCTTTGAGGGCACCCCACAAATAATAGTCCAACGGTGTCAAATCGCAGCTCCGAGGTGGCCAAACGACATCAGCTCTGCGGCTGATAATGCGATCTTCAAAAACAGGGCGCAAAACATCGAGTGTAGCTTCGGCTGTGTGGCACGTAGCGCCGTCCTGTTGAAGCCAAATATTGCCAATATCCTCCTCTTCAATTTTTGTGAACAAAAATTCGTTCAGCATGGCCCGATAACGATCGCCATTGACTGTAACGGCCACTCCTTCCTCATTTTCGAAGAAAAATGGTCCAATTATGCCTCTGGACCAAAATCCGCACCAAACAGTGACTCGTTTTGGGTGCATCGGCTTTTCAATGTATGCGTGCGGGTTTTCTGTACCCCAAATGCGACAATTTTGCTTGTTTACATACCCGCCAAGATCAAAATGAGCTTCATCCGAAAAGATGATTTTTTTTCCCAAAATCGGCATCTTCTGTAAGTCGATCGCAGGCCCACTTAAGCGTACACACTCAAGCGTATACACAACCATATTCGTTCAGCGGAAGGATACAACTAATTATCTGTCAAATCAGATATGAGATAAGTGTTACCATTGACGAAATAAGCACTTGTTGAAAAAAAAACGTTAGATGGCGGACCCGTACATTATTGGCAAATAACTCATGTGCCTATTTTCTTAAAGAACATTTTTTTATTACCTATTAATTTCCTCCTAACATAAATAGTAAAACAATACAACATTGTTAACAAACAAAACAAAAAAAAACAAGCAAATCCAAGTGATTTTGGTCAGTGTAAAAGTACCTATACAATCAATTTTTTTTTGAAAAATAACTACTACTTGCAAGAGACGGGAGCAATGTTGTTGAAGAATAAAGGGCCGACTCATCTCCCAGTGTAAGGTGAAGTCTGGCAGTCGGGTCGACAAGTCGGGCAAAAATCAAAACAACTTTGATTTTTTTCAAGTCGGGCCGACGTTTCATTCAGTGTAAGGGGAGGTAGGCCAACTTTTTACCGTTTAAAGTGGAATGTGAAAAGAAAACATGAAAACAAACAGTTTTTGTTACAATTGTTGGTTTTCATATGGAGTCATCAAAACAGGAACAATTTATGTTAGCGTTCATAGATTTATTTAAAAGCAAGCCAGAAGTATGGAAAATAAAAAGCAACGTTTATAAAAATCGTGCTATAAAAAATGTGGCTTATACCGAATTGATAGAAAAGTGTAAAGAAGTGGAAACAAACGCTGACAAGGAGTTTGTTATGGAAAAAATAAGTTCTCTGCGAAGTATTTATCGCAGGGAACTAAAAAAAGTTAACAAACGTTTAAAGTCTGGTGCCGGAACAGACGAAGAATATGTGCCGTCTTTGTGGTACTATAACCACTTGTCGTTTTTAAAGGACCAAGAAGAACCTCTAGAGGGAGAGTGTGTTGGCCTGGAGTCGGGAGACGAAGAAACTGAAGGTGAAAAAAAGGTAAGTGGATAATAATTTTCTTTAGAGGCTCATAATTTTAGGGACATAGCTCGGATTCTCAATTTTTTGGGATAGATAAAACTTTGTAGTTTAAAGCAAAGTAATTATTCTCGACTAATTGTTCCAGCTTAAGTAAGGTCTCTTCAGATTTCATAAAACTTTTTTGTTTTTTCGATATTTCGATTTCCTTTGGAAATCTTCTTCAGAAAAATTTTTATATTAATTACTTTCCTGAAGATTTCCAAAGGAAATCGAAATATCGAAAAAACAAAAAAGTTTTATGAAATCTGAAGAGACCTTAAGCTGGAACAATCAGTCGAGAATAATTAATCAAATAAAGGTCGAAAAATTAGAAACAAATTATTAAAGCAAAGTAACATACACATTTTTTTAATCCTGTTCTTCAATTTTAATTCGGTACTTCAACAAAAAAAAATACACAAAATTAGAGGTATGTCCGTCCCTAAGCCACATTTGTTCCAATATTTGTTGAGACTACAAAAGTGGAAGCAATTTAGTTTAAGGCGACCAACCGTCCCGCATTCTTCAGGACAGTCCCGTAATGACAGTTGTAATCCCGCATTGGAATATTTAATAATTTAGTCCCGCAAATCGCCTAATGCGTTCCGCATGTCCCGCATTCCTATATTGTTACAGACAGTGACTTTCGACGAGTATTTAGTGGAACTGAAACACTCATGCACACTCTTTATGTAATTGTCAAAATCATTCACTTGTGTTTTGGTTGTCTCATAGCTGGCAAACAAAAAAAGCTTGAAACATAACAATTTGAATATAATTCAAAGGAAGAAACACAATAGAAAGAGAATTATGACATCATAATCAATTTATTATTAAAATATATTATCATTTCAGTATGAAACGTTGCGTGCTATGCTTATTTTAAAATTTAATATGGGCAGTTGTGAAAACTTTTATGAAATTCTTAACCAAAACCCAGAATTAAAACCACATGACACTCATGCGAAAAATATGATTTTAAAAATAAATGTTAATTCAGTAGTTATGTTTGTTTCTTATTTCAGTAAGCCACCGACACATCCGCAGTCTTCTTATGATTAGGGGTATATGGTCGGCCACGTCCCGCATTGATTTTTTTTTATAAAGTTTATTATTTTATAAGTAAACATTTATTGCTTTGTAGCAAATGACTTTGGAATACATTAATGTCTCAAATAGCATAATGGAATGACAGTAAATAAAAAGATTGTAAATTTACTGAGGTAAAAGTCTTAGTTATATTAGTTACATTTTTTCAATTTTGTTTTCTTCGTCTTATACTATCTTGCCATGGGACGGCTCCGCTAACAGAGTTGAAGTAGGAGCAAAAACCATTTCGGATTTCTTTGGCAGAATTCGAAGAATGTCTGCTTTGCGTTTTCCCCAAGCTCGTTAATTGAAGAGATTGTTGCCTCCAATCGCCTTCTGTGACTTCTACTGTTATTGTATTCTCCGAATCCAAACCTCCGTTTAAATACGTAGGACACTTTTTTGCGCACAGGAAATTGTGAAAATGACAACATGTCACCACAATTGTTGACGCTTTCTCGGGACTTAGTTCAATTCGTTTCAAAAGAAGCCTAAATCTTGAAGCCATTATACCAAACGCATTCTACACAGTTCGCCTAGCTCGTAACAACCTATAATTGAAAATGTCCTCTTCCTTCGTTAGGCCACTTTCCGGATATGGCTCCATCAGATTCTGCGAAAGCGGAAATGCATCATCGCCGACTAAAGCATATGGTAGTCTGACATCAGTATTGGTAATATTTTCCGCATTGGGAATTTTTAATCTTCTCTTCTAAATACTTGTAAAACACGCCACCATCCGATATGCGTCCATTGACCCCTACTTCAATCAGGATGAATTCGTAGTTGGCGTTGACAATCGCCATGAGGACCATGCTGAAGGTTTTTTTGTAATTGAAGTAGTAGTACCCGGAGTTGTGAGGTTTTTGTTTATTTCTATATGTTTCCCATCTATTGCACCGACGCAATGTGGGAAATTCCATTGGTCATTGAACTGTCCCGCTATGTCCCACCAACCATCTTCTGATGTTGGCACCTAAAATTAAGGAAAAAATTAATTAATAAATATAATTGTGGTAATGGTTAACTTTTTATATATTTTGTAGATATCTCCTACGAGAAAAAGAAAGCAAAAGGCAACAGATGCGGAGTTACTGGAGGTAGCAACGAAACGTATAAAGCAGTGTGACGACTATTCACAAACGCTAGCAAACACCTGGGCAAAAAAAGCAAATGACGACATTCTTTTTGAGGCAAGATTGAGAACTTTGCATCGCGACTCAGTTGAAATCTACAAAAGTATTGAGAAGGAACATGCAATTCCCCAGAAGTTTTACGGGTCTGATACTGCATCCGGGTCATCCTGGAGGTCATCTACACCCAAAATCAGCATGCAATCCAGCACACACTTCACAACACAGTACCTTCCCCAACACGGGGAGCAAACTGATGCCCCGGTAAGAGCGGGGGTTACTCCGCACCTTATCGGGGGACTTAAGCAGGACCAAAACACGCGCACTCCTCCATGTCTCCGGGAAGTATCCTTCACTGACACACCTGCTAAATATCGTGCTAAGATACTGTGGTATCGCCTTCCACATGGCTCGCACCATCTCTCCAGTCATGCCGTCAAAGCCCGGAGATCTCCGACACTTGACCCGGAGTATACTGGCCGCCAGTTCGTGTTCCTCCAGGGGCGGAGTACTAACCACCTCCCCATCTGGAGGAGGGCGGTCAGTAGGATCCACCCCTGGAAAGAACACATCCAGCAGCGCCTCAGTACACTCCTTCCACGACGTCAAAGTGTCATCTCCAACCTTCAGGGATGAGATCTCCGTCCTCTTCCGCTTGCCTCGACAGATCTGGTACACCTTACCCAAGGGGTCATTCCTGTGGTCGTGCACGAACAGTCTCCACTCCTCCTCCTTGACTCTGACGATGGTAGACTTATACGCCCTAAGGGCCGCCAGATACACTGCTCTACGCTGAGCTAAATCCTCAGCATTGGAACGCCTTGCCCTCTGGAAGCGCCTGACGTTCCTCCGCATCGAATTCAGCTCAGGGGTCCACCACTTGACCCCGCCAGGAGTAGCCTTACGGCATGGCCCTAGCACTGCGTCGTTCACCGAACACATCCAACGGTCTATAAGACAGGCGTATCATTTCGTCCACCGTCAGAGCCCTAAATCCATCAATAGGACATTCAAAAGATGCTCCTCTAAGCATCTCCGCGTAAAACAGCCAGTTTGCGTTGTGGAGTCTCCACTTATGCACTGGCGCACTCTCCGTCGTTGGTGGGTGACCATAATATCAATAATATTATGGTCACTTACACCCCAGTCATCCCGTACCGTCCAGTCAAAGTCAAAGTTCGTCATAGCCGTCTCGTTCACAATCGTCACGTCAACGTCACTCGCACCCATTGGACCATCGAAAGTATATAAATCGGTAGGTTCATTTATCACCGCGACCCTCCTTGCAGCCAATTCCTCGAAAATGGTTCTGATGACCAGCATGATTCCTCGAATATGGTTCTGATGACCAGGCGCATGCCTACTCATCTTACTGAACCACATACGAGAACATGCGCTTGAGTCTAAGCCGAGGATTAGCGGGAAGTTACTCGCGCGGAGTAGCACCGAATCCATATACTCTATATACGGGTCCAATGGGCAAGTAAAACGACAGTAGATACTAGCCAGCAGCATCCGTCCGAAACTGCCTTCCACAGAAACACACACACCCTACTGGCTAGCATCTAATAACGTACAGTCCAAGTCAATGTCGTCTACTACCACCGCAGCATTTCCACCGATATCGGTGAAGCACCGCATTCCTCCAGGCAGGCCCTGGACCACCCTTAGAGTATTCTTATAAAAGGGCTCTTGAAGCAATGCCAGGGACACTCCTCTACTCCTCATGGCCTGTCCGAACTCACACATTGCAACATAGCTGCGACCACAATTATATTGTATAATTGGTGTAACAGCCATGTTAATGTCGTGAGTTCGCCCTAGCCATCAAAACTGCATATACTGGACACGCCGGAGACATCATAAGATGTGCATCCGGCCATCACTTCAACTCGCAGTTACGGCACCGCAGATTATTTGGGCACATATGTACCAAATGCCCCGCGTGACCGCACCTGCGACAGACGTCCTCCCTCATCCTGCATTCACGCACGCGATGGTCAAATCCCAGGCACCTGTGGCACGCCGGGACAGCATCCTGCATACGTACCAGAAACCGGAACCACTTAGCGTAAACGCCTCTGGCCTCCAGTCTCTCCGCGACCTTCGTGGTACACTCCAGTACAACATTCTGCTGCCCCGTATCCGTAGGACGCCAGGGAGCACTGACCATCCGTACACACTTCCTGTAGGACTCAGGCGACATCTCCTCCTTCAGGTTTAGCTCATAGAGCTCCTCCATAAAGGTGTCCGGAGAAATCTCCGAATGCACCTTCTAGACAACTACTCTTGGGCCGAGCTTGTCGTTAACCGACACCTCTAAGCCCACCTCCGCAAACTTTGGGTTCTCCACAATTTTCGTGCGCTCCGCCACTGACGGCGTGCGAATAACCGCACCACCATCGCACGTAGGGCGCACCTCGTGTGGCAACACCCTTGCCCTTAACAACTACGGACCACGTGTCCACTGGCTTCGGCATCGGAACCGGCGCGACCACAGGGACAGCGGGGCGACTACTCGACCGAATTTCGGGGGGAGGCATCACTGGTCCAGCCAGCGTCACTCGACCAACCCTATCGGACTCATAGACGTCCAACCGCCCACGCAACCGCTCGTTTTCCGCCACCAACTTCATCAGCAGAGCCTCATACCTGCCGGTATGGCTCAGCATCGCTCTGGCCAATCCAATCTTAGCACCGTCCGCCAACACTACTTCATTCAGGTCCACAGAGATAGCCTTCATACGGGCGACGTACTCATTTCCGTCGTCCAACGGTCTATTTCTGGGCCTGCTCATCCTCGGCATAGACTCCACCACTGGGACATCTAACCTCTCCTTCGCCGGGGGTTCCACCGCCTCCACAGCACCTCCAACCACCCTACTCCTGCTCGCGCGAGCCACCAGAGGTGAATTCGGCTTTGGCCGCTTCACCGTTGCGTCATCCTCCATTTCCGTCGACGACCGCTCCGACTCCGTGTGCCTAACAAACGCACCAGACGGCGATGGCATCACGCTTGCCTCACTCAACTCCTCCTGCACCTCGGACCCCCCGTCCACCGATTGGGAACCACTGTTCCCCTCCTCAGGCTTCCTGGTCCTCAGTTTCCTCCGAGGCATCTCTCTACAAAACGGCACCCCACCCCTGTTTTTAACAGGCAGCCTGTGCCTATCCCCTTACGTGGGTACCACACACACACACGTGTATTTCTTATGGGACAGCCCAAAAGAAATTCACAAAAAGGGACACAAACTAATCCGCCCGGATCTCAGCGATCCGCCAACCGATCTTTAATAAATTTGTGTCACCGACTTCTACAGACTTGTAGCTGTGCAATCGAATCAATCGGTCCACAAACAACCGAGATATGGGCGTGAAAGTTTTACTTAAAAACGGCACAAAAAACACGAAATTCACCCACACAACCACTGAGTGGCTACCGACGGCAACCGTCCGCTGTAGCGGGCACACCACCACGCAGGAACGCAAAAATATAGTGGAACTAATCCGACTATATCTTTACGATCCGCCAACCGATTTTGATGAAACCTAGATCACCGTCTTCTACAGGCCTGTAGGTAGCCGGTAATCCAAAAATTTCACCAATCGGTCCAAAAACTTCCGAGATTTTGTCGTGTAAGTTTTGTGAAAAACTTACACTCAAAACACCACTAAAACACGCTGAATCACTATAGATAAGCAATATTCAACCGCAAATACGTCTATACACAACCAGGCGAATGCATCGAATGACAATAGTATTGGCTTGTAGTTGAACTACATTGCTATATTTCAAATTATTGTAGCAAGGTTTTCCGTTTTTTTCGTGGCGAGTTTAACGCCGACTAATCAGACGACTGAACGGCAAGCAACAGCAGCCATTTTAACGCAAAGCGCTTCAAAATTTCTAACGGGTCCGCCAAATAACTTTTTGTTTTTGAAAATGCCAAAAAAAAGAAACTACTGAATATTTTCTCAAAATTTCTTTTTTTTATTTGAAAGTACAATCCTTCCGGATAATAATGGAAAATTATTTCATTCAAATGGCTGCCTCGGCTGGCCATGCAGTAGCCTACACAATCGGTCCAATTTTTAAGCACATTATCGACTGTGTGCAGCTGTATTTCACAAATGGCTTCACGAATATTGTCCTTTAAAGCGTCAATTGTCTCTGGCTTGTCGGCGTAACACTTATCTTTGAGGGCACCCCACAAATAATAGTCCAACGGTGTCAAATCGCAGCTCCGAGGTGGCCAAACGACATCAGCTCTGCGGCTGATAATGCGATCTTCAAAAACAGGGCGCAAAACATCGAGTGTAGCTTCGGCTGTGTGGCACGTAGCGCCGTCCTGTTGAAGCCAAATATTGCCAATATCCTCTTCAATTTTTGTGAACAAAAATTCGTTCAGCATGGCCCGATAACGATCGCCATTGACTGTAACGGCCACTCCTTCCTCATTTTCGAAGAAAAATGGTCCAATTATGCCTCTGGACCAAAATCCGCACCAAAGAGTGACTCGTTTTGGGTGCATCGGCTTTTCAATGTATGCGTGCGGGTTTTCTGTACCCCAAATGCGACAATTTTGCTTGTTTACATACCCGCCAAGATCAAAATGAGCTTCATCCGAAAAGATGATTTTTTTTCCCAAAATCGGCATCTTCTGTAAGTCGATCGCAGGCCCACTTAAGCGTACACACTCAAGCGTATACACAACCATATTCGTTCAGCGGAAGGATACAACTAATTATCTGTCAAATCAGATATGAGATAAGTGTTACCATTGACGAAATAAGCACTTGTTGAAAAAAAAAACGTTAGATGGCGGACCCGTACATTATTGGCAAATAACTCATGTGCCTATTTTCTTAAAGAACATTTTTTTATTACCTATTAATTTCCTCCTAACATAAATAGTAAAACAATACAACATTGTTAACAAACAAAACAAAAAAAACAAGCAAATCCAAGTGATTTTGGTCAGTGTAAAAGTACCTATACAATCAAATTTTTTTGAAAAATAACTACTACATGTCCATTTCTCTTTGTGGGCACCGCTGCATTAATGGGACTAACCTGCAAGAGACGGGAGCAATGTTGTTGAAGAATAAAGGGCCGACTCATCTCCCAGTGTAAGGTGAAGTCTGGCAGTCGGGTCGACAAGTCGGGCAAAAATCAAAACAACTTTGATTTTTTTCAAGTCGGGCCGACGTTTCATTCAGTGTAAGGGGAGGTAGGCCAACTTTTTACCGTTTAAAGTGGAATGTGAAAAGAAAACATGAAAACAAACAATTTTTGTTACAATTGTCAGTTTTCATTTGGAGTCATCAAAACAGAAACAATTTATGTTAGAATTCATAGATTTATTTAAAAGCAAGCCAGAAGTATGGAAAATAAAAAGCAACTTTTATAAAAACCGTGCTATGAAAAATGTGGCTTATACCGGTTAGATAGAAAAGTGCAAAGAAGTGGAAACAAACGCTGACAAGGAGTTTGTTATGGAAAAAATAAGTTCTCTGCGAAGTATTTATCGCAGGGATCTAAAAAAGTCAACACACGTTTAAAGTCTGGTGCCGGAACAGACGAAGAGGGAGAGTGTGTTGGCCTGGATTCGGGAGACGAAGAAACTGAAGGTGAAAAAAGGTAAGTGGATAATAATATTTTTTAGAGGATCATAATTTTAGGGACATAGCTCGGATTCTCAATTGTTTGGGATAGATAAAACTAAAGCAAAGTAATTATTCTCACTAATTGTTCCAGCTTAAGGTCTCTTCAGATTTCATAAAACTTTTTTGTTTTTTTTCGATATTTCGATTTGCTTTGGAAATATTCTTCAGGAAAATTTTTATATTAATTACTTTCCTGAATATTTCCAAAGGAAATCGAAATATCGAAAAAAATAAAAAAGTTTTGTGAAATCTGAAGAGACCTTAAGCTGGAACAATCAGTCGAGAATAATTAATCAAATAAAGGTCGAAAAATTAGAACCAAATTATTAAAGCAAAGTAACATACACATTTTTTTCATCCTGTTCTTCAATTTTAATTCGGTACTTCAACAAAAAGAATACACAAAATTAGAGGTATGTCCGTCCCTAAACAACCATTTGGCGTAAACGCCTCTGGCCTCCAATCTCTCCGCGACCTTCGTGGTGCACTCTAGCACTACACTCAACTGCCCCGTATCCGTAGGACGCCAGGGAGCACTGACCATCCGTACACTCTTCCTGTAGGATTCAGGCGACATTATGTCCTTCAAGTTGAGCTCATAGAGCTCCTCCATCAGGGTGTCCGGAGAAATCTCCGCGTGCACCCTTTGTACCACAACTCTCGGACCGAGCTTGTCATTTACCGACACCTCCAGTCCCACCTCCGCAAATTTCGTATTTTGCACAATCTTTGTGCGCTCCGCCACGGACGGTGTACGAATTACCGCACCACCATCGCGCGTAGGGCGCACCTCGTGCACGCGCATACCTAAGGTGGGGCCAACCTGGTCCACCGCCTTATCCACTACCTCCTTTGACGTAGCAACGCCCTTGCCTTTGATCACGACTGACCACGTCTCCACAGGTTTCGGCACCGACACAGGCACTACCGAGGCAGCAGGTCCACTACAAGACCGTGGTGCGGGGGGAGGCATCATTGGTCCAGCCAATGGCCCTCTACCAACCCTATCGGTCCCGTAAACATCGAGCCTACCTCGCAGCTGCTAATTTTCGCCGATGAGCCCCATCATAAGGGCCTTGTATCTTCCGGCCTGTTCAATGACAGCCCTCGCCAACCCGACATTGGACCCGTCCACCAACACCACACGGTTTAGGTCACCTGCTATGGTCTTCTTCTTCGCCACATACCCGTTCCCATCATCCGACGGCCTTCTCCTGGACCTGCTTTCCCTAGTGTTGAACTCCACCACTGGGACATCCACACTTCCGGGCAACAGGCCGCTCTCCACCACCATGGCCAGCGCCAGACTTTTCGGCAACAGCGGGCTGATTCATCACAGGCGAACTCGGCTTCTGCCTTTCGACCACCACGTCGTTGTCTATCTCCGTCGACGACACCTCCGACTCTGTGAGCCGTAACCGCCTACCAGACGACGACAACAGGCCATTCATCTCACTCCCTTCACCCGACTGAGGTCCACTTCCATCCTCATCGGGCCTCACCTTCCTCCCTTTCCTCCTAGCCGCAGGCGGCATGGCACCGGCAATCGGTACGCACCCCCTGACTACTCTCCTCAGCCTATACCTAACCCCTAAGTGTGTACCTCACACAAACACGTATATTCCTTACGGGGAAATGTGTCCAAAAAGGACACTGACTAAAACGCTCAGATCTCCGAGACCCTGCGACCGATTTATTACAGGTTATATTACAGGTTTCTACACAAGTGTAACTATCGGGTGATATAAAAAATCACTACGATCAGCCCACTAACACCCGCGCAATTAGTGTGCAAGTTTTAAGAAAAAACTGACACAAAAACCTCGAATGTGCACACAAACCACGCTGTGCGGCTACCGCACGCAACCGTCCGCTATAGCGGGTAGACACCACGCTACCGACCAAAAATGGACTTAAATTAATCCGCCGATATCTCGGCAATCCTACAACCGATCTTAATAAAATTTGAGTCACAGCGCTCTGCAGGCTTGCAGCCCACAACCAACTTCACAAATCGCGTGTAAGTTTTTAATAAAAACTTACACCAAATATTGCAAAATCCTATGATCCTCAATGACAGATATGTGTTACGGATTAATGTTAGTACCTGCCACAATGGCCTAATCTCACAGTGCTCTTAACACCGGGTGAATACAATGCGTCGGCCAACGCCCCCGTATGCTGAAGCATCCGAGTACCAATTTAAAACTATGCATTTGGGCATAGTTTCTTCCTTGGTTAGAAACGGAGACTATCTAAACTCCTACCGACCTATGGGTCTCGGCACCCGGTTGCAATACAACTCCACATCGAGCAAAAAGCTCTTCCCGCGATTTGGGTTTAAACCACAGCCAGCACGATACTCCCACGAGGTGGCCAACCACACCCGTGCTACCAGAATTAAGTCTCTGGTCAGACCTCGTAGCCGAAACTACAACCAGTTGAACCCCAAACGGTTCGGGGACTGGTAATCCCACTACATCTACCCTACAACCAGCACACCAGACAATACAACAAAAAGGCACCAATTATTCATAGAATGGACCAATTGTTCATAAGGATAAAACAAACAAAAATAAAAACAAGTAAAAGTGTTAAATTCGGCTGTGCCGAATCTTTGATACCCTCCACTTTAGTGTTAACCAGCAAAATATTAAATTTTAAAAACGAAATTTTTTAAGAAAATGTACTTTTTTAAAAAAAATAAAAATAAGTTACTTGTTTGTTGTTACTTGTTGTTGTGCCTCTGGACCAAAATCCGCACCAAAGAGTGACTCGTTTTGGGTGCATCGGCTTTTCAATGTATGCGTGCGTGTTTTCTGTACCCCAAATGCGACAATTTTGCTTGTTTACATACCCGCCAAGATCAAAATGAGCTTCATCCGAAAAGATGATTTTTTTTCCCAAAATCGGCATCTTCTGTAAGTCGATCGCAGGCCCACTTAAGCGTACACACTCAAGCGTATACACAACCATATTCGTTCAGCGGAAGGATACAACTAATTATCTGTCAAATCAGATATGAGATAAGTGTTACCATTGACGAAATAAGCACTTGTTGAAAAAAAAACGTTAGATGGCGGACCCGTACATTATTGGCAAATAACTCATGTGCCTATTTTCTTAAAGAACATTTTTTTATTACCTATTAATTTCCTCCTAACATAAATAGTAAAACAATACAACATTGTTAACAAACAAAACAAAAAAAAACAAGCAAATCCAAGTGATTTTGGTCAGTGTAAAAGTACCTATACAATCAAATTTTTTTGAAAAATAACTACTACATGTCCATTTCTCTTTGTGGGCACCGCTGCATTAATGGGACTAACCTGCAAGAGACGGGAGCAATGTTGTTGAAGAATAAAGGGCCGACTCATCTCCCAGTGTAAGGTGAAGTCTGGCAGTCGGGTCGACAAGTCGGGCAAAAATCAAAACAACTTTGATTTTTTTCAAGTCGGGCCGACGTTTCATTCAGTGTAAGGGGAGGTAGGCCAACTTTTTACCGTTTAAAGTGGAATGTGAAAAGAAAACATGAAAACAAACAATTTTTGTTACAATTGTCAGTTTTCATTTGGAGTCATCAAAACAGAAACAATTTATGTTAGAATTCATAGATTTATTTAAAAGCAAGCCAGAAGTATGGAAAATAAAAAGCAACTTTTATAAAAACCGTGCTATGAAAAATGTGGCTTATACCGGTTAGATAGAAAAGTGCAAAGAAGTGGAAACAAACGCTGACAAGGAGTTTGTTATGGAAAAAATAAGTTCTCTGCGAAGTATTTATCGCAGGGATCTAAAAAAGTCAACACACGTTTAAAGTCTGGTGCCGGAACAGACGAAGAGGGAGAGTGTGTTGGCCTGGATTCGGGAGACGAAGAAACTGAAGGTGAAAAAAGGTAAGTGGATAATAATATTTTTTAGAGGATCATAATTTTAGGGACATAGCTCGGATTCTCAATTGTTTGGGATAGATAAAACTAAAGCAAAGTAATTATTCTCACTAATTGTTCCAGCTTAAGGTCTCTTCAGATTTCATAAAACTTTTTTGTTTTTTTTCGATATTTCGATTTGCTTTGGAAATATTCTTCAGGAAAATTTTTATATTAATTACTTTCCTGAATATTTCCAAAGGAAATCGAAATATCGAAAAAAATAAAAAAGTTTTGTGAAATCTGAAGAGACCTTAAGCTGGAACAATCAGTCGAGAATAATTAAACAAATAAAGGTCGAAAAATTAGAACCAAATTATTAAAGCAAAGTAACATACACATTTTTTTCATCCTGTTCTTCAATTTTAATTCGGTACTTCAACAAAAAGAATACACAAAATTAGAGGTATGTCCGTCCCTAAACAACCATTTGGCGTAAACGCCTCTGGCCTCCAATCTCTCCGCGACCTTCGTGGTGCACTCTAGCACTACACTCAACTGCCCCGTATCCGTAGGACGCCAGGGAGCACTGACCATCCGTACACTCTTCCTGTAGGATTCAGGCGACATTATGTCCTTCAAGTTGAGCTCATAGAGCTCCTCCATCAGGGTGTCCGGAGAAATCTCCGCGTGCACCCTTTGTACCACAACTCTCGGACCGAGCTTGTCATTTACCGACACCTCCAGTCCCACCTCCGCAAATTTCGTATTTTGCACAATCTTTGTGCGCTCCGCCACGGACGGTGTACGAATTACCGCACCACCATCGCGCGTAGGGCGCACCTCGTGCACGCGCATACCTAAGGTGGGGCCAACCTGGTCCACCGCCTTCTCCACTACCTCCTTTGACGTAGCAACGCCCTTGCCTTTGATCACGACTGACCACGTCTCCACAGGTTTCGGCACCGACACAGGCACTACCGAGGCAGCAGGTCCACTACAAGACCGTGGTGCGGGGGGAGGCATCATTGGTCCAGCCAATGGCCCTCTACCAACCCTATCGGTCCAGTAAACATCGAGCCTACCTCGCAGCTGCTAATTTTCGCCGATGAGCCCCATCATAAGGGCCTTGTATCTTCCGGCCTGTTCAATGACAGCCCTCGCCAACCCGACATTGGACCCGTCCACCAACACCACACGGTTTAGGTCACCTGCTATGGTCTTCTTCTTCGCCACATACCCGTTCCCATCATCCGACGGCCTTCTCCTGGACCTGCTTTCCCTAGTGTTGAACTCCACCACTGGGACATCCACACTTCCGGGCAACAGGCCGCTCTCCACCACCATGGCCAGCGCCAGACTTTTCGGCAACAGCGGGCTGATTCATCACAGGCGAACTCGGCTTCTGCCTTTCGACCACCACGTCGTTGTCTATCTCCGTCGACGACACCTCCGACTCTGTGAGCCGTAACCGCCTACCAGACGACGACAACAGGCCATTCATCTCACTCCCTTCACCCGACTGAGGTCCACTTCCATCCTCATCGGGCCTCACCTTCCTCCCTTTCCTCCTAGCCGCAGGCGGCATGGCACCGGCAATCGGTACGCACCCCCTGACTACTCTCCTCAGCCTATACCTAACCCCTAAGTGTGTACCTCACACAAACACGTATATTCCTTACGGGGAAATGTGTCCAAAAAGGACACTGACTAAAACGCTCAGATCTCCGAGACCCTGCGACCGATTTATTACAGGTTATATTACAGGTTTCTACACAAGTGTAACTATCGGGTGATATAAAAAATCACTACGATCAGCCCACTAACACCCGCGCAATTAGTGTGCAAGTTTTAAGAAAAAACTGACACAAAAACCTCGAATGTGCACACAAACCACGCTGTGCGGCTACCGCACGCAACCGTCCGCTATAGCGGGTAGACACCACGCTACCGACCAAAAATGGACTTAAATTAATCCGCCGATATCTCGGCAATCCTACAACCGATCTTAATAAAATTTGAGTCACAGCGCTCTGCAGGCTTGCAGCCCACAACCAACTTCACAAATCGCGTGTAAGTTTTTAATAAAAACTTACACCAAATATTGCAAAATCCTATGATCCTCAATGACAGATATGTGTTACGGATTAATGTTAGTACCTGCCACAATGGCCTAATCTCACAGTGCTCTTAACACCGGGTGAATACAATGCGTCGGCCAACGCCCCCGTATGCTGAAGCATCCGAGTACCAATTTAAAACTATGCATTTGGGCATAGTTTCTTCCTTGGTTAGAAACGGAGACTATCTAAACTCCTACCGACCTATGGGTCTCGGCACCCGGTTGCAATACAACTCCACATCGAGCAAAAAGCTCTTCCCGCGATTTGGGTTTAAACCACAGCCAGCACGATACTCCCACGAGGGGGCCAACCACACCCGTGCTACCAGAATTAAGTCTCTGGTCAGACCTCGTAGCCGAAACTACAACCAGTTGAACCCCAAACGGTTCGGGGACTGGTAATCCCACTACATCTACCCTACAACCAGCACACCAGACAATACAACAAAAAGGCACCAATTATTCATAGAATGGACCAATTGTTCATAAGGATAAAACAAACAAAAATAAAAACATGTAAAAGTGTTAAATTCGGCTGTGCCGAATCTTTGATACCCTCCACTTTAGTGTTAACCAGCAAAATATTAAATTTTAAAAACGACATTTTTTAAGAAAATGTACTTTTTTAAAAAAAATAAAAATAAGTTACTTGTTTGTTGTTACTTGTTGTTGTTTTTTAAAAATAAAAAAGTATTTTTTGAAGAACTGTTAAAAAAAAAACAAGCTGGGACGAGAGTTGAACCAACAACCCTCAGACTCCAACGCGCAACCCTTTACCCATCAGGCCACAGCCACCTTAGATGAAGTGTGACAAAATTCATATAAATGTATGAACACATGAAAGTACATCTAAACATTCTAAAGTACTTACCTATTATAAAGAACAACAAAGATTTTCAACATGGAAATTCACCACACGGCAAAAGGAGTAGTTTAGTATAAAACTACAAAAATTATGTGAAAATTTTATGAGTTTTTTTACGTTTCCAATCATAAAATATTTTGCAATGGACCAATTTCGCTGATTTTCACTACCAAACTGCTCAGGAATACGTGGAACATTCTGGCCAAAAACCAAACCGCGTTATCGCCGATTGAAGTCGTGAGAATGTTTTCAACAGACGGACAGACGGACATGGCTATATCGACTCCGGTTGTTATAAGGATCAAGAATATATTTACTTTATGGGGTCGCAAAGCCTTATTTCTATATGTTACAATCAGAATGACAAACTGATATATACCCTCTATCACTTACAGTGGAGGGTATAATAAAAACAAAATAAAAATCCTCTTCAGCGCCAAAAAAAAGAAAAAATAAAACAAAATAAACGCGCCAACATGAACGCTGCAAAACAACACAGACACGCAACATTCAACAGAACAACATAAAACTTAGTTGGGCTTGGAATTCGCAGAGGGAATGAAAACACGCCCTACCTCACTCTGGCTCTTCTCCTATTAAACGCACCCCGTGCGAACTGAGCCAACCGCCCAAACGTCCGATCGTCCTCTAAAACCCTACTGAAATCCCAGCCCGCCCTATTATGAGTAATACCCATACCCTCTAAATCCCTAATGTCGTCGTAAAAAGGACACTGCATCAGTATGTGCCTCCAGTCTTCCACCCCCGTCCCACAGTCAGGCATCGCCGATGCAAAAATGCATTGAGCGTGCCATGTCCTGTCAGTAAAAATCCCGTAAATAAGCCAAAGGCAAAGTCAGGTCTGTCAAGTACGAACATCGGGTCACGTATAAATTCGTAAGTCACCCGCCCTTTATCGGTCTCTTGTCCATCGAGACGGACGATATCAAGGTCGAGCGGGGCTACTCCTAAAAACACCTGAAGTGCCTCAGTAGAGACGGTCCTACATACCGGCAGACAGGCTAACAATATTATTCGCTAGCAGGACAAAACACGGTTTCTACCGACTACAGTCATGGCTGTGTCGCACCATAGGCCGCACAGGCCACGAAAAGGCCACCATATATGGTACGCACAGCCCGCCTACTAAGGCCCCAGTGCGCCTCACTAAGCTTTCTACGCCAGTAAGCTTTTCCCTGACATAGGGCGGATGCCCAGCAAAACTGAGTCGTTCCCTGACAACAATACCAACGTATTTCACTTCCTCAATGTAGGAGATGCTTACTCCGCGACATCTGATGACTGGAGGGCGTGACAACGACAATTTGCCCTTCAACAGCATCATCGCTGTCTTGTCATAAGCAACTCCAACGCTTACACTCTCTCCCCACTCACTCACTACACACATGACCCGCTCACCATTTGGCTCCAGCTCAGCACGTAACTGGCCTTGGACAAGGATGAGTAAGTCATCCGCGTATGCGCACAGTCTGTATCCTCTACAGAGGGCCCCCAACAAGGGATCCAGTATAATGTTCCACACAAATGGATCTCTGTGGACACGCCCGGGGGGCATCTCTCCAGACTGTGTCGCCCTGTGCTCTTCTACCACTGAAGTAGCTGGCCCACAATTTAACCTCTCTACAGCCTGCCTCTCTTAGCCTCCTCAATATGCATCCCCACGACAAGTGGTCAAACGCACCTTTGAAGTCTACGAAGACTGCGAATACTTTGATGTCGAGAGATCACCGGAGCTTCTCACATGGAGCCATGCATCCTGTACGCTCTTCCCCTCTCTTAAACCGAAATGGTATTCGGAAGTGCCGAAGTTGCTGCTCTCCTTCAGGCGCTCTACCATCAACCTCTCCATAACCTTGCCGAGCACCGGGAGAAGGCTGATACCACGGTATGAGCGCGGGTCGTTCTTTACCCTATCAGGAGACTTCAGCAAGACCACCACCCTTGCACACTTCCAGGCAGCCAGGAAATATGCTTCGGAGAAACACTTCTGGAATAACACCCATAAATACTCTGGTATGCCATTCCAGAGTTCCCTACACATTTCGCCGGTCATGCCATCAATACCCGGCCGGGGATCTTCTACTCTTCACTCTCGACATACTGTCCGACAGCTCGAACCTTTCGAGCACTGGAGGGTCAGTCACTTCGCCATCAGGGGGAGGCGTATCGGTCGGGTCTGCGCTCGGGAAGAACTCACTCAGCAGTACTCCTGCACACTCATTCCACGAGGACAGTGTCACATCTCCAACCCGTAGGGAAGAAAAGTCGACTCTTCTCGACTTACTCCTACATATCCGATACACCTTCCCCCATGGGTCACGGAGGAACAAATCTTCGCCACTCTTCCTCCTTGACGTGTATAAACGTGGCCTTATACGCTCGTAACGCTGCCAGGTAAGTCGCCTTACGCTACGGCAAGTTCTCGGCATTAGAGCGCCTCGCTCTCTGGAATTTCTTCCTATGCCGTCTCAAACTCCTACGCATATCGTCCATCTCCTCCGTCCACCATCTTACCCCGCCAAGCCTAACCACGCGGCTGCGGCCAAATTCTGCGTCGTTAACAGACCGTTAGTGCCCTGAACTCAGCAAGGGTGCATACTGACGCTGCGACCCTGATGCACCGTGCATAGTGGCTCCAATTTACGTCATAAAGACGCTACTTACGCAGTGGTGGGGGTTCGATCGACCGTCTTTGGCATGAGAGCATAATCTCCACAATATTGTGGTCGCTAATGCGCCACTCGTCAAGCACCTTCCAATTGAAGGCAAAGGCAGACATCGCTGCCGCGTTCGCTACCGTCACATCGATATCGCTAGCACCCATTGGACCGTCAAAGGTATATAGATCACTAGGCTCATTTAAGACAGTCACATTCCTACCGGCTAGCCACTAGCTTAGCATAATTCCTCGTATGTAGTTATGATGTGCAGGAGCTTGCCTGCCCATCTTGCTGAACCACATACAAGAACATGCGTTCGCATCCATACCTAGGATTACCGGAATGCTACTCTTGTGGAGTAGCACCGAATCCATATACCCTAAATACGGTTCCAATGGGCTGCTAAATCGACAGTAAATGCTCGCTAGGAGCAATCTCCCAACTCTACCATCTAACGACACACACACTCCGTACTGGCCGCTACTAACAACGGTGGAGTTAGACGCAATATCGTCCTCTATAACTGCCGAGTTTCCACCACCGTCGGTAAACACCCTCATTCCTCCCTGCACTACACCAAGAGATTCCTTGTAAAAGGGCTCCGGGAATAGCGCAAATGCCACACCCTGCCTCCTCATCGACAGGCCGAATTCGCACATCGCGGAATAACTGCGGCCACAGTTGTACTGTAGTATGGTCGTACTCTCCATTTTTAATGTCGCGCGTTCACCCTCACTAACCTGCCAGCATACACGGGGCACTGCAGGGAGACCATAGAATGATCAGCAGCTAACCCCTTCAATTCGCAATTCCTGCATCGTAGCGCACTCACACTGATGGGCAATGTGCCCCGAAAAACCGCATCTGCGGCAAACTGCGTCTCTCACTCTACACTCACTCACCCTGTGGTCGAAGCCACAACACCTATAACAGGTCTGGACGAGATCCTGTGTACGCACCGTGAACCTAAACCAGTTTAAGTACACTCCGGCGTTCTCCAGCTGTGCAGCAACTCTGGGGGTGCACTCTAGCACGACGGTCGTTGGACCCCCATCTGCACGCCAAGAAGAACTCACCGGCCTAACGGATTTCATAAATTCCGCACGAGTCATGGATTCACTAAGATTCAACGAATAAACATCCTCCATGAACTCGTCCGGCGTGATTTCGGCATGTACCCGCTGTACAGAAATCCTGGGCCCGAGTTTATCACTCACCGAAACTACAAGCCCAAGCTCCGAAAACGTGCTGTTGTCAGCAATCTTTTGCCGCTCCCCAACGGACGGGGTGCGTATAACGGCATCACCGCCACTCACAGGCCGTACCTCATGTACACGTACGCCTAAGGAGGGGGCCACGTGCTCCACCACCCTCTCTACTACTTCCTTTGAAGTGGAAGTCTCCTTACCTCTCACTATGACGGACCACGTCTCTTGAGGCTTGGGCACCTTCGCAGCTGGTGCCAAAGGTACCGCTGCACGAACACCCGGTACCACAGGGGAAGGCATCATTGGAGCATTAGGTGCAGCCAATGGGACTATGCCAAACCCACAAGCCTCATATACCTCGAGCTTACCACGTAAACGCTCATTTTCGGCCACTAATTCCATCAATAACGCCTCATATTTCCCGGCACGAGCTATTACAGCCTTGGCCAGGCTAACGTTGGCACCGTCACCTAACACAACTTCACACAGATCGCCAGTTATTATCTTCATGCGGGCCACGTGGTCACTGCTGGCATCTGTCGAACTTCTAGTCATCCTGCTACTGGCCCTTGACACAACAGTCGGAGCAGCACCACTACCTACTACAGGGGCAGCAGAAACGGCTGCAGGGACCACAAAATTTACCTCTGCACCTTCGCTATCAAGCCGCGAGTCCACCGATTTCTGCCTTTTCCCTGCGTCGCCGGTTTCAACCTCCGTCGATGACGACTCCGAATCTGTATGCCTTACGAAGGGTACAACTCGTACCGGCACCGATTCTTCGTCTCCACCTCCATCACTGGTCTCCGACACCAATGCGCTCCCTACCCCTGGGCCTTTTGCCCGCCATACAGAAAACAAAAACTCCGCCTCTGCCTATCTAAACACAACGTTATATACAAATTGGTAAACAAAACACTCACCAGTCCACACACACGCACTAGTGTATTGGGTATAGGGCTTTAAATGACCACGCGGTCAGTTGCCGCTATACAAAATACTGGCAAATTTACACCAAAATTGTAACACCGATATCTCGGGTCCTATATGTCGGATTCCCGTTACACGCTTCGCGCAATAAACGGTGACGTAAAAATTATTAAGATCGCACTGGTACTTTCCGAGATAATAGCGTGGGAATATTTTACGTTAAGCACTCGAAAAATTGACATCCGCGCTGAACTACTAGAGAAACACAAGTGAATCCTCAATGGCAATAGTATTGGCTTGTAGTTGAACTACATTGCTATATTTCAAATTATTATAGCAAGGTTTTTCGTTTTTTTTTCGTGGCGAGTTTAACGCCAAGAGCAGCCATTTTAACGCAAAGCGCTTCAAAATTTCTACATTCTGAATGCACAAGTACTGGCACTACGTCATAAGGTTGGCAGTATATCCAGTACTGGTGCAGTGGGGAGTTTCCGATTCGTAGGATACTTAAAGTATAGAGTGCCCAAAAAACGTCACCTTTTAAAATTATAGAAATCGCACTTATACTTTCGGAGATAATGGGGTTGGAATATTTTTCGTTAAGAACTCGAAAAAAAATCACATCCGGACAGAACCACTAGAAAAACACAAGTGATCCTCAATGACAGATGTGTGTTTCTGGTATGTGGGTACTTGCCTCGACGGCCTAAAACCACAATGCTCTAAACGCCCTTGGTTAGGAGCGGAGCCTACCTAAAACTCCTTCCATTCTATGGGTCACGGCACCCGGCTGCAATGCAACTCCACATCGAGCCGAAACTCTGCCCGTACAAACCACAGCCACCACGTGTCTCCCCGAAGGGCCACACCACAGTCAGGATGGAACCGAAGTTCCATGGGCACCTGACTCCCGTGGTACCAGAATTAGGTTTATGGTCAGACCTAGCAGCCGAAACTACTACCAGTTGAACCCCACACGGTTCGGGGACTGGTGACCCCATAACACAAACATAAACAAATCTAACTACAAAAAAGCACAAACATACAACAAACCTAACTCCCAACAAAGAAACACACATACAAATATCTAACTTCAAACAAACGAACACACACACAAATATTATCATCATTAATTCTTTAATTTTTTCTTTCATACATTTTTTTACTACATTCATTCATTACTTACATTTAACGCACAAAACCAAAAGTATTTAAATAATCTAACTTAAAAAAAACAATGCAGAGGTTTGCAACTTTTTTCTGTTTAATAAGAATTAATCATGTTGAATGTATTTTAGACCAGGTGATTAAAGTTTATCTTGTTGCCATTAAGCGGCTATACTGGTCAGTAGTAACAAATGCAAATAAAACGCTTTTTATTCCATTTCTTTCTCCTACGTTTCGTTGGTATTTTCCAACTTCTTCAGGGAGTATATTTTCTTTAATTAAACAATTTACAAAACCACAAGATAAGTTTAATTAATATACTTAAATACATTAACACTTACATAAACAGTTTGTTTTAATTGTATTTAGTTAATTTTATATAATTTATTGTTGTTAGTTAATTATTGTGACTAATTTATTGTCATTGGTCTATTGTTAGCACCACTGCACTCTTCTTATGTTTTACTGTGCAGAACTGAGTTGTAATTAGCGCTTATCTTGTCTATGTCTTCTTTTGTGTTCATTGTCTTATTAGCTTTTTGTCTTATTCGTAAACTCTCCAATGTCATTCTTCTGTTATATTTGTTTTCTATGTCAAGAATTTTAGTGTTGTTAAAGTCTGGTATATGTCCGTGTTCTAGCATATGCTGCGCTATCGCTGTGGTGTTTTTGTGCTTGTTTATGTCAGCTTCGTGTTCTGACAGTCTAGTTTGTAGTGATCGTTTTGTTGTTCCTATGTATATCTTGTCACAGGTAACGTTATCAGTTCCTTTGCACGGAATTTCATAGACGACATTGCATTGGTGTTTTTTGTCTATTTTGTCCTTTGTGCTTTTGAAAAGTGGTCTAAGTGTGGTATTTGATTTGTGTGCAAATACGATGTTATTATTATTCGGAAATAGTTTACTAAGATTTTCATTGTCTGTCAATTTGTCAATATATGTAATGCTAAAATATTGTTTTCGTGTTTCTAACTCGCCGTTTGTCAATGGTGTTTTTATTGTTGATATACTCTCCGGTAGTGTGTTTTTTGTTAATAAGTCTATTAATTACATCTGTTGGAAAGTCATTTAGTTTGAGTGTTCGTTGGAGTTTATAAATATTTTTTGGCAGGAATAGCCTGTCGCTTACAATTATCACATTGCTGATCAAGTTATTAGCTGTGTTTATTTTAGTTCTATGTGGTTGATGTGAATGGTAATTTATGAGTCTCCCCGAAGATGTGGGCTTCGTGTACCAGTCAGTCTTAATTTTGTTGTCTACTATGTGAATTTGGATGTCAAGATATGGGATTGATCTATGGTCTTCCAGTTCCACAGTGAATTTTAGTTTGTTGTGTTGTTTGCTTAGTGTGTCCAAAATTGTATGAATGTCCTTTTTGTCAATTATTGCAAAAATATCGTCAACGTATTTTGTCATTAGTTTAATTTTAATTCCCATATTTGTCAGGTCAGATAAGGCTTGGTCTATTAATTCGTCTAAAATTATATCTGCCACTGTGGGGGATAATGGATTCCCCATTGGCATGCCATATGTTTGGGTATATATGTTGTTGTCGTATGTGAAATAGTTGTTATCTGTCAAGCAATATTGCAGTATTTTGAGGAACTTTGTTTTAGGGATATTTGTGTGTTGTTCCAGTTCATCCCATTTCCTCATTATGGTTTTTATGGCAAGATGTGTAGGTATGTTGGTGAAAAGTGATATGACGTCAAATGATACTATTATTTCGTTTTCGTCTATGATCGTATTGTTAAGTTTCCTATTAACTGTGTAGAATTTTTTTATATTAAAGTCCCTGTTAATAATAGATTGGTGTATAGTGCCAATATGTTTGGCAAGGTTATAGCACGGAACGTTTGTCGAGGATGAAATTGGGCGTAAGGGCATGTTATCTTTATGGATTTTCGGTAATCCATAAAGGCGTGGGGTGATGGCAGATGTGCTGTAAAGTTGTCTTTTTAGACTTGCGTCTATGTGTCCTGTCTTGTATAAATCATTGACTATGTCATTATAAGTTTTTTGAAGTTTTCTTGTAGGGTCTACTCTTGTCAATTTGTATGTATTTTTGTCTTCAAGCAGTTGTCTCATTTTTTCCCTATAGTCAGTTCTATACATTATAACTGTTTTGTTACCCTTGTCTGCAGTGGTGATTATTAGTTCGTCTGTATAGTCTTTTATAATTTTTTCCGTTGTATTATAAGTTTGTAAAAAATTGGCCGTCGGTGGTGCAATGGTTAGTGTGCGCGGCTCTTGTACATGAGATCCTGGGTTCGAACCCGGCTCTGACCACCTTCAAATTTTCTTTCGGCGGCGGTCACCTCGCATAGTGACGGCGACACTATCGAGTATCTAGCCATGAAAAAGCTTCTCAAAATACCGTTCGGAATCGGTGTAAAACTGTAGGTCCCAATCAGTGAGTGAAAACTGGAAAGCGCACAGCTCAGTGATTGTGAGAAGTTCTCCCCAGTCCCTTTATGGGATGTAATGGGAAACTATTTATTTATTTTATAAAATAAATTTTTCCAGTGGGTTAGTTTTTTTGTTCCTCTTAAAATTAGATAATTTTCTAGATAAGTTGTTTCTAATTTGGTCCTTCTCGTCGTCCGACTCTAAATTGTTCCGCGTCTGCTATCAAGTGTATTGTGGATAGATTTCTGTTTGTTGTTGGTAGTGTGAATTTTTCCCGAGTGAGAGTAGCCACTGGCTTTCTATTGGGAAATGGATGTTAGTTTTGTTGACCAACCAATCTCCGTTAAATGTTATGTTAAATTTATCAAGGGTTTCAGTTTTCAGTTTGACAAAATAGACCACTTTTCAAAAGCACAAAATAGACAAAAAACACCAATGCAATGTCGTCTATGAAATTCCGTGCAAAGGAACTGAGAATGTTACCTGTGACAAGATATACATAGGAACAACAAACCGATCTCTACAAACTAGAGTGTAAACAAGCACAAAAACACCACAGCGATAGCACAGCATATGCTAGAACACGGACATATACCAGACTTTAACAACACTAAAATTCTTGACATAGAAACCAAATATAACAGAAGAATGACATTGGAGAGTTTACGAATAAGACAAAAAGCTAATAAGACAATGAACACAAAAGAAGACATAGACAAGATAAGCGCTAATTACAACTCAGTTCTGCACAGTAAAACATAATAAGAGGAGTGCAGTGGTGCTAACAATAGACCAATGACAATAAATTAGACACAATAATTAACTAACAACAATAAATTATATAAAATTAACTAAATACAATTAAAACAAACTGTTTATGTAAGTTTTAATGTATTTAAGTATATTAATTAAACTAATCTTGTGGTTTTGTAAATTGTTTAATTAAAGAAAATATACTCCCTGAAGAAGTTGGAAAATACCACCGAAACGTAGGAGAGAGAAATGGAATAAAAAGCGTTTTATTTGCATTTGTTACTACTGACCAGTATAGCCGCTTAATGGAAACAAGATAAAGAATTAATAATGTTTTTTTTTGATTAATTTTAATATTTTTTGAATTTCTTACCACCTTTTTCGTATTCAAATTTCAGGACTTTATAACAAACTTTCGACACAAAATGTTACAACAAAGAAATTGATAAATTAATTGAATTTTATAATTTTGATTTAATATGAATTTATAAATAACATTAGTTATAATGTTATTATAATACAATACATTATGTGAAAATAACTTATTTACCTGTTTCTTAAAGAACGTTCATAGGTAATAAAAAACCTATGAATTCCATTCACTCATTTTTCTTTATTAATTCATTTATATTCATATAGTTACGTACATAAACATATCTTAATTTATTTATTCATCCATAATTTAATTTTAACACACAAAACCTAAAATATTAAAACAATAAGTTAAAATTAAAAATCTTTGCACTATAGTTGTTTATATTAAAAATAATTACAACCCATATATTTTGAATTTTGTTGTATTTTATATGGTTTAATATAAAATATTTTTTTTTCTTTTTGTTTTTTTAATTCATTTATCAATATTTATAAAATTACTATATAACGGGTCCACCAAATAACTTTTTGTTTTTGAAAATGCTTTAAAAATAAACTACTGAATATTTTCTCAAATCTCTTTTTTTATTTGAAAGTACAATTCTCCCGGTTAATAATGGAAAATTATTTCATTCAAATGGCTGCCTCGGCTGGCCATGCAGTAGCCTACACGATCGGTCCAATTTTTAAGCACATTATCGATTGTGTGCAGCTGTATTTCACAAATGACTTCACGAATATTCTCCCTTAAAGCGTCAATTGTCTCTGGCTTGACGGCGTAACACTTATCTTTGAGGGCACCCCACAAATAATAGTCGAACGGTGTCAAATCGCAGCTCCGAGGTGGCCAAACGACATCAGCTCTGCGGCTGTTAATACGATCTTCAAAAACAGGGCTCAAAACATCGAGTGTAGCTTCGGCTGTGTGGCACGTAGCGCCGTCCTGTTGAAACCAAATATATTGCCAATATCCTCCTCTTCAATTTTTGTGAACAAAATTTCGTTCAACATGGCCCGATAACGATCGCCCTTGACTGTAACGGCCACTCCTTCCTCATTTTCGAAGAAAAATGGCCCAATTGGAATATGCATCGATAATTTGGGACCCTATTTACCAAACTCACATCGCTAGTATTGAGTCAGTACAAAAGCAGTTCCTTTTATTCTGTCTTCGTAGTCTGAACTTTAACCCATTAAGTCTCCCGTCTTATACTAGTAGACTTGCTCTTATTAAGCTGCCAACTTTAAAAAGCCGCAGATCCATGCTGAACATATCGTTTCTTCTGAATGTTACCAATGGTGATGTCTGCTCTGGATTCTTGATCAATAACATATCATTCAACATCCCTCAACGACCAACCCGATACTTTTCACCATTATCTGTTCCATTTTGTAGAGCAAACTATGCGAATGCCGATCCTTTCACGAGAATGTGTAAGGAATTTAATGAATTATATAGCCTTATTGATTTATGCATGAGCATTAATGTAATTAAAAGTAACATAATAGTTTTTTTAAATTCTTAATTATTTGTTTGGGATTTGCTGTGTAGTTCTAGGCTACCAAAATTTTTGTAAATAGTCTGTAAGGATAATTTCCATAGACAATTAAATTTAAATAAATAAATAAAAAATTATGCCTCTGGACCAAAATCCTCACCAAACAGTGAGTCGTTTTGGGTGCATCGGCTTTTCAATGTGTGCGTGCGGGTTTTCTGTACCCCAAATGCGACAATTTTGCTTGTTTACATACCCGCCACGACCAAAATGAGCTTCATCTGAAAATATGATTTTTTTTGGCAAAACCGGCATCTTCTGTAAGTCGATCGCAGGCCCACTTAAGCGTATACACTCAAACTAATTATCTGTCAAATCAGATATGAGCTAAGTGTTACCATTCACGAAATAAGCACTAGTTGAAAACAAAAAACGTTAGATGGCGGACCCGTACATTATTGGCAAATAACTCATGTGCCTATTTTCTTAAAGAACATTTTTTTTGTTACCTATTAATTTCCTCCTATGTTTATTTCTATTTTTATTCGCCTCATAGCTGAAATTCATCACATAAGAACATAAATAGTACACTAATACAACATTGTTAACAAACAAAACAAAAAACAAGCAAATCCAAGTGATTTTGGTCAGTGCAAAAGTACCAGTACAATCAAATTTTTTTGTAAAACTGTTTTTCTTTAGAAAACTTTTCAAATTTTTCGATAGAAGAGTTTTACAATTTTTCTATAGAAAAGTTGTCAAATTTTTCTATAGAAATGTTTTAAAATTTTTCTTTACAAAAGTTTTCAAATTTTTCTATAGAAATGTTTTAAAATTTTTCTATAGAAAATTTGTCAAATTTTTCTATAGAAATGTTTTAAAATTTTTCTATAGAATTGTTTTAAAATTATTCTATAGAAATTTTTTGAAATTTTTCTATAGAAATTTTCTCAAATTTTTCTATAGAAAAGTTTTAAAATTTTTCTATAGAAATGTTTTAAAATTTTTCTTTAGAAAAGTTTTAAACTTGTTCTATAGAAATGATTTCAAATTTTTCTATAGAAATCTTCTCAAATTTTTCTATAGAAATGTTTAGAAACTTATGTTCCATAATATGTCATGGCCTTGGACGGTTTCGATAAACCTGAAAATGTCAGCTTTTTTTTAAACTTTATCACATTTGCATCAGCTGATTTGTTGGAAAGCCAGCGACAGTGTTGTATTCTTGGTAATAAACAATTATAATTAAATGTGAAATTATTGTTATTGGCAGATTCTACAGATAATATTATTTATTAAAATGTTTGTTTTGATACAAAATGTTTACATTTTTATTCATACTTTCAAGTTTTAAAACAAAATTCGAAGTAAAGCGCCCCTAGCGGTCAGTAGAATAAACTGATTCGAACAAATTCCAATTTGAGGTAGAAGTAGAACCTACTTCTATGACAAATTTGAATTCCAATTTCACGAAAAACATGAGATTGCATTATATGCAATACTGTGAGTGGGAACGAGAAGGCTTGAATTACAAATTCGTTGCTGCCATTGTGAATGCTACTTTAAAGTGGAATGTGAAAAGAAAACATGAAAACAAACACTTTTTGTTACAATTGTCAGTTTTCATATGGAGTCATCAAAACAGAAACAATTTATGTTAGCATTCATAGATTTATTTAAAAGCAAGCCAGAAGTATGGATAATAAAAAGCAACGTTTATAAAAACCGTGCTATAAAAAATGTGGCTTATACCGAATTGATAGAAAAGTGTAAAGAAGTGGAAACAAACGCTGACAAGGAGTTTGTTATGGAAAAAATAAGTTCTCTGCGAAGTATTTATCGCAGGGAACTAAAAAAAGTCAACAAACGTTTAAAGTCTGGTGCCGGAACAGACGAAGAATATGTGCCGTCTTTGTGGTACTATAACCACTTGTCGTTTTTAAAGGACCAAGAAGAACCTCTAGAGCAGTGGTTCCCAACCGGGGGTCTATGGACCCCTTAGGGGTACGTGGAGCACTCCTTGGGGGTACATTATATTATTGATAATATTTAGTTTCCTTGCAAGTTAAACGTGAAATTGATGTCAAGGTTCTGGACTGTATTAAAATGCATCATCTTTAAGTTACTTTTGATGGAATTATTCCTCGCACATATGTAGTAGACAAGTGGATAAGAAACCCTTTCACCGTTTCATTGGATGAAATTAGTAATGCTGATGACGCAAAAGATGAGCTCATTGAACTGCGTAATAACAAAAAATTAAGCAGTGACTTTGAAACACTGACGTTGAATGTATTCTGGTGTAAACAAAGCGAGTCATTTCCTGTTTTGGTCAAACGGGCGTTGCAAGCTCTTATTCCGTTTGTCACTACTTACCTTAGTGAATCTGGATTTTCAGTGCTTGTGTCCATAAAAACAAAATTAAGGAACAAACTAAGGGCTGAACATGACATGCGGTTGGCCCTTTCAAACACTCTACCACTAATACAACAATTGGTTGACGGTAAACAGCAACAACGATCCCACTAAATTTAATTTTTTATTTGTAATTTTTAATTAATTACTTTTGAATATAATGTGAATAAATATTTTTTCTTTATATAATACTGTTTTTTACTGCATATAAGTAACAAAAAAAAATAGGGGTACGTAAGATTCCAAATTGTTACCAAAGGGTGCGATTACCCCAAAAGGTTGGGAACCATTGCTCTAGAGGGAGAGTGTGTTGGCCTGGAGTCGGGAGACGAAGAAACTGAAGGTGAAAAAAAGGTAAGGTAGGGACATAGCTCGGATTCTCAATTTTTTGGGATAGATAAAACTTTGTAGTTTAAAGCAAAGTAATTATTCTCGACTAATTGTTCCAGCTTAAGGTCTCTTCAGATTTCATAAAACTTTTTTGTTTTTTCGATATTTCGATTTCCTTTGGAAATCTTCTTCAGGAAAATTTTTATATTAATTACTTTCCTGAAGATTTCCAAAGGAAATCGAAATATCGAAAAAACAAAAAAGTTTTATGAAATCTGAAGAGACCTTAAGCTGGAACAATCAGTCGATAATAATTAACCAAATAAAGGTCGAAAAATTAGAAACAAATTATTAAAGCAAAGTAACATACACATTTTTTTCATCCTGTTCTTCAATTTTAATTCGGTTCTTCAACAAAAATAATACACAAAATTAGAGGTATGTCCGTCCCTAAGCTACATTTGTTCCAAAATTTGTTGAGACTATAACAGTGGAAGCAATTTAGTTTAAGGCGACCAACCGTCCCGCATTCTTCGGGACAGTCCCGTAATGACAGTTGTAATCCCGCATTGGAATATTTAATAATTTAGTCCCGCAAATCGCCTAATGCGTTCCGCATGTCCTGCATTCCTATATTGTTACAGACAGACAGTGACTTTCGACGAGAATTTAGTGGAACTGAAACACTCATGCACACTCTTAACGTAATTGTCAAAATCATTCACTTGTGTTTTGGTTGTCTCATAGCTGGCCAACAAAAAAAAAACCTTGAAACATAACAATTTGAATATAATTCAAAGGAAGAAACACAATAGGAAGAGAATTATGACATCATAATCAATTTATTATTAAAATATATTATCATTTCAGTATGAAACGTTGCGTGCTATGCTTAGTTTAAAATTTAATATGGGCAGTTGTGAAAACTTTTATGAAATTCTTAACCCAGAATTAAAACCACATGACACTCATGCGAAAAATATGATTTTAAAAATAAATGTTAATTCAGTAGTTATGTTTGTTTCTTATTTCAGTAAGCCACCGACACATCGGCAGTCTTCTTAGGATTAGGGGTATATGGTCGGCCACGTCCCGCATTGATTTTTTTTTATAAAGTTGATCGCTTTAATTTAGTTCTTTCTTTATTCCCCTTAACTCAAACATTTATTGCTTTGTAGCAAATGACTTTGGAATACATTAATGTCTCAAATAGCATAATGGAATGACAGTAAATAAAAAGATTATAAATTTACTGAGGTAAAAGTCTTAGTTATATTAGTTACATTTTTTCAATTTTGTTTTCTTCGTCTTATACTATCTTGCCATGGGACGGCTCCGCTAACAGAGTTGAAGTAGAAGCAAAAACCATTTCGGATTTCTTTGGCAGAATTCGAAGAATGTCTGCTTTGCGTTTTCCCCAAGCTCGTTAATTGAAGAGATTGTTGCCTCCAATCGCCTTCTGTGACTTCTACTGTTATTGTATTCTCCGAATCCAAACCTCCGTTTAAATACGTAGGACACTTTTTTGCGCGCAGGAAATTGTGAAAATGACAACATGTCACCACAATTGTTGACGCTTTCTCGGGACTTAGTTCAATTCGTTTCAAAAGAAGCCTAAATCTCGAAGCCATTATACCAAACGCATTCTACACAATTCGCCTAGCTCGTAACAACCTATAATTGAAAATGTCCTCTTCCTTCGTTAGGCCACTTTCCGGATATGGCTCCATCAGATTCTGCGAAAGCGGAAATGCATCATCGCCGACTAAAGCATATGGTAGTCTGACATCAGTATTGGTAATATTTTCCGCATTGGGAATTTTTAATCTTCTCTTCTAAATACTTGTAAAATTAAATAGTACTTGTAAAACACGCCACCATCTGATATGCGTCCATTGACCCCTACTTCAATCAGTATGAATTCGTAGTTGGCGTTGACAATCGCCATGAGGACTATGCTGAAGGTTTTTTTGTAATTGAAGTAGTAGGACCCGGAGTTGTGAGGTTTTTTTATTTCTACGTGTTTCCCATCTATTGCACCGACGCAATGTGGGAAATTCCATTGGTCATTGAACTGTCCCGCTATGTCCCACCAACCGTCTTCTGATGTTGGCACCTAAAATTAAGGAAAAAATTAATTAATAAATATAATTGTGGTAATGGTTAACTTTTTATATATTTTGTAGATATCTCCTACGAGAAAAAGAAAGCAAAAGGCAGCAGATGCGGATGTGGAGTTACTGGAGTTAGCAACGAAACGTCTAAAGCAGTGTGACGACTATTCACAAACGCTAGCAAACACCTGGGCAAAAAACAACAATTGACGACATTCTTTTTGAGGCAAGATTGGGAACTTTGCATCGCGACTCAGTTCAAATCTACAAAAGTATTGAGAAGGAACATGCAATTCCTCAGAAGTTTAACGGGTCTGATACTGCATCCGGGTCATCATGGAGGTCGTCTACACCCAAAATCAGCATGCAATCCAGCATACACTTCACAACACAGTCGCTTTGCCTACTCCAATCAATCGAATTCGCCTCAAATTTTTTTGAATGCATATCAAACGTCGGTACCGACCATTTCAAATTGAGCCATCGAAATATCTGAGGACATTTCATAGGAATTTAATGGTGCTCCACATCATCGGCTCAGGACATATTTGCGACTCAGGAAAGTATTCCAGTGGAACATTTCCCACAGTCACCTACAATTGTGCCTGTATTGCTCCATCAATCCCAACCACCTATCCATTACGTCGCAACCACAAGTAAGGGCAATCAGCATGTACCTGGTCGGCACCAAAACTGTGAAACAAATATTGAGAACCAACCGGATACGAGTAAAACTCCGCCAATAACAATTGAGTACAACTCAATTTCAGAATGCCTTCGCAGCAGTATATTCAATTTAAAGTAAATATTTCGTTAGCATCAATGTTTTTTTCTAATTTTTAATGCATGAATTGAATTTTGTTTTTAATATTTGTTTCCTTATATGTAATAACTATTAACAAACACTTTTGAAGTATATGAAACTTATTTGACTTGTTTCATTTAATCCGTAAGGTCCAAAGACCTTAACCACAACGATAAAAAAACCAATAAAAATTATTCAATATATGCAGAAGAAATCTTGAATAATAACTGAAATTTCCTTAATTCTTTCATTACAAGTTTTTAATGGAAACTACCTCCATGTACAACGAGAATGTTTTTGTGAATTCTTCTCTATTGAAATGTAACCTTATCTCCTCCACAAGATGCAAACTATCGTATACCTGCATATGGGCATTTCCATCGGAAGGTCCACCGAGACCACAAAATAAAAAGTTATTGAAAGCACTTTGTTGTATCATATTTTAATAGGGTAACAATCAGATTTAACTTATGTAAAAAAATTTTACATATATTCGTTACCCATTTCAAGATATGCCAACGCAAAGTCGCGCTAGCGCAATTTGTCTCATTGGGTTGTATCTATTGCACGTTTTGGTTTGATAATAGTTCTTAAAGAGAGACATTATGCATTAACTTTTGATCTCTCAAATCTTTCTAAGAAAACAAAGAGTTAAAAAAGCATTAATAAGAAACCATAAGAAACTATGCGCTTGAAGAAAATTGTAAAGGGTCCCGTGCGACACCGAAAAACAACATTTGCTATTAGTGCGTCGAAAGCAAAAGAAGCAGGTTCATAAAAAATTGTTTGCAAACAAAGCTTTTGTATGCAAAAAAATTGCCAAAATATAACTAGATTTGCGATCTTGGTAATAATATAAAGTTTGTCCCGTGCCACACCGTAAGTGTAAAATTTAAAAATTTGTTTAAGTATGTAAACAAATATTTTTAAATTATTTTATCTAGATGACGCGTTAATAATAACAAAGAGAAATGCAAACGGCGGGGAGAAAATTTGAGGGAATAATACAAAACCATAAATTGAAGAACAAGGAAAGAATGCGGAACGCTAGGCAAAAGTGGAGATATGGAGGAAGTGCTGAAATGGTTGAAGAGAAAAGGCGGTATGAACGCATGCGTAAGAGACAAAGCCGGGAAAGCTCGCAGAAATGCCCAAATGCAAGCAAACGTTGGCAAAACTGTAAAAGTTAACTTTATAAAACAATGAGAATGGAATCAATGAAATTGAATTTTTTTGCAAGCTCACATGAAAAGGGGCCCGTCGATGTAGTCCGATGTAGTTGTTATACTCGATTCATTGTCATTTACCACTGTGCACAAAATAACATAAATGGGGTTAAAATTTATTTCATGTCATCTGATCAGGTTCAAAAGCATTCCACTTTATACAACTTAGACGAAAAATGGAAAGACGTATAAAGCATTACGGGTATATCCCAGTTGCATTCCTTTTGTTGTGATGGTGAAGAAGTAGCAGTAGCTAGAACTGCATATTCCGGGAAAAATCTTTGCGTGTTCCTTATATTTTCATTTAAATTTACTTTATTTCGATTATTATACTTGATACTAACTATACAATATCCATGTAAATATTTTTTAATTATTTTTGTAATAGCAAAATTAATGCCTTGAAGTTTTCCGTTAATTTTAAAATATATTTACTAAGCTAATTTTTATATTCTTAAAAAACCATATAAATGACATGAAGGAAAAAAATGTCCCGTGCAAACGAGCTTAATACTAAATTAAAAACAAAGTAGTAATTATTTTTGGGTAAAATAAAAGTAATTTTTAAGAAACATCAATCCACAACATTCTTAAATTAAGCTCTTTGAAATATTCTCACAGGATTCGTTGAAGTCGGCGTTTGAGTTGTTGGCCGCGAAAACCACCTCCGTTTTTTGTCCCGTGCGACACCCGTTGTTTTTTACAATTATTTTGAAAATGAAAAATTTCCCAAAACCAACCTTACCACCACTTATAGGGCTTACTAAGAGTTGTAAGTTAAGATCATTATCAAAATAAAAATCGGTTTTATTATGACCTTTGTTTCAGTGTAAGTGCGTACGACTGTCCCGTGCAACACCATGGAAATGCCCATATGTAATTTCTTCATAAATAAAAACAAGAGTAATTTTGTTATATACTGTGGCCGTCGGTGGTGCAATGGGTAGTGTGCGCGCCTCTTGTTCGATCCCTGCTCGGACCACCTTAAATTTCTTTCGCCGGCGGTCACCTCGCATAGTGACGGCGACACTATCGAGTATATAGCCATGAAAAAGCTTCTCAAAATACCATTCGGAATCGGTGTAAAATTGTATGTCCCAATCAGTGAGTGAAAACTGGAAAGCGCACAGCTCAGAGATTGTGAGAAGTTCTCCCCGGTCCCTTCATGGGATGTAATGGGAAACCATTTATTTATTTATTTACTTATTTTTATATCATGTCGTAGAACAGACAATATGGCTTCACATGTTTCCATGACTATTATAAAAAATAAATGGTTTTCCATTACATCCCATGAAGGGACTGGGGAGAACTTCTCACAATCACTGAGCTGTGCGCTTTCCAGTTTTCACTCACTGATTGGGACCTACAGTTTTACACCGATTCCGAACGGTAATTTGAGAAGCTTTTTCATGGCTAGATACTCGATAGTGTCGCCGTCACTATGCGAGGTGACCGCCGCCGAAAGAAAATTTGAAGGTGGTCAGAGCCGGGTTCGAACCCAGGATCTTATGTACAAGAGCCGCGCACACTAACCATTGCACCACCAACGGCCATGACTATTCCGCGCACACTAACCATTGGACCACCGACGGCCATGACTATTCCGCTTATTGTTATTGGAGATGTGGCACAAAGAAACTTCAAGTCTTCAAAGGATTGCCCACTTGCTAAGAAACGGAGTAATATGGACAACCTTTGTCTGAGACATATTGCCTCTCTTAAAATAGTACTTATTTTTCAATAAGCGGTTTCACTTTCTCCAATAACTCGTCAAATGTCTCTACGTCCATACTACGAAAATTTTGGAAATCACTTCTTGATGATATTATTAACTCGTCTAACAACTGTTGGCACGAAAATTATGATCTTTTAACAAACCAGTCTTTAGACCACAAACGACGTCGTTTAGTTTCTTTTTTTTTTTTTTTAATAAAAGTGCAATTATAATTGCTGCACACGCGTTACCTTCCATGTCAACTGCCTTCAACAAACTAAGGTCGGGTAGATGGTCGGCTAGAAACTCGGTTAGTGTAAGGCAAAACAATGCCCAACACAAAAGTGCCCAACCGCAGGTCTAAGGTGCCCTTAACAAATGATGTACAGGACCAGTGATAGAGATAGTCTCATAGGTTAGAAATGTTAGCGAGTATAAGAGAATAGCTTATTCCAAGGCATGTGTTATGTTGTTGTCATAACAGACAAATATCACATTTTGAAAGAGTATTATACGATTGTGTAGTAAAAAGAGAGTTAATTTGGTTAACATTAGATTCGGTGGTCGATGTTGATTGTCACAATATTTTCTCCTGCGTGCTGTTAAAGCTATGTATGTTATGTTGGATATGAATACACTATCGCGATTATTTTATCCAGATTATCAAACCAAATTTAATTAATGTCTAATCAAAGTGGTAGCTTGCGCCAAGAAGAATTCTTATCGAGTTTCACTTTCAATACGGAAAAGGGACTTATCATTTGCCCATATAGGTATTTAATAATACCAGGATTAACCACTTAACCCAGATACATATATTAGTATACTGTCACACTCCTGATGGATTTATATTAAAGACGGCCTTCAGAAGTTGTCTCTTGGCAGACCTTTGGAAAATTTTTTCGCTTATCAATTTGGACAGCTCCACGATTTATGAGATTTTAATGGAATCCGATATTGTTATTTTATTCCGATACTATCGCTAACAATTAGTCTGCACGTGTTCATATATTTTGTCACACAGATTTTCTTTACAAGTTACTTTCATTGCACTTTCAAATCTAATGAATAAGTACGCAAAGAAGAATGCCAAAAGAACCTGTTTTGTAGAAGTAATTGTTCAAGTTAAGTGATTTGACAGTAGATATCCCAGAGAGTATTTCCCGATGATGTGCAAATCTCCAACGGTAGTAAATCTGGCTCGACTTGGACCAAATGTTGTGGACAAATTGGAGTGAGATCTGCGGCAGAAATTAAATACTCTCGTGAATCGATACACAAAATCAATGACTGTATTTCTTCACCATCAGTGACAATGCGACTCGAAAGTAATTGAGAGGAGTAAAACGCCAAATACAATTATGGAAATAAACAACAACAAAAAAAGTTGTGGTTTAGGGTTTTCGGATATATCTCGATTTATTTCTTCACACATCGACTTCTTACCAGAATGGCTGTTGACGAAATTTTAAGGCGAAAAATAAAGTTACCATATCATTGGAATAGGAATATACTCGGGTAATTTCTACAAATATTTTAGGAGTAAATTTATATGGGATTTATGACTATCTGATAAGAAAGTTTTATGTTTATTTTGGCATAAACACAATGACTTTCTTTAGTTTTTTGCTAATAACTTGGTCATTTTGAGTCGCAATATAGTTTTAAAAACATTAGCTACATTGGCAAGACTTCAACAAAATGTAAGTTGAAAACATTTTTAAATTATTTAAACCGGTTGGTAACGACAACTTCTCAAAATTAAAATCTTTTCAAACAAAAAAAAACGACATTTGTTAGGAATAGTACCATCATTATTTCAATAGTTTCTTAAATTGTTTGTAAGAAAAATATAAAATATTGTAATTTTGTTAAGCAAAGGCCTTGCCAAATGTATGAAATGTAATTTAAAAATTTTTAGGCATTCACCCATGATTTTTTAACAAAATTTTCAATATTTGAGTTTGAGAAAAGTTTCGCTTGTTGATTTTTATAGTTTTTGAAACCAAATTCCAGACTAAAATGTGTTAACTATATGGCAAAAAATTGTTGATCGTACGCATAATCGTGATCAAAAAGCTTAATTTAAAAAAAACTCGAATTTTCATAAGAGATTTTTTCGGGGGTAAAATCCCATACAGCTGATCAACCTTTGAGTTGGCGAAACATGCAGGATAAAGTAAGAAAGAGAAATATCGATAGATGACTGAAAGTGTGTAGGGTTGCTCAATGTGTTTTTCATACATTTGCCTTTGTGCAATTGAACCAAAAGAACTAAACTCATCAACTGGGAATATTTTTGTGATAATTAAATCGAGGAAAAAAGGGATTACAAATGAAATGAAGCAAAATTTAATGAAGTGTTAGAATAAAATTAGTTATATAGATTGTATATTAAACACAAATTTATTAATATAAAGATTATATAAAGATAAAGGTTGCCAAGTTTGTATAACTCTGTGCTCCAACTTTTCCAGTGACTTTTATTGGTTTCCCATCCAAGAAAAACAGCTGTTGCAAACTCTTAGTATATTACTCTATGGTTTATACTTTATACAGGTGTTGAACCGAGTACAACACATCTTTAAAACTGCATTAAATTATAAATAAAACTGAATTATCAAATTGTTTAATGTACATGGCAACTCTTTATCCGCTTCTCTCCCATAATCGAGTTAAGCTTTCACTCATATGGATAAAGAGTTCCCATATTAAGATCTTTTCCAGTCCTGTAGTTTATTTTCCTATTCATATTGTTTTACGATTGAACTTCACTTAGGTGATCTTTGGCGAAGCGGTAAGAAGCTGGTTGAGAAATAAAATTGTCAATAATTTGAATTAATTATATAATTGTCTTTTATTTCTTGACTTTGACATTTGGGGCAACCTTTGATTTACAATCCTGTGAGTTCCATTAAATACAGTCCACTTGCAGAAATTCGGTCACAGAATTGTACATGGTTCTTCGAACCTATAGAAAGGACAAGTGAAAATAACCGAAGAAAAATACCTTCATCTCTATAAAACGAGGATTAAAGACTACCTTATAATAATAATCTGGCGACGAAATGAACGGTGGAAGAAGGTACGTAATAAAGGCTTGATAATTTAGAGAACGTTGAGTTACGAGAGCTTGAATTGTTTGTTTGGTTGATCCGTAAATTCCTGGCTTCTTCAGTTACCATTTTCAAAATATTCTGACGTGGCACAAATGTCGGTTTGTCACGGCTACAAGGTCATAGTAAATTCAATGTAAATGATCCGCTAGTTCGCTTGATGTTATACCCAAAAAGCGTAGAGAAAATTCAAATCTATTATGTTTAAAAAATTATTACTATTTTAAATTAAGAGTAAATGGAAAAGAGTTTATATAAACTCCGTCCAAAATAACAAATTATAATTTAAACTGGTTTCTTTTCCCTCAATTCTCTTTACATCGTACTTCAAACCTCTTTGCACCCTTTTGCTGCAGTATCAATCGAACTACTTTGGGAAACCAACATACATAAATCGAAATATCTCTTAATGACAAAACGAAGACATTAAAATAGAATTAAGGTGAACACTGCGTCTACACACACAACGTTTCGATCATAATCTTAACTCTTTCCTCTGAAAAAGCTCTCTTTGCCAAAGAGAGGTTTAGCTCTCTTAGGTTAAGTGTGATAATCACACTTAACGTCGACTATAGCGGAGATTTAAGAGGGGACCTGCTCAAGTTTTCAAAGTAAGTTAATGATAAATCTGTGAATTGGGCGGTTGCTTGCTAGTGTATTTCATTTATTGTCTGAAGTGATATCGTGAAATTACTTAAGTCGACTTCTTAATTTGACATTTTTTGAAGAAAAATTAATTATGAGTAGATTTTGAGAGTGAATCTCTCAGAATTAGTTGCTTGTCCAAAATTTTCAGTAAGATAAGACACCTCCTGTATGAGGTATTTCATAAAATCGGGAAAATTGATTTATGAAAATTAATGTAAGTACACATTAATTGTCACGCTTATTGCTGAAAATATATTTCTTTTTTGGTGAAATATATTTCATAAATTTTATATTTCATAATTTAATGAATTAACTTAATTTCTAATAATTGCAACCCAAACAATTCAAGTAAAAGACATATACACGTGTATACATATGCATATATGTCTACTTATACATATATCAGAAAGTAGGCCCTGGCAAATTACAAACATTTATTTTCGTTTTATATACACTATAATGTCAAAGCATTTGGTATAGATAAATGCTTCAGAATTTGACAATATACACAGACCCATATTGGTCAAATTTCCTTGCATTCTCGGGATTACCCTTATTTGTTGAAATTTCATTACGGATTCGATCGATAAATTGTAGATCAGAGTTACTGAATATTAACACTTAGCCAATCTTTAAATTTGAACAATAATTTCATACTATATTTTCTGATTCAGTATTTTAGTTTGTTGTACGGGCAACACTGATAGCCCCTTAAAGAAGAGCGATTTTTTCCATCTTGCTGCTCACGGAAATGAGTACTTCTAAATTCATTTTCTTCTCCGACGAAGTGGTCACTTATTGTGCAGAATATTCATCCATTCCCATTGAAAATCTTACGGCTTGAAGCCTAGAAGTGGAGTTGGAAGATTTGGAACGACGCTGGAAACAACGCGTCCAAATCTACGAAACAGTAATGACTACGGATGATGATTCAATTTCGGAAGGACAACGGTCTTCAACAAATGCAAAATTCTCTGTCTCTTGTAAAACATACAAGGAGTGTAAGTCACAAATCCTAGATCTATTGCAAATCAAGAGACAAAAATTCAACGATAGTCGGGGTAATATCACGAATCAGTTAGTCAACCTTGATCAGACCACCACTTCACTGAAGCTACCGCCGTGTGATACGGAATTATTCCATGGTGGATATGATAAGTGGCCAAGTTTTCGAGATATGTTCTCCACCATCTATGGTAACCATCCAAGATTAACACCGGCACAGAAACTGTACCATTTAAGATCAAAGACTAGGGGGGAGGCGAACAAAATTGTGAAGACATTCGCTTTGACTGACGATAACTACATATTAGCCTGGAATGCCCTATGCCATGCTATCAAACCGTCTCGATTATTTAGAATCAATATGCGATCTGAGGAAACCTGCTTCAGCTACAACTCCGAAATCTGAAAGTTTTTATATTAAGTCAGATTCGCCATACAGACCATGCAAAGTTTGCAACCAAAATAACGCTCTGAGAATTTGCCCGAAATTTAAGGCGATGTCGCTAACCGATAGAAAGGAAATTATCACTGATCATAACGTTTGTGAGAACTGTTTGTCCTATGGACACCATTTGCAAACCTGCCAAAGCGACAACAGTGTCAACAACCGCATCATTCACTCTTACATCCCAATAACATTGACGTTAACTCGCAGCGAGCAAAACTACGGTCCGCAGCATCCTTTAAGTCTCAGTCGAATAAAGATTCACATTCGAATCCACAAAATTTCCATTTGGACGCTCAAACTGATGAGCAATTACAAACTTCTTCCGACTCTCCCTACTATGATACTGATACATCACGTGTACAGACATACTTCACACATTCACGCGAGACACCGCATTAATTGGGCTTGAAGTTCAAGGAACCATCTTTCTTGTACGAGCCTTTATATATCAAGGCTCCCAGGAAACAGTTGTTTCAAATTGAACAGTCAATCGCTTATCCATTTCGACAAAGAAATCTTTTACGAAGATTTCTGGTCTTGGAGGAACTTTGCTAGGGAACTCCGATGGATGTGTAGCCTGAAGTCGATATCGAGAATATCGTCATTTTCATTACAAACTACTGCAATAGTAGTGTCAAATATGAATCATTTGATGCCATCTGAACCCGTCAGAATTTCGGACTGGGCAATTCTAAATCAACTTGATTTGGCAGACCCGCATTTCCACAGACCTGCGCCTATAGATATGCTAATAGGAAGCGCTATTTTTCCACTCATACTGAAGCTAGGAGTGCGAAAGAGTATTTCTGGCAATTTAATTGCCCAGGAGACAGAGTTCGGTTGGTACCTAAGTGGTCTACTGAACTCCAGAGCAACTACTACTTTTGCATCGTGGGTTACAGTTCAATCAAATTCATTGAATGAGGATTTGAAGAGGTTTTGGGAAACTGAAGAAGTTCCCTGCGAAAGGAAAATGTCTGACTGCGATATCTGGTGTGAGCAGTTCTACAATTATACAACATGTCGCCAAGGTGACGGAAGATATGTCGTTCGACCATTTAAGTTATCTTTTCCACACGACATTTATTTGGGTTTGTCCAGAGGAAAATTCTCCCTTGCTAGCTGGAGAATATTCAAATGTACTGTTTGAATATTTGCGTCTTAACCATATGCAACCAACACAGTCTTGGGAAATTTTTGACGGCAATCGATGCCTTTAATTCTATCTTCCACATCATGCAGTAGTGAAACCTGACAGTAAGTCTAACAAAGTAAGAGTAGTTTTCAATTGTTCAAAGAAAACCTCTAGTGGATTCTCATTGAATGATGTGTTTCACACTGGTCCTCCGCTCCAAACTGATCTGGTAAGTGTCATTCTTCGATGGCGACTTTTTAAGTATGTTTTCAATGGGGACATAGAGAAGATGTATGGACAAATAAAATGCTATTGCATGCTGAACATCAGTGTATGTTACGTGCAATACGTCAAGAATTTTATGTGATACGTCTTTAAACCGCAATTCGACACTGCGTTCGTAATTGCAAAACATGTACCATATATAAGCATAGTGTAGGAAACCAAAATGCAAACCACGGTGGGCTGGGTTTACCTCCGCCACCGTTATATCGGCAATGAAAATACGCAGAAAATATGATGAACAAAGAAACCCCCCAACTGTTGACGACCCTCGCAAACGTTATAAGGACCATGAGGATATGTACCTGGAATATTTGAACGTTATACAGGACTGGTGCCACTTTCCAACTGGCGGATGTCCTCGGAAAATATAAAGCTGACATCACAGCGATCCAGGAAATGCGATGGACAGGATATGGTTGCACCAGAAAGAAAAACTTCGATATTTATTACAGCTGCCATGAGCGTAAGCAGGAATTTGGGTGCGGATTTATAGTAGGCAAGAGACTGCAACACCTAGTTTCAAGGTTCAACCCAGTGAGTGACCGCTTAGCCACAATTCGCATCAAAGAGAAATATTTCAACATCTCGTTAATTTGTGTGCACGCACCGACAGAGGCTAAAGATGATGAGGTCAAAGAAACATTTTATGAGCGCCTGGAGGAAGTATATGAACGCTGCCCTGACCACGACATTAAGATTATTCTAGGCGATTTTAATGCCAAATTAGGAAAGGAAAGTGTCTTTCGGCCAACCATCGGCAATCGCAGTATACCACCTCCGATAATGGAATAAGACTGATAGACTTCGCCGCTGCAAAGAACATGGTAGTTAGTAGCACCCGATTCCAGCATAAGGACATTCATAAGGCGACCTGGATATCTCCTTATCAACGGACGAAGAACCAGATTGATCACTTGGTAATAGATGGCCGGCACTCTTCTAGTGTAATGGATGTACGTGTGATTCGAGATGCCAATATCGACTCGGATCATTACCTGGTGGCTGCGAAATTTCGCACGAGATTGAGCAGGGCGAAAAACGTACGGAGCCGAACACAGGAAAAGTTGGATATTGACACAGGAAAAGTTGGATATTGATGAATACCGGAGATATCAATGTCCTATCGACAGAAACTCTCTCTCCTGCTGGAGCAGAATACCCCCCCTTCCGAAGACCCGGATGCGCAGTGGAAGCACATCACCCATTCCTTAGAAATCGCTGCAATGACTGAACGTGGCTATCAAAAACCGCAGAAGGATAAGCCATGGTACGACGAAGAATGTCGCATTGCAACTGATGAAAAAGACGCCGCACGTATGGCAACGAAACAGTCAGTTGCAACTCGTGCTGCGAGTGATCGGTACAAGAGGCTGAGAAGGGAGGAAAACCAATTATTTAGCCGAAAAAACTGGCAGTGGGAGCAGTGAGAGAGTGAAAGAACCGAAATGTGCAGGATGAATGGTGAATCGCGAATAATGGGGTGCCCTTCTGCTAGGCTGAGAATGGAAATCTGGTGAGTGAGAAGCAGTGTGTGCTCAAAATGTGGAGAGACCAATTTTCAGCACTACTCCACTCAGATTCTTCCACTGAAGATCAGGAGGTAATGATAGTGGAAGATAGTATAGATTGTACCCCCCCCCCTCCCCCCAACCAAGACGAGATTAGAACGGCGATCTCCCGCCTGAAGAATAATAAAGCCGCGGGTGCGGATGGCCTACCCGCTGAACTTTTTAAGGCAGGTGGCGAAGGACTGATAGCCCACATGCATCAACTGATATGCGGTATATGGCTGGGGGAATCTATGCCCGACGACTGGAGTCTCAGTGTATTATGTCCTGTATTCAAAAAGGGTGATACGTGTGTCTGTTCCAACTATCGCGGTATCAGTGTTTTATCCATCGCGTATAAGGTCTTGTCGAGCGTATTATGTGAAAGACTAAAGCCAATTATTGAAAACCTGATTGGACCTCATCAGTGTGGTTTTAGACCAGGCAAGTCCACAACTGACCAAATATTCACGCTGCGCCAAATCCTGGAAAAGACCCACAAAAAGCAAATCGATACATACCCATACGGGGAAAACTGTACGAAGCTATGCCTGAACTTGGGATTTCGGCAAAACTGATCCGCCTCTGTAGAATGACGCTGACCAACACCAAATCAGCAGTGAAAGTGGGTAAAGACCTCACTGAACCATTCTGTACCAGGCAAGGACTTAGACAAGGCGACACACTTTCGTGCAATCTCTTCAACATCTTAATGGAGATAATAATGAGAAAGGCTGCAGTACATACGAACAAGACCATTACTACGAAAAGCCATATGTTGCTGGCGAATGCTGACGACATAGACATCATTGGGCGAAATTTGCGAGAGGTTACTGCAGTATTTTCAAGAATCGAAAAGGAATCAACAAAGGTGTGTCTTGCTGTTAATGAGGGCAAGACAAAATTGATAGTGTCAACGACTAGAGAAACCTCTCGACTTGGTCCGCACTTGAACGTTGACAACCGATTTAATTTTGAAGTGGTAGATGAATTTGTCTACCTTGGATCCGCCGTGAACAAGGACAACAACGTCAGCCTGGAGATAGATAGAAGAATTGTGCTTGCAAATAGATGTTGTTTTGGGCTCAGCAAGCAGATTAGGAACAAAGCGCTCTCTCGACGGACAAAAGTCCAGCTATATCAGACTCTCATTTTACCTGTCTTGACATATGGCTCCGAAACTTGGGTCATATCGCAAGCGGATGAAAAACACCTGGGAGTTTTCTTAGAGAAAAATTCTCCGTAAAATATATGGTCCTGTTAGGGAAAACGGCGAGTACCGACGTCGCTGGAACGCAGAGCTATATAGTCTCTATTCTGACTTGGACATAGCTAGATGAATAAAAGTGTGCCAATTGCTTTGGCTAGGCCATGTTATCAGAATGGATGAAGATGAGCCAGCGCGAAAGATTTTTGATAACATACCCGATGGAAGCAGGAAAAGAGGACGACCAAGACTCCGCTGGAAAGACCACGCAGAAGAATCCCTCCATATCCTTGGTGTTACCAACTCGCGAGAAAGGAGCGAAGGAAAGAGCCAGTTGGAAGAATATGTTGAAATTTGTTTAATTTGTTTGTTTAATTAATATGTGTAAGACGTCTGACCTCATGGGGTTGTAATATAGTCAATAAAAGTAAAGTAAGTACGAAACCAGATAATGAGCACACTTCCATCGGAAATGTGTATTTTTTCACCAACAACATCTCGTTTGAGAAATGCTAAAATATAAAAGGTTATGCTGCCGTTTATCTACTCGCCCTGTACACCTAGAGACATGTTCTGAATTATCTACAGAAGCATTTTTAGCTACATTTGACAGATTTGTAGGGCGACGAGGATTCCCCTCGAAGGTTTTTCCAGATAATGGGAAAAACTTTGTACGAGCTAGTAGATCACTGGTTTGCGAGTACGAACATTTCATTCAATTCGCCGAAAAGGCTCTAGTAGATAAATATAATTTACATGGCTTCTCCTGGCATTTTATCCCTCCTTACGCTCCTCACATGGGAGGATTGTGTGAAGCCGCTGTGAAGAGCATGAAAATTCACTTGAAAAAGGTTGCGGGAAATACTAAATATACTTTCGAAGAATTCTCAACGCTACTCATTGGCATCGAGAGCATTTTGAATTCTAGACCGATTTCCCCCATCAGTGAAAATCCTAATGAACGGATTCCGCTCACCCCAGGCCACTTTCTAAAAGGCTCTCCTTTGGTATCAGTTCCAGAAAGATTATCCGATAATATCTCCCAGTTAAATCGATGGCAAAAGCTTAAGTCGCAACAAATTTGGTTTGCGGAGCGTTGGAAAAATGAGTATATTTCTGAACTACAAAGGAGATACAAATGGAAATCGTCACAACAAAATTTAAAAGAGAATGATTTTGTGGTTATTAAGGAATAACCTGAATGGCGACTTGGTAGGGTATCCAAAGTATTTATTGGTAAAGATTCAAACGTTCGCGTTGCAGAAATTCTCACGCAGAATGGTTTAGTAATCCGACCTCTATTAAAATTGTGTATTTTGCCAATGTCTATCTCATAATCATCGTTCTCTTGTACTATTAAGTCTTTATCTTTCAGCAAATCTTTTACACTTCCCAAATGCCGAATTTGTACCGAAAGACACCATTTACGAGCATGTCATACATTCAAAAGCATGCCTGTGGCAGAACGTCGATCCACCGTACGGCAGAAGGGTTATTGCTACAACTGCTTATATTCGCCCTCACAAGAGAATGGTGCCGCTCACGAAACACCTGCAATGTATGCAATGCCAACCATCACACTATGTTGCATGTTGATAACTCCAAGCACACACAACAACTTAACAGCATCAAGCAACCTGACCCTGGCAACCGCAGAAGAGAACGCAGAAGATCGCCCCTTCAGAAAACTTCGGCCCGCAAGATACCTAAAAAGAGTACAACAACACATCTTGTAAAAGAAAGACTGGGTAGCCGGTCCAAATCACACATCTTTCTACCTACTGCTCTTGCCAGAGTTCTTACGAAAGACGACAGCCCAAACAAAACGCGGCTATATACTGAATTCCGGAGTGGCTGATACAATAGTGCTCGATACTCTGGTACGACGTCTCAAGCTTAGAGTTACGAGGAAAGACAAAAAGGATTATTGCACTTTAAATTTGCAATCGTTCTATGACAGTTCAGCGAAAATAAAAATTCGCGGTATAGTCCGAGAGCAGCTGAACACACCCTTGCCGGATGCTACTACTGAAAAAGGACTCCAGAGTATCTACAATCACCTCTCGGACCTTGCGGATCCACAGTTCTTCAAACCAGTGGGCATCGAATTAATGATCGGCAGTGATGAAATCACAAAAATCTACAAAGCGTGATTAGTCCAGGCATTATCTAACATGCCAGTCGCATTCAGCACTGTCTTTGGATGGGTCATATCAGGAGCGTGCCAATAAACAAGTTGCACTCATGCAAGGGCGGCGGCATGTTGAACCGAGTACAACACATCTTTAAAACTGCATTAAATTATAAATAAAAATGAATTATCAAATTGTTTAATGTACATGGCAACTCTTTATCCGCTTCTCTCCCATGATCGAGTTAAGCTTTCACTCATATGGATAAAGAGTTCCCATATTAAGATCTTTTCCAGTCCTGTATTTTATTTTCCTATTCATATTGTTTTACGATTGAACTTCACTTAGGTGATCTTTGGCGAAGCGGTAAGAAGCTGGTTGAGAAATAAAATTGTCAATTATTTGAATTAATTATATAATTGTCTTTTATTTGTTGACTTTGACATTTGGAGCAACCTTTCATTTACAATCCTGTGAGTTCCATTAAATACAGTCCACTTGCAGAAATTTGGTCACAGAGTTGTACAATAGGTATATATGTCTGTTGGAGATTTTAAGGGAATTCGTTATAACTTGTTTTAGGCGGATCTGGCAACGCCTTTTTCGTTCGTATCTGACATTTCATTATGCTTAGGATTTGACACTCTCCTCAATTTCTGCTTCGAAATACCGTTACGACAAATTTCAATGTCAGGGGAATTGACTTGGAATGACACATGTAAATTGTTCAACGTATCAGTTGACAACGACATACTGAATGACAGCATAGAAGAAAGAAAAGAAGCAGAGCTGTGTAAAATCAATCCGTCGTCCTAGTCAGAGAGTTGAATTACAGCCGCGAAAAAAATCAGTTGGTTTTTGAGTCTTATACGAGTCGGTCGTTAGGTATAAAAGCAATAATAACACAGGGCAACAGTGATTCTGCGGTGCGGGGTTTGTAAGGAAATTTTGGTGCATATGTTGATGAAGATCTAAGACTATAATTCGCTTTTTTTGAATTGACTCTAGTTCTCGAAATATACCGCTATTTTAAAAATGAAGGAGGTTTCACCACACATTTTAGCATAACTCGAGAACAGCTTGTTCGATTTGGTTAAGTAAAAAATTTAAAAATCCGCAGCTAAATTACCTTGATGTTACACCTACAATGTTTCTTGATAAAGTCAATATTTTCGAAAATATTCAGAAACTTTTTGGAAAAAAAAATTTTTTTCCTGCAAAATTGAAAATTTTTCCTTTTTTTAAAATTCATAAAAAATCAAAAATGTCACAAATACTGTTTTTTGATCTTTATTTATAAACATAGATATGTCACAAACAAAACAAGCCATATTTCAATAATATCCATTAACAAGTTTTGGTTTAATTCACAATTTAGAGATGGTATCCCATTTTGATAAAATTTTTAAATGAATATTAATAACAAAAATATTCCATAATTATAAAAAAACACGAGTTAAGAAAACCGTTTTGTATGGGATTTTCTTTGGTACTTTTTGTTTGGACAGTCCCGTTGTAGGTTCCAGCAGTAGTCTGCCATCATATGGCTATCCCACCGGCCTTGGTATCTTTCCTCCATGATCTTGATGTCCTGGTGAAATCGTTCCCCTTGTTCTTCACTATAATCGCCGAGGTTCTCAGGAAATTTATCCAAATGACTGTGCAAATAATGCACTTTTATACTCATATTAGCTCCTAGTTTTTGGAAATTGTGGAGCATTTTGCTAACAATTTCGGCATAGTTTTTAGCTTTGTTATTCCCCAAAAAGTTTTTGACAACTGATACAAAGCTTATCCATGCTTCTACTTCCACCTGACTCATGTGATTTGTGAAATCATCGATGTTTATAAGAGTACGGATTTGTGACCCGTCAAAAACGCCTGCTTTTAGCTTTTCTGTACTAAGACCAGGAAATGTTTGACAAATATATTTAAAGCAATCGCCATTCGTATCGAGAGCTCTGACAAACTGTTTCATAAGGCCAAGTTTAATGTGGAGTGGTGGAAGAATGATTTTTTCTCGACTTATCAAAGGTTCATGAACGATGTTAACTTTTCCTACAGTCATGTTCATTCTTGATGGCCAGTTTGTCCTGCTCCAGTGTTCATTTTTTGCACGACTGTCCCATAGACATAGAAAACAGGGATATTTAGTGTATCCACTTTGCTGACCCAATAAAAAGTTTACCATTTTTAAATCTACACAGACGGACCACTTGTGTTGATGATATGAAATCTTCTCTAACACCAGTTTCACGTTTTCATAGTCTTCTTTAAGTTTAGTCGAATAACCTATTGGAATCGAAGCCAATTTATTTCCATTATGTAGTAACACACACTTTAAACTTTTTTTTGAGCTGTCTATAAAAAGTCTCCAGTCTTTAGGGTGGTATATTGGAAGGCCCATTAAATTTAAAAGCCCAGAAATATCATTACAATATACAATACCGTTCGCCTCGGTAAAGAATGGAAGGATGTCTCGCTCTCTATTTCGGTAAGTAGTTATTGTTACGCCAGGCTGAATGCAACGTGTTTCTTTTAGTCTTGATGCAAGAAGTTCAGCTGATTTTTTCGATAAATTTAAATCTCGAATTAAGTCATTCTGCTCACCTTGAGAAAATCCTTGAAATGTAGAACTGCATTCTTCGAACTCATACTCACTATTGCTGTCATTGTGACTATCTAACATTTCAACATCATTAGAATATTTGGCCGATAATGAAGTAAATACCGGTATTGGTAAATTTTCACTATGCAGCGTTGGTGGCTTAACGGATTGAACGTTTGGGTAGAACCAAGACCGCTTTTTATATCGGTTCATGCCTTTTACATTTACAGCGCAAAAGTAACAATCATCAAGGTGGTTTCTTGGCTCTGCCCACGCCATCGGTATTCCAAACGGAAGCCCTTTGCGTTGTCCTTTGCTCCAATATCGAAGTGACTCGACACAAGTTTTACAAACTTTATGTGGGACCCAACATTTGTCTTGTTGTCGAAGTTCTTGTCCAAAATAAGCCTTATAAGCTTGTTTTACAAAAGCTGTAATATTATTTAGTTGCTTTTCTGCACAATATTTACCACATATGTAGCAGAAATGGTCGGGGTTATTAGCACAAGATTTACGTAAAGAGCTCATCATAAGCAATGCCTTATAAATTGAGTAATTTTATTATTTTTTAATATTTTTTTAATTTTATTGTGGATAAGTCTTACCTTTTCACTTTCAACACTAGGATTAACAAAGTATTACAGTTCAATATTTTTTGACATATGTACGTATTTATTCACTTATCTGTCACATATCGTCTATTTAACCTACTTAAGTTGTTATAATTATGTGTCGTGATTTTTATAGCTATGGAATATTTGTGTTATTAATATTCATTTAAAAAATTTATCAAAATGAGATACCATCACTTAATTGTGAATTAAAGCAAAACTTGTTAATCGATTTTATTGAAATATGGCTAGTTTTATTTGTAACATATCTATGTTTAAAACTAAAGACGAAAATATAGCATTTGTGACATTTTAGATTTTTTATGAATTTTAAAACGAGAAAAAAATTTTAAATTTTCAATGAAAAAAATTTTTTTTGGAAGCACTTTCTGAATATTTTCGAAACTATTGACTTTCTCAAAAAACATTGTACGTGTAAATTGAAGGTATTTTAGCAGCGGATTTTCACATTTTTTACTTAACCAAATCGGACAAACTGTTCTTCAGTTATGCTAAAATGTGTTTTGAAACCTCCTTCATTTTTAAAATAGTGGTTTATCTCGAGAACCAGAGTCAATTCAAAAAAAGTGAATTATAGGATAAGAACATCACTATCTCATACATCTAAATTGACTCCAAAAAGTTGAACCGCAGAAAAAAATCTTCATTTTGTCACCCTGTGTTATCAGAAAGGTAACGACAATAGAAATTACAACCAAGGTAGGGCAACAAGGGACAATAATTCAGGCCAGTCAAAGATATCATTTATGAGCGTAGATACTCGGACATCCCATCAAAGCCCTATGGATATTGGTAACATTGAAGAGCAACAAGAAGAAATAGAACAAGTAAATTTTTCAAGTCTGCCTCAAAGTGCCGACTACCCTTAATCACCATTACTATTGGCAAACAAACTATTAAATGCTTAATAGACACTGGATCGGATACCAGTATAATTAAACCCGGAACTCTTCGGGGATTCCCCAAACATAAACTAAAAAAACCTTTGACATATCGAACATTAACGGGAACCGATAAAGTTGAATTTGAGATAATTACACCTATTCCGAAACAATTTATTGCGAAAGGCACTTTAACTTGGAGGGTAATTAACCTCCAGAGCGAAAAATATGATGCTATCATTGGTTTGAATTCATTGGAATTCATTGGAAAAATTCATTGATATATTTGGAAACCGAATTTTTTTCGAAGACCACATATACCCCATAACATTTGAGGAAATTTGTAACATTGAAAAGATTGAAAGTCATAATATATTCAATAATATCGATCTCTCCCATTTGAACGGAGAAGAAGCGGACCATATTAGGAATTTTTTATCTAATTTCAAAGACCTATTTTACAAAGACGGAGACACACTATCTGCAACTACAGACATTTTCCATGAGATTAAGACCACTACCGACAGACCATTATACTCGAAAATTTACAGATACCCCCAAATTCACGAAAAAGAGATTCAGTCACAAATCGAACAAATGCTTCAACAGGAAATTATCAGAGAAAGAAATTCTCCTTATAATAGTCCACTATGGATAGTTCCAAAAAAAATCGATAATTCAGGTGTAAGAAAATGGCGACTTGTCATAGATTACCGAAAGTTAAACGAAAATACAGTAAGTGACAAATTTCCTATTCCAAACCTCTCCAATATACTCGATAAATTAGGAACCGCTCAATACTTCACAACGATTGATTTGGCTAAAGGTTTTCACCAAATCCTCGTCAGAGAAGAGGATAGAGAGAAAACTGCGTTTTCAACGCCATATGGGCATTATGAGTTTGTTCGTATGCCATTCGGCCTCAAAAATGCGCCGTCAACGTTTCAAAGGCTTATGAATTCAGTGCTTCGTGAATTCATCAATAAAATATGTGTTGTCTATATGGACGATATATTGGTGTTTAGCACATCCTTGAAAGAACACATGAATAATTTAACTTTGATATTCCAAGCCTTGCGAAACGCAAAGCTAAAAATTCAAGTTGACAAATGTGACTTTCTTAAGAAAGAGACACAATTTTTAGGTCTCATTCTGACTGACAAAGGTGTTAAACCTAATCCGAATAATACTGCGGTAATACAAGGCCTTAAATGTCCAAAGACTCAGAAACAAATTAAGTCATTCTTAGGAATGACCGGATTTTATCGAAAATTTATTCACAATTATGCGAAAATCGCTCATTCTTTCATATGACAAGTTGAAGAATATGGTAATTAAACCTCCAATTTTGAGATACCCGAGAAAAAGTTTAAAATCATTACGGATGCAAGCAACATTGCTATTGGGGCCGTTCTAACTCAGGAAGGTCACCCAATTGCTTATGCTTCTAGAACACTTAATGTTCACGAGACAAACTATGCTACTATCGAAAAAGAATTGTTAGCAATAGTTTGGGGAGTGAAATATTTCAGACCCTATGTCTACGGTAGGGAGTTTGATTTGGAAAGCGATCACCAACCACTGAAGTGGTTAATGGCGAAATATTCTGGAAAGGATATAAGTCCTCGGCTTCAAAGATGGCTAATTGAACTCGGGGAATATCAATTCAAAATTGAATATATTAAAGGCAAATGCAACTATATAGCAGACTTCCTAAGCAGGATTGATGCGGAAAATTGTGAGATAAACATAATAGATCCAATTAATGCAAATAATATTACACCCAGCAATGTTAACACTGACCATATGGAAAATGATGTTAACTATGACCATACGAGTAATAGTGACGAGCATGGGGAAATATGTGAATCTTTAGATGTGGAGACTTGTCATTCTCAAGAGCAGGAATTAAATGATCACTTCCCATTTTTGGAAACAATTGTAAATAGGTTTAGAACCCAAATTCTCCTCGTACACCAGAAAGAAGAAGAAGTGAAATCCATTTTCGGAAACAAACGTATTTATATTGATAGAAACGATATAATATCGAAAAATTTGGAAAAAATATTTCGCCGAAATTTAAGAAAGGGCAAAACCGCTATATTCTCCGAGATTGGAGACCACCTCTTTTATAAAGTGCAAGAGAAGCTAATAGATATGTATCCTGGTAACGGTAGTATCAAATTTGTAAGATGTTCTTACTTTGCTAAAGACATTGAAGACGAAGAGGAACTGAAAACTCAGATTTCCTATTTTCATAAAATTGAAACTGGACACTCTGGAATAATACCCACATTTGAAGGTATAAAATTCAGACTCTATAATCCCAATATTAAAGCAACAATTCACAAAATAATTAATAACTGTCATATATGCTCTTCTTCAAAATATGACAGAAACCGGTCAAACCGAAATTTGCTTTTACTGAGACCCCACTGAAGGTTAATGATATTATCCATGTCGATACATACACCAATAGCAAAAACTCTTTTATTATTTTTATTGACAAATTGTCAAAGCATGCAGTTTGTTTTCACCTTCCCGATAGAAATAGTCAAACAATTGTCCAGAAAATTCAAGAATTTCTCGCCATAAAAGGTAAGGTTGAAAAATTCGTCTTTGACAATGAATTTAAATCCAAAAACGTCATAGATTTCTTAAATGAAGAGCAAATAGAGTTCCACGTAACGAAACCTAACAGCCATACGGGTAACTCAGACATAGAGAGGCTGAATAATACAATTACGGAAAGAATCAGAAGCCTAAACCTAGAAGAAAAACTAGATATTACAGAACAAATGACCAAGGCCATAATGTTTTACAATAACAGTTTTCATAGTACAATAAAATGTACACCCCTTGAAGCCCAATATGGTAAAGTTGAGGTTGAAGTTCTTAAAGATAGAATAAACAAAGCGAAAAGAAAAGTAATCGATAAACGGAATGATGGCAGAGAAGAATATCATGATGATCGTGAAGAGGGTTATATAAAGTATTACAAGAATGTCAGGCATAAAGAAGAACCAAAGTTCAGGAAACAAAATCTTATTGGAATACATTACACAAATGTTAAGAGACCAAATAAATTCCCATTACTTTCAGACGATAATCCTGTTAATGATAGTTTGCATGCCAATGCTTTCGAAGGCGAACATTCAAATAACACCAATTGATAACGAAAATGGATACAGTGTGTTGAAAATATTTGATACTGAAATAGTAAACGAAACTAAAATAGTACTACACATAATCCGACCAATCGAAATAAACCAAATCATAGATGATCTAGAACAAAATACAATAGGATTGAAAAACGATTATAGAAGCATTATCCAATCTGAAATTACCACCCTTAGGACTAAACTGAGATCCAAAATGCCTTTGAGTTACCGGCAAAAACGTGGCTTACTGAATATAGTCGGATCGGTAGACAAATGGCTATTTGGTGTAATGGACGATGAGGACAGACAAAATATAATAGGTCATCTAGAAATTGCTAATGGCAATAATCATAATATAATTGAAACTGTTAATCAGCAAGTAATTATAAATAACCACTTTAATGATAGCATCAATCTGATAACATCCTGTATTCTAGATGATAGAAAGAAAATTGATTTAGCCATAAATAGCATCCAAACACAAAATTCGGAAATAAGAAGTCAATTTCTCTTTAACGACCAACTAATGAAATTAAAATTTTTAGAGAATAAGATAAACCAAATTCTTGACAATATATCCTCTGCTAAATATAACATTTTTCATCCCTCTATTTTGACTTCCGAGGAAATAGATAAATATAATATCGATTTTTATATATTAAAATTAATCAAAATGGGTGTATTACTATACAATAATGATTGTTTAATATTTTCAATTAAAATACCTGTAAATTTTATTAAAGTTGAAGTCAGATTAATTCTACCCATGCCTAATAACATATATTATGAAATCGAAGAAAAACAAAAAATGATTGTAAACATAAACAACAATACATATACTTACAGCACTAATAAAATGTTAAAAGAATTAAAATTAACAAAAAATTGAGTATTTAAAGATAATTGTAAATTAATATTTAACAACAAAACATCTTTTGAATTGATGGACGATGAAACTGTAATAGTGAAAAATGCCGTAAATATGAAAATCGATAACAATTGCAATGCAAATACAAACTTTATAATAGATGGTAATAATATCGTAATGTTTTCAAATTGTAAAATAACTATTCAGAATGAAATATTCTATAACCAAAAAGAAAGTTACTTGGAAAAGATTCCAGATTTTACGAATTACAACAAAAACAATTTTACAAGTAAACTAACTTTCAACGATATAGTTTTAAGTGATTATAAAAATATTGAGAATATTAATGAATTGAAAAAGCATCAACAGATTTCATATACACTGATTGTATTTATATCTATATCGATAGTGATAAGCTTAACAATAATATGTTACATTTTTGAAGCAAAATCTGTAAACATTAAAATTGACGAAAGAATTCAGGAGAATTCTGGGACAAATGGGGGAGGAGTTACGTATCCGTATCCCACTGTCCCCTACGCCACTGAAATAAATGAAATTGTAAATCGATACATTAATGATCAAATTGTTGTGCAAATCAAAAGCTAAAGGCAACGACCGAAATCGTTTCCGTTACTTTGTTTGCTCTGCACAAATAGAGCAATATGCTGAGTGGACATATCTCGTCCACCACACAAAATTCTTGAAGTGGAAACGTTTTGAATATTTTGTAGTTAAGATAGTCTTAAGATAATTAATGAATAAAGCAGTAGTTCATAGCTGAAGCTATTTAGTGTTTTATTTGGGATATCATAGCTGAAGCTATTTAGACCACAACGTAATTCGCGCGATGGTGGTGCGGTTATTCGTACACCGTCCGTGGCGGAGCGCACGAAGATTGTGCAAAACACTAAGTTTGCGGAGGTGGGGTTAGAGGTGTCGGTTAACGACAAGCTCGGCCCGAGAGTGGTTGTCCAGAAGGTGCATTCGGAGATTTCTCCGGACACCTTTATGGAGGAGCTCTATGAGATCAATTTGAAGGAGGAGATTTCGCCTGAGTGTGTACGGATGGTTAGTGCTCCCTGGCGTCCTACGGATACGGGGCAGCAGAATGTTGTACTGGAGTGTACCACGAAGGTCGCGGAGAGACTGGAGGCCAGAGGCGTTTACGCAAAGTGGTTCCGGTTTCTGGTAAGTATGCAGGATGCTGTCCCGGCGTGCCACAGGTGCCTGGGATTTGACCATCGCGTGCGTGAATGTAGGATGAGGGAGGACGTCTGTCGCAGGTGCGGTCACGCGGGGCATTTGGCACATATGTGCCCAAATAATCTTCGGTGCCGTAACTGCGAGTTGAAGGGGTGGCCGGCTGCACATCTTATGATGTCACCGGCGTGTCCAGTGTATGCTGGTTTGATGGCTAGGGCGAACTCACGACATTAAAATGGCTGTTACACCAATTATACAATATAATTGTGGTCGCAGCTATGTTGCAATGTGTGAGTTCGGGCGGGCCATGAGGAGTAGAGGAGTGTCCCTGGCACTGCTCCAAGAGCCCTTTAATAAGGATACTCTTGGGGTGGTCCAGGGCCTGCCTGGAGGAATGAGGTGTTTCACCGATATCGGTGGAAATGCTGCGGTGGTGGTAGACGACATTGACTTGGACTGTACGTTAGTGGATGCTAGCCAGTGCGGTGTGTGTGTTTCTGTGGAAGGCAGTTTCGGACGGATGCTGCTGGCTAGTATCTACTGTCGTTTTAGTTGCCCATTGGACCCGTATATAGAGTATATGGATTCGGTGCTACTCCGCGCGAGTAGCTTCCCGCTAATCCTAGGCTTAGACGCGAACGCATGTTCTCGTATGTGGTTCAGTAAGATGAGTAGACATGCGCCTGGTCATCAGAACCATATACGAGGAATAATGCTCAGCGAGTGGTTGGCCGCAAGGAGGGTCGCGGTGATGAATGAACCTACCGAGTTATATACTTTCGATGGTCCAATGGGTGCTAGTGACATTGACGTGACGATTGTGAACGAGACGGCTATGACGAACTTTGACTGGACGGTACGCGATGACTGGGGTGTAAGTGCCCATAATATTATTGATAATATGGTCACCCACCAACGACGGACGACGGAGAGTGTGCCAGTGCGCAAGTGGAGACTCCACAACGCAAACTGGCAGTTTTACGCGGGGATGCTCAGAGGAGCATCTTTTGAATGCCCAATTGTTGGGTTTAGGGCTCTGACGGTGGACGAAATGATACGCCTTATAGACCGTTGGATGTGCTCGGTGAACGACGCAGTGCTAGGGCCATGCCGTAAGGCTATGCCTGACGGGGTCAAGTGGTGGACCCCTGAGCTGAATTCGATGCGGAGGAACGTCAGGCGCCTCAGGAAGCGTTTCCAGAGGGCAAGGCGTTCCAATGCTGAGGATTTAGCTCAGCGTAGAGCTGTTTATATGGCGGAGGAGTGGAGGCAGTTTGTGCACGACCACAGGAACGATCCCTGGGATACGGTGTACCAAATCTGTCGAGGCAAGCGGAAGAGGACGGAGATCTCATCCCTGGAGGTTGGAGATGACACTTTGACGTCATGGAAGGAGTGTACTGAGGCGCTGCTGGATGTGTTTTTTCCAGGGGTGGATCCTACTGATCGCCCTCCTCCAGATGGGGAGGTGGTTAGTGCTCCCCCCCTGGAGGAACACGAACTGGCGGCCAGTATACTCCGGGTCAAGTATCGGAGATCTCCGGGCCTTGACGGCATGACTGGAGAGATGGTGCGAGCCATGTGGAAGGCGATACCACAGTATCGTAGCACGTTGTTTAGCAGGTGTGTCAGTGAAGGATACTTCCCGGAGTCATGGAGAAGTGCGCGTGTTGTGGTCCTACTTAAGTCCCCCGATAAGGTGCGGAGTAACCCCCGCTCTTACCGGGGCATCAGTTTGCTCCCCGTGTTGGGGAAGGTACTGGAGAGGATAATGGTGAATCGGCTTAAGGAGGACACCAACTGGCAGCCTTCTGACTTCCAGTTTGGTTTCAAGGAAGGAAGAACTGTGGAGGATGCGTGGCTTCACGTTCGTAGCTGTGTTGCTGACACATCTGTTAAATACGTTCTAGGCATATTTGTAGATTTTCGCGGTGCATTTGACCAACTGTCATGGGGCACGGTTTTGTGCAGGCTGCGAGAGATTGGCTGTGGAGAGCTGAGCCTTTGGGCCAGCTACTTTAGCAGCAGAAGAGTGTGAGTGGTTGGAGGTAGCGACACAGTCTGGCGTTCTGCCACCCGGGGATGTCCGCAGGGGTCCATCTGTGGTCCATTTATATGGAACCTCATTATGGACTCCCTGTTGGGGATTCTTTGCGGTGGATACAGGCTGTGTGCGTACGCGGATGACCTCCTTATCCTCATCGAAGGACAGTCTCGTGCTGATCTGGAGAGAAGGGGTGAGGAGGTCATGTGTGTAGTGAGTGAGTGGGGTAGGAGCGTTGGTGTGGATTTGGTTCTGGACAAGACCACGACAATGTTGCTCAAGGGCAAATTGTCTGTGTCGCGTCCCCCGGTGATAAGATGCGGTGATGAGAGCATCAAGCATGTTCGAGAGGTGAAGTACCTCGGTATAATGGTTGGTGAACGGCTGAACTTTATGCAGCATATGCCTTACGTCAAAGGGAGGCTTACGGCGCTGGTCGGCATGGTGAGGCGCATCCTCAGGAGTGAGTGGGGCCTTAGCAGGAGTGCTGTCCGTACCATATACGGTGGTTTGTTCGTTGCTTGCGCGACGTATGGAGCACCGGTATGGTGCGGTACAGCCCGGTCTGTGGTCGGCAGGGAGAAACTTCTCTCTTGCCAGAGGATTGCGATGCTCGCGTGTATGCCGGTCTGCCGTACCGTCTCGACGGACGCTGTGCAGGTTTTGTTGGGCGTGCCTCCCCTTGACTTGGAGGTCGTGAGGCGTACTGTGCCGTATAAGTTCGGAAGAGGTTGCCGTTGGAGGAAGGCGAGTGGCTGTCTGCTGATGATGTAGCAGATGGTGACGTGGCACGGATTAAGTTGCTCCTTGCGGAGCATCTTACATCCGTGTGGCAGAGAAGATGGACTGACAGTGACAAAGGTAGGGTGACGGCTTGGATCTAGGATACTTACTGACGGGACAAGGCTCTCTTAATGCTTTCTTGCATAAGAGATGCCTGACGGAGACTGCTGACTGTGACTGTGGGAATGGACCGGAGGACTGGCGACATGTACTGACGGACTGTCATTTCTATGACGACATTAGAGACTTGGACGCTATGGGGGTTAAGTATACTGGGACGGACTTAGACGTTAGTAGGACGTTGACGGATAGACGTACGATGGACAGGATTAGTGTGTTTGCTCGTGTTGCGTTTGGTAGAAGGAGGGAGCGGATGTGATGTGTGAATGGGTGAGTGTGTGTATGAATGAGTGTGTGTGTGTGTGTGTGTGGTAGATATGTGTGTGTGTGTGTGTTTGCAGTTAGATTTGTTGTATGTTTGTGTTTGTTTGTAGTTAGATTTGTTGTATGTTTGTGTTGTGGGGTCACCAGTCCCCGAACCGTTTGGGGTTCAACTGGTAGTAGTTTCGGCTACGAGGTCTGACCAGGGACCTAATTCTGGTACCACGGGAGTCAGGAGCCCATGGAACTTCGGTTCCATCCTGACTGTGGTGTGGCCCTTCGGGGAGACACGTGGTGGCTGTGGTTTGTACCCAAATCGCGGGGAGAGTTTCGGCTCGATGTGGAGTTGCATTGCAACCGGGTGCCGTGACCCATAGAACGGAAGGAGTTTTAGATAGGCTCCGCTCCTAACCAAGGGGGGGCACCATGTCCAAATACATGGTGCCTAAATTGGTACTCACATGCTTGCATGTGGGGGCGTTGGTAGACGCATAATATCCACCCAGTGTTTGGAGCACTGTGGGTTTAGGCCGTCAAGGCAGGTACCCGCATTTCTACAAACGCACATCTGTCATTGTGGATCACTTGTGTTTCTCTAGTGATTCAGTGCGGATGTTATTTTTTCGAGCGCTTATTGAAAAATTTTCCCACGTTAGTATCTCGTGAAGTACCAGTGCGATTCTTATAATCACCGTTTAGTGCGTGGAACGGTGAAGCGGTGAAAACGAAAAAATCTTGGCGATCCGACTTATAGGACCCGAGATATCGGTGTTACAGTTTTGGCCTATAATTGGCAGTGTTTTGTATAGCGGCAACTGACCGCGTGGTCATTTAACGGCCCTATACTCAATACACTAGTGCGTGTGTGTGTCCGGAGTACTGGTGTGTGTTCTGTTTGCCAATATATATAGAACGTTGTGTGTAGGTAGACAGAGGCGGAGTTTTTAACTTCGGTATGGCGGGCAAAAGGCCCAGGGCGAGGGGTGCACGGAGCGCATTGGTGTCGGAGACCAGTGATGGAGGTGGCGACGAGGAATCGGTGCCGGTACGAATTGTGCCCTTAGTAAGGCATACAGATTCTGAGTCGTCATCTACCGAGGTTGAAACCGGCGGCGCGGTGAAAAAGCACAAATCGGTGGACTCGCTGCTTGATGGCGAATGTGCACAGGGGAATTTTGTGGTCCCTGCAGCCGTTTCTGCTGCCCCCGCAGTAGGTAGTGGTGCTGCTCCGACCGTTGTGTCAAGGGCCAGCAGGGCCAGGAGCAGGACGACCAGAAGTGTTACAGATGCCAGCGGTGACCACGTGGCCCGCATGAAGACGATTACTGGCGATCTGTGTGAGGTTGTATTAGGTGACGGTGCCAACGTCTCCCTGCCCAAGGCTGTAATAGCTCGTGCCCGGAAGTATGAGACGTTGTTGATGGAACTAGTGGCCGAAAACGAGCGTTTGCGTGGTAAGCTCGAGGTCTACGAGGCTTTTGGGGTTGGCAGAGTCCCATTGGCTGCACCTAGTGCTCCAATGATGCCTTCCCCTGTGGTACCGGGTGTTCGTGCAGCGGTACCTTTAGCACCAGCTGCGAAGGTGCCCAAGCCTCAAGCGACGTGGTCGGTAATAGTGAGAGGGAAAGAGACTTCCACGTCAAAGGAAGTAGTAGAGAAGGTGGTGGAGCAAGTGGCCCCCTCCTTAGGCGTACGTGTACACGAGGTACGGCCTGTGAGTGGTGGTGGTGCCGTCATACGCACCCCATCCGTTGCGGAGAGGCAGAAGATTGCTGACAACAGCAAGTTTTCGGAACTTGGGCTTACCGTTTCGGTGAGTGATAAACTCGGGCCCAGGATTTCAGTACAGCGAGTACATGCCGAAATAACGCCGGACGAGTTCATGGAGGATGTGTATTCGGTGAACCTGAGTGAATCCATGACTCGTGCGGAGTTTGTAAAGTCCGTGAAGCTGGTGAGTTCTTCGTGGCGTGCAGATGGGGGTCCAACGACCGTCGTGCTAGAGTTGCTGCACAGCTGGAGAACTCCGGTGTTTATGTAAAATGGTTCAGTTTTACAGTACGTACACAAGATCTCGTCCAGACCTGTTACAGGTGTTGTGGCTTCGACCACAGGGCGAGTGAGTGCAGGGTTAGAGACGCAGTTTGCCGCTGATGCGGTTTTTCGGGGCATATTGCCCATCAATGCGTGATCGCGCTTAGGTGCAGGAATTGTGAGCTTAAGGGGTTAGCTGCTGACCACTGCATGGTCTCCCTGCAGTGCCCCCTGTATGCTGGCAGGTTAGCGGGAGCGAATGCGCGACACTGAAGACGGAAAGTACGACCATACTTCAGTACAACTGTGGCCGCAGTTATTCCGCGATGTGCGAGTTCGGCCAGACGATGAGGAGGCAGGGTGTGGTCTTTGCACTACGTCAGGAGCCCTTTTATAAGGAATCTCTTGGTGTAGTGCAGGGGTTACCAGGAGGAATGAGGGTATTTACCGACGGTGGTGGAAACTCGGCAGTTATAGTGGACGATATTGCCACTAACTGCACCGTTGTTAGCAGCGGCCAGTACGGAGTTTGCGTGTCGGTGGAAGGTCGAGTAGGGAGATTGCTCCTAGCGAGCATATATTGTCGATTTAGCAGCCCATTGGAACCATATTTAGGGTATATGGATTCGGTGCTACTCCACGAGAGTAGCATTCCGGTAATCCTAGGCATGGATGCGAACGCATGTTCTCGTATGTGGTTCAGTAAGATGGGCATGCAAGCTCCTGGACATCAGAACCACATACGAGGAATTATGCTAAGCGAGTGGCTAGCCGGTAGGAATGTGACGGTCTTAACTGAGCCTAGTAATCTGTATACTTTTGACGGTTAACGACGCAGTACTTGGCCGCAGCCGCGTGGTTAGGCCTGGCGGGGTAAGATGGTGGACGGAGGAGCTGGACATTATGCGTATGAGTTTGAGACGGCATCGGAAGAAATTCCAGAGAGCGAGGCACTCTAATGCCGAGAACTTGCCGCAGCGTAAGGCGACTTACCTGGCAGCGTTACGAGCGTATGAGGCCATGATTATACGCGTCAAGGAGGAAGAGTGGCGAAGATTTGTGCAGGAGAATAGGGATGACCCATGGGGGAAGGTGTATCGGATATGTAGGGGTAAGTCGAAAAGAGTAGACTTTTCTTCCCTACGGGTTGGAGATGTGACACTGTCTTCGTGGAATGAGTGTGCAGGAGTACTGCTGAGTGAGTTCTTCCCGAGGGCAGACCCGACCGATACGCCTCCCCCTGATGGCGAAATGACTGACCCTCCTGTGCTCGAAAGGTTCGAGCTGTCGGACAGTATGTCGAGAGTGAAGTGTAGGTGATCCCCGGGTATTGATGGCATGACCGGCGAAATGTGTAGGGGACTCTGGAATGGCATACCAGAGTATTTATGGGTGCTATTCCAGAAGTGTTGCTCCGAACCTTTTTTCGCGGCTGCCTGGAAGTGTTCAAGAGTGGTGGTCTTGCTGAAGTCTCCTGATAGGGTAAAGAGCGCCCCGCGCTCATACCGTGGTATCAGCCTTCTCCCGGTGCTCGGTAAGGTTATGGAGAGGTTGATGGTAGAGCGCCTGAAGGAGAGCAGCAATTTGGGCACTTCCGAATACCAGTTCGGTTTTAGAGAGGGGTAGAGTGTAGAAGATGCATGGATCCGTTGATCTCTCGACGGCAAAGTATGTCCTAGGAGTTTTTGTGGACTTCAAAGATGCATTTGACCACTTATCGTGGGGATGCATATTGAGGAGGTTGAGAGAAGAATGCTGCCGAGAGGTCCAATTGTGGGCCAGCTACTTCAGGGATAGAAGAGCATGCATAGTAGGTGCGGGCGACACAGTCTGGAGAGATGCCGCTCGGGGGTGTCCACAGGGATCCATTTGCCGTCCATTTGTGTGGAACATGATGCTGGATCCCCTGTTGGGGGCCCTTTGTAGAGGATACAGACTGTGCTCATACGCGGATGACTTACTCATCCTTGTCGAAGGCCAGTCACGTGCTGAGCTGGAGACAAATGGTGAGCGGGTCATGTGTGTAGTGAGTGAGTGGGGAGAGAGTGTAGGTGTTGGAGTTGCTTACGACAAGACAGCGATGATGCTGTTGAAGGGCAAATTGTCGTTGTCACGCCCTCCAGTCATCAGATGTCGCGGAATAAGCATCTCCTACCTTGAGGAGTTTAAATACCTTGGTATAGTGATCAGAGAACGACTGAGTTTTGCTGGGCATCCGCCCTATGTTAGGGAAAAACTTACAGGCGTTGTAAGTTTAGTGAGGCGTGTCCTCAGGACGGACTGGGGCCTTAGTAGGCGGGCTGTGCGTACCATATATGGTGGCTTTTTCTTGGCCTGTGCGGCCTATGGAGCACCCGTATGGTACGACACAGCCATGACTGTAGTCGGTAGAAACCGCATTTTATCCTGCCAGCGCATAATACTGGTAGCCAGTTTGCCGGTATGTGGGACCGTCTCTACGGAGGCACTTCAGGTGTTGTTAGGAGTAGCCCCGCTCAACCTTGAGATCGTCCGTCGGGCGATTCTCTACAAGGTGAAAAGGGGCCTGCCTCTTTTGGAGGCAGATTGGATCGCCACAGGTGATTTTGTGGTGGGCGAGATTGCGTCCGTCAAGGCACATCTTGCGGATTGCGTGGTTTCACGCTGGACGACTAGATGGACAGAGACCGTTAAAGGGCGGGTGACTTACGAATTTATACATGACCCGACGTTCGTACTTGACAGACCTGACTTTGCCTTTGGCTTATTTACGGGATTTTTACTGACGGGACATGGCTCGCTCAATGCATTTTTGCATCGGCGTTTCCTGACGGATACTCCGGACTGTGACTGTGGGACGGGGGTGGAAGACTGGAGGCACATACTAACGCAGTGTCCTTTTTACGACGACATTAGGGATTTAGAGGGTATGGGTATTACTCATGACGGGGGGGACTGGGACTTCAGTAGGGTTTTAGAGGACGATCGGACGTTTGGGCGGTTGGCTCAGTTTGCACGGGGTGCATTTAATAGGAGAAGAGCCAGGGTGAGATAGGGCGTGTCTTCATTCCCTCTGGGAATTCCAAGCCCAACTGAGTTTTATGTTGTTCTGTTGAGTGTTGCGTGTGTGTGTTGTTTTGCAACGTTCATGTTGGCGCGTTTATTTTGTTTTAATTTTATTTTTTTTGCGCTGAAGAGGATTTTTATTTTGTTTGTATTTTTATTTTTGTTTGCTTTGTCCTTATCGCCATTGGTGCCATTTTCGTGAACATTTGCTGCCTTTTTGTTGTATTGTCTGGTGTGCTGGTTGTAGTGTAGAAGTAGTGGGGTTACCAGTCCCCGAACCGTTTGGGGTCCAACTGGTAGTAGTTTCGGCTACGAGGTCTGACCAGAGACTTAATTCTGGTAGCACGGGAGTGGTTGGCCCCCTTGTGGGAGTATCGTGCTGGCTGTGGTTTAAACCCAAATCGCGGGTAGAGCTTTTAGCTCGATGTGGAGTTATATTGCAACCGGGTTCCGAGACCCATAGATCGGTAGGAGTTTAGATAGTCTCCGTTCCTAACCAAGGGAAAAACTATGCCCAAATGCATAGTTTTAAATTGGTACTCGGATGCTTCGGCATACGGGGGCGTTGGTCGACGCATTGTATTCACCCGGTGTTAAGAGCACTGTGAGATTGAGCCATTGTGGCAGGTACTCACATTAATCTAGTACACAATCTGTCATTCGATGCCTTCGCCTGGTTGTGTATAGACGTATTTGCGGTTGAATATTGCTTATCTATAGTGATTCAGCGTGTTTTAGTGGTGTTTTGACTGTAAGTTTTTCACAAAACTTACACGACAAAATCTCGGAAGTTTTTGGACCGATTGGTGAAATTTTTGGATTACCGGCTACCTACAGGCCTGTAGAAGACGGTGATCTAGGTTTCATCAAAATCGGTTGGCGGATCGTAAAGATATAGTTGGATTAGTTCCACTATATTTTTGCGTTCCTGCGTGGTGGTGTGCCCGCTACAGCGGACGGTTGCCGTCGGTAGCCACTCAGTGGTTGTGTGGGTGAATTTCGTGTTTTTTGTGCCGTTTTTAAGTAAAACTTTCACGCCCATATCTCGGTTGTTTGTGGACCGATTGATTCGATTGCACAGCTACAAGTCTGTAGAAGTCGGTGACACAAATTTATTAAAGATCGGTTGGCGGATCGCTGAGATCCGGGCGGATTAGTTTGTGTCCCTTTTTGTGAATTTCTTTTGGGCTGTCCCATAAGAAATACACGTGTGTGTGTGTGGTACCCACGTAAGGGGATAGGCACAGGCTGCCTGTTAAAAACAGGGGTGGGGTGCCGTTTTGTAGAGAGATGCCTCGGAGGAAACTGAGGACCAGGAAGCCTGAGGAGGGGAACAGTGGTTCCCAATCGGTGTACGGGGGGTCCGAGGTGCAGGAGGAGGTGTTGAGTGAGGCAAGCGGGATGCCACCGCCGTCTGGGGCGTTGGTTAGGCACACGGAGTCGGAGCGGTCGTCGACGGAAATGGAGGATGACGCAACGGTGAAGCGGCCAAAGCCGAATTCACCTTTGGTGGCTCGCGCGAGCAGGATGCTTGGTGGTGCTGTGGAGGGGGTGAACCCCCGGTGAAGGAGAGGTTAGATGTCCCAGTGGTGGAGTCTAGGCCGAGGATGAGCAGGCCCAGAAATAGACCGTTGGACGACGGAAATGAGTACGTCGCCCGTATGAAGGCTATCTCTGGTGACCTGAACGAAGTAGTGTTGGCGGACGGCGCTAACGTTGGATTGGCCAGAGCGGTGCTGAGCCATGCCGGTAGGTACGAGGCTCTGTTGATGAAGTTGGTGGCCGAAAACGAGCGGCTGCGTGGGCGGTTGGACGTCTATGAGTGCGATAGGGTTGGTCGAGTGACGCTGGCTGGACAAGTGATGCCTCCCCCCGAAATTCGGTCGAGTAGTCGCCCCGCTGTCCCTGTGGTCGCGCCGGTTCCGATGCCGAAGCCAGTGGACACGTGGTCCGTGGTTGTTAAGGACAGGGGCGTTGCCACGTCTAAGGAAGTAGTGGAGAAGGTGGTGGACCAAGTTGGCCCCACCTTGGGTGTACGCGTGCACGAGGTGCGCCCTACGCGCGATGGTGGTGCGGTTATTCGCACGCCGTCAGTGGCGGAGCGCACGAAAATTGTGCAGAACCCAAAGTTTGCAGAGGTGGGCTTAGAGGTGTCGGTTAACGACAAGCTCGGCCCAAGAGTAGTTGTCCAGAAGGTGCATTCGGAGATTTCTCCGGACACCTTTATGGAGGAGCTCTATGAGCTAAATCTGAAGGAGATGTCGCCTGAGTCCTACAGGAAGTCTGTACGGATGGTCAGTGCTCCCTGGCGTCCTACGGATACGGGGCAGCAGAATGTTGTACTGGAGTGTACCACGAATGTCGCGGAGAGACTGGAGGCCAGAGGCGTTTACGCTAAGTGGTTCCGGTTTATGGTACGTATGCAGGATGCTGTCCCGGCATGCCACAGGTGCCTGGGATTTGACCATCGCGTGCGTGAATGCAGGACGAGGGAGGACGTCTATCGCTGGTGCGGTCACGCGGGGCATTTGGCACATATGTGCCAAAAATAATCTGCGGTGCCGTATCTGCGAGTTGAAGGGATGGCCGGCTGCACATCTTATGATGTCACCGGCGTGTCCAGTGTATGCTGGTTTGATGGCTAGGGCGAACTCACGACATTAACATGGCTGTTACACCAATTATACAATATAATTGTGGTCGCAGCTATCTTGCAATGTATGAGTTCGGGCAGGCCATGAGGAGTAGAGGAGTGTCCCTGGCACTGCTCCAAGAACCCTTTAATGAGGATACTCTTGGGGTGGTCCAGGGTCTGCCTGGAGGAATGCGGTGTTTCACCGATATCGGTGGAAATGCTGCGGTTGTAGTGGACGACATAGACTTGGACTGTACGTTAGTGGATGCTAGCCAGTGGGGTGTATGTGTCTCTGTGAAAGGCAGTTTCGGACGGATGCTGCTGGCTAGTATCTACTGTCGTTTTAGTTGCCCATTGGACCCGTATATGGAGTATATGGATTCGGTGCTACTCCGCGCGAGTAGCTTCCCGCTAATCCTAGCCTTAGACGCAAACGCATGTTCTCGTATGTGGTTCAGTAAGATGAGTAGGCATGCGCCTGGTCATCAGAACCATATACGAGGAATCATGCTCAGCGAATGGTTGGCTGCAAGGAGGGTCGCGGTGATAAATGAACCTACCGATTTATATACTTTCGATGGTCCAATGGGTGCTAGTAACATTGACGTGACGATTGTGAACGAGACGGCTATGACGAACTTTGACTTTGACTGGACGGTACGCGATGACTGGGGTGTAAGTGACCATAATATTATTGATATTATGGTCATCCACCAACGACGGACAACGGAGAGTGTGCCAGTGCGTAAGTGGAGACTCCACAACGCAAACTGGCAGTTTTACGCGGAGATGCTCAGTGAAGCATCGCTTGAAAGTCCTATTGATGGATTTAGGGCTCTGACGGTGGACGAAATGATACGCCTTATAGACCGTTGGATGTGCTCGGTGAACGACGCAGTGCTAGAGCCATGACATAAGGCTACGCCTGGCGGGGTCAAGTGGTGGACCCGTGAGCTGAATTCGATGCGGAGGACCATCAGGCGCCTCAGGAAGCGCTTCCAGAGGGCAAGGCGTTCCAATGCTGAGGATTTAGCTCAGCGTAGAGCAGTGTATCTGGCGGCCCTTAGGGAGTATAAGTCTGTCATCGTCAGAGTCAAGGAGGAGGAGTGGAGGCAGTTCGTGCACGACCACAGGAACGATCCCTGGGGTAAGGTGTACCAGATCTGTCGAGGCAAGCGGAAGAGGACGGAGATCTCATCCCTGAAGGTTGGAGATGACACTTTGACGTCGTGGAAGGAATGTAGTGAGACGCTGCTGGATGTGTACTTTCCAGTATACTCCGGGTCAAGTGTCGGAGATCTCCGGGCCTTGACGGCATGACTGGAGAGATGGTGCGAGCCATGTTTAAGGCGATACCACAGTATCTTAGCACGTTATTTAGCAGGTGTGTCAGTGAAGGATACTTCCCGGAGTCATGGAGGAGTGCGCGTGTTGTGGTCCTACTTAAGTCCCCTGATAAGGTGCGGAGTAACCCCCGCTCTTACCGGGGCATCAGTTTGCTCCCCGTGGTGGGGAAGGTACTAGAGAGGATAATGGTGAATCGGCTTAAGGAGGACACCAACTGGCAGCCTTCTGACTTCCAGTTTGGTTTCAAGGAAGGAAGAAGTGTGGAGGACGAGTGGCTCCACGTTCGTAGCTGTGTTGCTAACACATCTGCTAAATACGTGCTAGGCATATTTGTAGATTTTCGCGGCGCTTTTGACCACCTGTCATGGGGCAGTGTTTTGTGCAGGCTGCGAGAGATTGGCTGTAGAGAGCTGAGCCTTTGGGCCAGCTACTTTAGCAGCAGAAGAGTGTGTGTGGTTGGAGGTAGCGACACAGTCTGGCGTTCTGCCACCCGGGGATGTCCGCAGGGGTCCATCTGTGGTCCATTTGTATGGAACCTCATGATGGACTCCCTGTTGGGGATTCTTTGCGGTGGATACAGGCTGTGTGCGTACGCGGATGACCTCCTTATCCTCATCGAAGGACAGTCTCGTGCTGATCTGGAGAGAAGGGGTGAGGAGGTCATGTGTGTAGTGCGTGAGTGGGGTAGAAGCGTTGGCGTGGATGTAGCTCGTGACAAGACCACGACAATGTTGCTCAAGGGCAAATTGTCTGTGTCGCGTCCCCCGGTGATAAGATGCGGTGATGAGAGCATCAAGCATGTTCGAGAGGTGAAGTACCTCGGTATAATGGTTGGTGAACGGCTGAACTTTATGCAGCATATGCCTTACGTCAAAGGGAGGCTTACGGCGGTGGTCGGCATAGTGAGGCGCATCCTCAGGAGTGAGTGGGGCCTTAGCAGGAGTGCTGTCCGTACCATATATGGTGGTTTGTTCGTTGCTTGTGCGACGTATGGAGCACCGGTATGGTGCGGTACAGCCAGGTCTGTGGTCGGCAGGGAGAAACTTCTCTCTTGCCAGAGGATTGCGATGCTCGCGTGTATGCCGGTCTGCCGTACCGTCTCGACGGACGCTCTGCAGGTTTTTTTGGGCGTGCCTCCCCTTGACTTGGAGGTCGTGAGGCGTACTGTGCTGTATAAAGTTCGGAAGAGGTTGCCGTTGGAGGAAGGCGAGTGGCTGTCTGCAGCTGATGTAGCAGATGGTGACGTGGCACGGATTAAGTTGCTGCTTGCGGAGCATCTTACATCCGTGTGGCAGAGAAGACTGACTGACAGTGACAAAGGTAGGGTGACGTACGCTTTTATTCAAGACGTGACTTTTGTACGGGACAGACCAGACTTTGGCTTCGGCTTGAGTCAGGGATACTTACTGACGGGACATGGCTCTCTTAATGCTTTCTTGCATAAGAGATGCCTGACGGAGACTGCTGACTGTGACTGTGGGAATGGACCGGAGGTACTGACGGACTGTCATTTCTACGATGACATTCGAGACTTGGACGCTATGGGGGTTACATATACTTGGACGGACTTGGACGTTAGTAGGACGTTGACGGATAGACGTACGATGGACAGGATTAGTGTTTGCTCGTGTTGCGTTTGGTAGAAGGAGGGAGCGGGAGTGATGTGTGGGTGTGTGTATGAATGAGTGTGTGTGTGTGTGGTAGATATGTGTGTGTGTTTGTAGTTAGATTTGTTGAATGTTTGTGTTTGTTTGTAGTTAGATTTGTTGTATGTTTGTGTTGTGGGGTCACCAGTCCCCGAACCGTTTGGGTTTCAACTGGTAGTAGTTTCGGCTACGAGGTCTGACCAGAGACCTAATTCTGGTACCACGGGAGTCAGGAGCCCATGGAACTTCGGTTCCATCCTGACTGTGGTGTGGCCCTTTAGGGAGACACGTGGTGGCTGTGGTTTGTACCCAAATCGCGGGGAGAGTTTCGGCTCGATGTGGAATTGCATTGCAGCCGGGTGCCGTGACCCATAGAACGGAAGGAGTTTTAGATAGGCTCCGCTCATAACCAAGGGATGGCACCATGTCCAAATACATGGTGCCTAAATTGGTACTCACATGCTTGCATGTGGGGGCGTTGGTAGACGCATTATATCCACCCAGTGTTTTGGAGCACTGTGGGTTTAGGCCGTCAAGGCAGGTACCCGCATTACGACCAACGTACATCTGTCATTGTGGATCACTTGTGTTTCTCTAGTGATTCAGTGCGGATGTTATTTTTTCGAGCGCTTATTGAAAAATATTCCCACGTTAGTATCTCGTGAAGTACCAGTGCGATTCTTATAATTTTTGCGTCACCGTTTAGTGCGTGGAACGGTGAAGCGGAGAAAACGACAAAATCTTGGTGATCCGATATATAGGACCCGAGATATCGGTGATATAATTTGGTGTATAATTTGCCAATATTTTGTATAGCGGCAACTGACCGCGTGGTGATTTAACGGCCCTATACTCAATACACTAGTGCGTGTGTATGTCCGAAATACTGGTGAGTGTTTGGTTTGCCAATTATATATAAAGTTGTGTGTAGGTAGACAGAGGCGGAGTTTTTAACTTCGGTATGGCGGGCAAAAGGCCCAGGGCGAGGGGTGCACGGAGCGCATTGGTGTCGGAGACCAGTGATGGAGGCGGAGACGAGGAATCGGTGCCGGTACGACTTGTGCCCTTAGTAAGGCATACAGATTCTGAGCCGTCATCTACTGAGGTTGAAACCGGCGGCGCGGTGAAAAAGCATAAATCGGTGGACTCGCTGCTTGATGGCGAAGGTGCAGAGGTGAACTTTGTAGTCCCTGCAGCCGTTTCTGCTGCACCCGTAGTAGGTAGTGGTGCTGCTCCCATCGTTGTGTCAAGGGCCAGTAGGGCCAGGAGCAGGACGACCAGAAGTGTTACAGATGCCAGCGGTGACCACGTTGCCCGCATGAAGACGATAACTGGCGATCTGTGTGAGGTTGTTTTAGGTGACGGTGCCAACGTCTCCCTGGCCAAGGCTGTAATAGCTCGTGCCGGGAAGTATGAGACGTTGTTGATGGAATTAGTGGCCGAAAACGAGCGTTTGCGTGGCAAGCTCGAGGTCTATGAGGCTTGTGGGGTTGGCAGAGTCCCATTGGCTGCACCTAGTGCTCCAATGATGCCTTCCCCTGTGGTACCGGGTGTTCGTGCAGCGGTACCTTTGGCACCAGCTGCGAAGGTGCCCAAGCCTCAAGAGACGTGGTCAGTAATAGTGAGAGGAAAAGAGACTTCCACGTCAAAGGAAGTAGTAGAGAAGGTGGTGGAGCAAGTGGCCCCCTCCTTAGGCGTACGTGTACACGAGGTACGGCCTGTGAGTGGTGGTGGTGCCGTCGTACGCACCCCATCCGTTGCAGAGAGGCAGAAGATTGCTGACTACAGCAAGTTTTCGGAACTTGGGCTTACCGTTTCGGTGAGTGATAAACTCGGGCCCAGGATTTCAGTACAGCGAGTACATGCCGAAATAACGCCGGACGAGTTCATGGAGGATGTGTATTCGGTGAACCTGAGTGAATCCATGACTCGTGCGGAGTTTGTAAAGTCCGTGAAGCTGGTGAGTTCTTCGTGGCGTGCAGATGGGGGTCCAACGACCGTCGTGCTAGAGTTGCTGCACAGCTGGAGAACTCCGGTGTGTACGTAAAACGGTTCACGTTTACGGTACGTACACAATATCTCATCCAGACCTGTTATAGGTGTTGTGGCTTCGACCACAGGGCGAGTGAGTGCAGAATTAGAGACGCGGCTTGCCGCAGATGCGGTTTTTCGGGGCATATTGCCCATCAATGCGTGATCGCGCTTAGGTGCAGGAATTGTGAGCTTAAGGGGTTAGCGGCTGACCATTCTATGGTCTCCCTGCAGTGCCCCGTGTATGCTGGCAGGTTAGCGAGAGTGAATGCGCGACACTGAAGACGGAAAGTACGACCATACTTCAGTACAACTGTGGCCGCAGTTATTCCGCGATGTGCGAGTTCGGCCAGACGATGAGGAGGCAGGGTGTGGTCTTTGCACTACGTCAGGAGCCCTTTTATAAGGAATCTCTTGGTGTAGTGCAGGGGTTACCAGGAGGAATGAGGGTATTTACCGACGGTGGTGGAAACTCGGCAGTTATAGTGGACGATATTGCCACTAACTGCACCGTTGTTAGCAGCGGCCAGTACGGAGTTTGCGTGTCGGTGGAAGGTCGAGTAGGGAGATTGCTCCTAGCGAGCATATATTGTCGATTTAGCAGCCCATTGGAACCATATTTAGGGTATATGGATTCGGTGCTACTCCACGAGAGTAGCATTCCGGTAATCCTAGGCATGGATGCGAACGCATGTTCTCGTATGTGGTTCAGTAAGATGGGCATGCAAGCTCCTGGACATCAGAACCACATACGAGGAATTATGCTAAGCGAGTGGCTAGCCGGTAGGAATGTGACGGTCTTAACTGAGCCTAGTAATCTGTATACTTTTGACGGTTAACGACGCAGTACTTGGCCGCAGCCGCGTGGTTAGGCCTGGCGGGGTAAGATGGTGGACGGAGGAGCTGGACATTATGCGTATGAGTTTGAGACGGCATCGGAAGAAATTCCAGAGAGCGAGGCACTCTAATGCCGAGAACTTGCCGCAGCGTAAGGCGACTTACCTGGCAGCGTTACGAGCGTATGAGGCCATGATTATACGCGTCAAGGAGGAAGAGTGGCAAAGATTTGTGCAGGAGAATAGGGATGACCCATGGGGGAAGGTGTATCGGATATGTAGGGGTAAGTCGAAAAGAGTAGACTTTTCTTCCCTACGGGTTGGAGATGTGACACTGTCTTCGTGGAATGAGTGTGCAGGAGTACTGCTGAGTGAGTTCTTCCCGAGGGCAGACCCGACCGATACGCGTCCCCCTGATGGCGAAGTGACTGATCCTCCTGTGCTCGGAAGGTTCGAGCTGTCGAACAGTATGTCGAGAGTGAAGAGTAGGAGTTCCCCGGCCATTGACGACGTGACCGGAGAAATATATAGGGTACTCTGGAATGGCATTCCAGAGTATTTATGGGTGTTATTCCAGAAGTGTTTCTCCGGGCTGCATGGAAGTGTGCAAGGGTGGTGGTGTTGCAGAAGTCTCCTGATAGGGTGAAGAGCGACCAGGGCTCGTACCATGGTATCAGCCTTCTCCCGGTGATCGGTAAAGTTTTGGAGAGGTTGATGGTAGAGCCCCTGAAGGAGAGCAGCAACTTGGGCACTTCCGAATACCAGTTTGGTTTTAGAGAGGGGAAGAGTGTAGAGGATGCATGGCTCCATTGGAGAAGATTCGTTGATTTGTCGACATCAAAGTATGTCCTAGGAGTCTTCGTAGACTTTAAAGGTGCGTTTGACCACTTGTCGTGGGGATGCATATTGAGGAGATGAAGAGAGGTAGGCTGTAGAGAGGTTGAATTGTGGGCCAGCTACTTCAGTGGTAGAAGAGCGTGCATTGTAGGTGCGGGCGACACAGTCTGGAGAGACGCCGCTCGGGGGTGTCCACAGGGATCCATTTGCGGTCCATTTGCGTGGAACATGATGCTGGATCCCCTGTTGGGGGCCCTTTGTAGAAGATACAGACTGTGCGCATACGCGGATGACTTACTCATCCTTGTTGAAGGCCAGTCACGTGCTGAGCTGGAGACAAATGGTGAGCGGGTCATGTGTGTAGTGAGTGAGTGGGGAGAGAGAGTAGGAGTTGGAGTTGCTTACGACAAGACAGCGATGATGCTGTTGAAGGGCAAATTGTCGTTGTCACGCCCTCCAGTCATCAAATGTCGCGGTGTAAGCATCTCCTACGTTGAGGAGGTTAAATACCTTTGTATAGTGGTCAGAGAACGACCCAGTTTTGCTGGGCATCCGCCCTATGTTAGCGAAAAGCTTACAGGCGTTGTAAGTTTAGTGAGGCGTGTCCTCAGGACGGACTGGGGCCTTAGTAGGCGGGCTGTGCGTACCATATATGGTGGCCTTTTCTTGGCCTGTGCGGCCTATGGAGCACCCGTATGGTACGACACAGCCATGACTGTAGTCGGTAGAAACCGCATATTATCCTGCCAGCGTATAATACTGTTAGCCTGTTTGCCGGTATGTAGGACCGTCTCTACGGAGGCACTTCAGGTGTTGTTAGCATTATCCCCGCTCGACCTTGAGATCGTCCGTCGGGCGATTCTCTATAAGGTGAAAAGGGGCCTGCCTCTTTTGGAGGCAGACTGGATCGCCACTGGTGATTTTGTGGCGGGCGAGATTGCGTCCGTCAAGGCGCATCTTGCGGATTGCGTGGTTTCACGCTGGACGACTAGATGGACCCGACGTTCGTACTTGACAGACCTGACTTTGCCTTTGGCTTACATGGACATGGCTCGCTCAATGCATTTTTGCATCGGCGATGCCTTGAGGATACTCCGGACTGTGACTGTGGGACGGGGGTGGAAGACTGGAGGCACATACTGACGCAGTGTCCTTTTTACGACGACATTAGGGACTAAGAGGGTATGGGTATTACTCATGACGGGGCGGTATGGGACTTCAGTAGGATTTTAGAGGACGATCGCACGTTTGGGCGGTTGGCTCAGTTCGCACGGGGTGCGTTTAATAGGAGAAGAGCCAGAGTGAGGTAGGGCGTGTTTTCATTCCCTCTGGGAATTCCAAGCCCAACTGAGTTTTATGTTGTTCTGTTGAATGTTGCGTGTCTGTGATGTTTTGCAGCGTTCATGTTGGCGCGTTTATTTTGTTTTATTTTCTCTTTTTTTTTGGCGCTGAAGAGGATTTTTATTTTGTTTTTATTTTTATTTGTGTTTGTTTTGCCCTTATCGCCATTGGTGCCATTGTCGTGAACATTTGCTGCCTTTTTGTTGTATTGTCTGGTGTGCTGGCTGTAGTGTAGAAGTAGTGGGGTTACCAGTCCCCGAACCGTTTGGGGTTCAACTGGTAGTAGTTTTGGCTACGAGGTCTGACCAGAGACTTAATTCTGGGAGCACGGGAGTGGTTGGCCCCCTTGTGGGAGTATCGTGCTGGCTGCGGTTTAAACCCAAATCGCGGGTAGAGCTTTTAGCTCGATGTGGAGTTGTATTGCAACCGGGTGCCGAGACCCATAGATCGGTAGGAGTTTAGATAGTCTCCGTTCGTAACCAAGGGAAAAACTATGCCCAAATGCATAGTTTTAAATTGGTACTCGGATGCTTCGGCATACGGGGGCGTTGGTCGACGCATTGTATTCACCCGGTGTTAAGACCACTGTGAGATTAGGCCATTGTGGCAGGTACTCACACTAATCTGTAACACATATATGTCATTGTGGATCACTTGTGTTTCTCTAGTGGTTCAGTGCGGATGTTATTTTTTCGAGCGCTTATCGAAAAAGATTCCCACGCGATTAACTCAGAAAGTACCAGTGCGATTTTGATAATTTTTACGTCAGCGTTTAGTGAACGGTGAAGCGTGTAACGCAAAAATCTAGGTGATCCGACATATAGGACCCAAGATATCGGTGTTACAGTTCCGGTCTATAATTGGCAGTATTTTGTATAGCGGCAACTGACCGCGGGGTCATTTAACGGCCCTATGCCCAATACGCTAGTGCGTGTGTGTTTCCGGAGTACTGGTGAGTGTTTGTTTGCCATTTATATATAGAACGTTGTGTGTAGGTAGGCAGAGGCGGAGGTTTTGCTTTCGGTATGGCGGGCAAAAGGCCCAGGGCTAGGGGTGCACGGAGCGCATTGGTGTCGGAGACCAGTGATGGAGGTGAAGACGAGGAATCGGCGCCGGTACGAGTTGTACCCTTAGTGAGGCACACAGATTCTGAGTCGTCATCGACGGAGGTTGAAACCGGCGGCGCGGTGAAAAAGCATAAATTGGTGGACTCGCAGCTTGATAGCGAAGGTGCAGAGGTGCATTTTGTGGTCCCTGCAGCCGTTTCTGCTGCCCCCGTAGTAGGTAGTGGTGCTGCTCCGACCGTTGTGTCAAGGGCCAGCAGGGCCAGGAGCAGGACGACTAGAAGTGTGACAGATGCAAGCGGTGACCACGTTGCCCGCATGAAGACGATAACAGGCGATCTGTGTGAGGTTGTTTTAGGTGACGGTGCCAACGTTGGCCTGGCCAAGGCTGCAATAGCCCGTGCCGGCAAATATGAGACGTTGTTGATGGAATTAGTGGCCGAAAACGAGCGTTTGCGTGGTAAGCTCGAGGTCTATGAGGCTTGTGGGGTTGGCAGAGTCCCATTGGCTGCACCAAGTGCTCCAATGATGCCTTCCCCTGTGGTAGCAGGTGTTCGTGCAGCGGTACCTTTGGCACCAGCTGCGAAGGTGCCCAAGCTTCAAGAAACGTGGTCCGTTATAGTGAGAGGAAAGGAGACTTCCACGTCAAAGGAAGTAGTAGAGAAGGTGGTGGAGCAAGTGGCCCCCACCTTAGGCGTACGTGTATATGAGGTACGGCCTGTGAGTGGCGGTGGTGCCGTTATACGCACCCCGTCCGTTGCGGAGAGGCAGATGATTGCTGGCAACAGCAAGTTTTCTGACTTTGGCTTACTGTTTCGATGAGTGATAAACTCGGGCCCAGGATTTCAGTACAGCGGGTACATGCCGAAATCACGCCTGACGAGTTCATGGAGGATGTTTATTCGATGAACCTGAGTGAATCCATGACTCGTGCAGAGTTTGTAAAGTCCGTGAGGCTGGTGAGTTCTCCTTGGCGTGCAGATGGGGGTCCAACGACCGTCGTGCTAGAGTGCACCCCCAGAGTTGCTGCACAGCTGGAGAACTCCGGAGCAGAGTAACAAGCCGAGCGAATTTGAGCCGCCGCCGCCGGTAGTTTTTTTATACTTCAAGCCGCCGCCGATTTGATCGGCTAAAATCGGCTTAAAATATGAGCCGATTAACTTGTAGCCGCCGATTTTTTCGTTAGGTGTACTTAAAAGCGTTAATGTAACCAGTAAATAACACCGGTAGCGAGATACTTGGTAGTTGTACTCATTATGATGATTTGTACAAGACTGTCTAACATGACGCCTAGTTCCGGCATAAAACGAGAATGACAGACATATAAAAGTAGTGACAATGGCACAAAAATCGATTGATTATTTTTTCAACAAACCTAAAGAAGGTGAAACTGACTGACGAACAACGCGAAGAATTCGGGAACGAACAAAACCTGGCGTTTTATCAGAAATTGGTAAAACAGAAAGAATATGCGAAAGAACATGCAAACATTTTTCCATGTTACTGGGCCGGCTCCGAATGCTGGAATCATTTTTAACCTTTCATCATTGGAGGCAGAACCATTTTAAAGGGTTATAGATTTTATTTTCACTGCTTCGAAGAAAATATTCTTCTTAAAGCGTAAGTTTAAGTTATCTTTTTTATTTTTAAATGATATTTTAAAATGTTAGTACAAATGCAGTTTAACCCTAGTGAGATGACGTACGTCTCTGAGACGTATAAGAAATAAGCATTTATTTATTTCTATGATTTTTAAGGGGAATACTGTTCGTCGGTTTTGCAGTTTAAAAATTGAGGGGTTTTCCTTAGATAGCAATTTCTATAGATAGAGCAAGATTTAATCTTATTAATTTGAAACGAATTTTATTTTAAAACATTTTGGAACCTTTACTAATTAGTCCTCAAACTAGCATGTCTTTAAGACGTATGGTTATCTTTTATTTATAAAAAAAATAAGGATATCTTTTTAGGGTTAACCACATAGTTTCTGAGATATAGTCGTTCAAATTTTCAATATAATATATATATCTTCGTGGTTTATTATCGGATAGGGTTGTCATTGGGAAGATTATGTAAACCCCTTTGAACCAATGTCTAATTATTACGATTTCATTCAGCCACTGTGGGGCGGTTTCAAGTTTTGGTCCAAACATTTTGGCAAAATATGAACCACGGTACAATATGTCTCATGAACCCTGGAAACACCAAAGGTACACAAGTTCAAAAAACCATATTTTGAAAAATTATTTCAATAAATTCGCGCGATGTTTTTAAAATAATTTTTCAAAATGGGCGATTTCGCCGTTCTCTAATTTTATTTTTTTTTAAATCCCGTCCCAACGGCTGCAGTTTTCCCAATAGTTTTGGAATATAAAATATATCATCATTATTCTGGGGTGTAAAAGGTTCAAGAGACAAATAATACCGCAAATTCAAGCTTGAAGTCTTACCTTGAGAATATCTTATAAAACTATACACCTCAAATGGATTATATTTTGACATAATGAGCTTTTTCACACTCCATGGGCAAATCTAAAATCCTAAAAGGGACAAAAAATCTGGCATATGTGGGTAAAGTGAATTTGTTCCAAAATTTCTATTGATTGACAAAAAAGTGTTACATTGTTAAAAATTTTCATTTCATAAATCTTTTCTCACATTTTCTGATAAAGATTTTTGTTTCGAATTTTATATATTTACAAATAAAAATGAAAAAATGAAAAAGGAAACAAACAACTTTTTTTTAATACTTATTTAAAAAATTTACCTCAAGTTCTTATAAAACAACAAGCAAAATAAAATTAAAAGTTAAAAGAAAGCGTAAACATAAAATATCATTTGAAACAAAAAATAAAATATGTATATACAGAGCATAGAATAATACATACATAGATAAACTCATTCTCTCATCTGACATTTCATTTCACACTCTTCATCGTAGGTTTGTGGAAATGGGAGCAATTAAATTTGAAATTAACTTACAGCAGGTGGAGTTACAAAATATGTTCACTTAACTTTTTCCTGTCGTTTTGGTGTAGAACTGAAAAATTTAAATATATTTTGCACTTTTTTGTTGACTTTTATCGTTGTTAAACATTTGTATTGTATTTAACACAACTAGTTTGTCACAAAAACACGAAATTCGGTTGTTGTTCCTTTGTTGATCGTTGTATACTATTGCCACTATCTGGTATTATTGAACCCATATTTTCCACCATCCAGTGTTTACTTTCCATCGTACCTATGACGTATACTTTATTGAGCAAATAAAAGTTTCTATGGTATGTATTATTCTATGATACAGACGGCAGAGAGGAATTTAGGATAGAGTAATTTATTCTCTCATTTTTTTTATTTTCATGGGTATGGTTGCAAGTGAACATTGGATGGTTGAAAGCATGGGTTCAATGATACCAGATTGAGGCAACAGTATACAACGTCCACCAAACTAATAACAACCGAATTTGGTATTTATGTTGCAAAATAGTTGTGTTAAATACAATACATAGGTATACCAACGACAAAAATCACTAAAAATGTACAAAATACATTTAAATTTCACAGTTCCATACGAAAACGAAATGAAAGAGTTAAATCAACCGTTCTTGTACCTCCACCTGATAACTTTTAAATCAGAAATGTAATTATTTGTGCCTTTTTGCAATTGTGATTCTTTTGTTATTTAACAATTACAATTAACACTCGCACTAACACTGTTTTTACACGACCAAAAAAATTGTTGACTGCAAGCCCAAAATTGAGCCGCCGCCGGCAAAAATTCACAACGGCCGGCTAAAAACTTCAGAGCCGCCGCCGCCGACGATATGGCCTCGGCTTGTTTCTCTGCTCCGGAGTGTACGTGAAATGGGTCAGGTTTACGGTACGTACACAAGATCTCGTCCAGACCTGTTATAGGTGTTGTGCCTTCGACCACAGGGCGAGTGAGTATAGGGTTAGAGACGCAGTTTGCCGCAGATACGGTTTTTCGGGGCACATTGCCCATCAGTGTGTTAATGCGCTACGATGCAGAAATTGGTCTTAAATGAGTCTAGTAATCTGTATACCTTTGACGGTCCAATGGGTGCTAGCGATATCGATGTGACGGTAGCGAACGCGGCAGCGATGTCTGCCTTTGCCTTCAATTGGAAGGTGATTGACGAGTGGGGCATAAGTGACCACAATATTGTGGAGATTATGCTCTCATGCCAGAGACGGACAATCGAACCCCCGCCACTGCGTAAGTGGCGTCTTTATGACGTGAATTGGAGCCACTATGCGGGGTGCATGAGGGACGCAGCGTCAGTATGCACCCTTGCTGAGTTCAGGGCACTAACGGTCGATGAAATGGTTAGCCTAGTCGACCGTTGGATGTGTTCTGTTAACGACGCAGTACTTGGAAGCAGCCGCGTGGTTAGGCCTGGCGGGGTAAGATGGTGGACGGAGGAGCTGGACATTATGCGTAGGAGTTTGAGACGGCATCGGAAGAAATTCCAGAGAGCGAGGCGCTCTAATGCCGAGAACTTGCCGCAGCGTAAGGCGACTTACCTGGCAGCGTTACGAGCGTATGAGGCCATGATTATACGCGTCAAGGAGGAAGAGTGGCGAAGATTTGTGCAGGAGAATAGGGATAACCCATGGGGGGTGTATCGGATATATAGCGGTAAGTCGAAAAGAGTAGACTTTTCTTCCCTACGGGTTGGAGATGTGACACTGTCTTCGTGGAATGAGTGTGCAGGAGTACTGCTGAGTGAGTTCTTACCGAGGGCAGACCCGACCGATACACCATGGGGAGGTGTATCGGATATGTAGGGGTAAGTCGAAAAGAGTAGACTTTTCTTCCCTACGGGTTGGAGATGTGACACTGTCTTCGTGGAATGAGTGTGCAGGAGTACTGCTGAGTGAGTTCTTACCGAGGGCAGACCCGACCGATACGCCTCCCCCTGATGACGAAGTGACTGATCCTCCTGTGCTCGAAAGGTTCGAGCTGTCGGACAGTATGTCGAGAGTGAAGAGTAGGAGATCCCCGGGTATTGATGGCATGACTGGCGAAATGTGTAGGGGACTCTGGAATGGCATACAAGAGTATTTATGGGTGTTATTCCAGAAGTGTTTCTCCGAAGCATATTTCCCGGCTGCCTGGAAGTGTTCAAGAGTGGTGGTCTTGCTGTAGTCTTGCTGAAGGGTAAAGAGCGACCCGCGCTCATACCGTGGTATCAGCCTTCTCCCGGTGCTCGGTAAGGTTATGGAGAGGTTGATGGTAGAGCGCCTGAAGGAGAGCAGCAACTTGGGCACTTCCGAATACCAGTTTGGTTTTAGAGAGGGGAAGAGTGTAGAGGATGCATGGCTCCATGTGAGAAGATTCGTTGATCTCTCGACATCAAAGTATGTCCTAGGAGTCTTCGTAGACTTGAAAGGTGCGTTTGACCACTTGTTGTGGGGATGCATATTGAGGAGATTAAGAGAGGTAGGCTGTAGAGAGGTTGAATTGTGGGCCAGCTACTTCAGTGGTAGAAGAGCGTGCATTGTAGGTGCGGGCGACACAGTCTGGAGAGACGCCGCTCGGGGGTGTCCACAGGGATCCATTTGCGGTCCATTTGCGTGGAACATGATGCTGGATCCCCTGTTGGGGGCCCTTTGTAGAAGATACAGACTGTGCTCATACGCGGATGACTTACTCATCCTTGTCGAAGGCCAGTCACGTGCTGAGCTGGAGACAAATGGTGAGCGGGTCATGTGTGTAGTGAGTGAGTGGGGAGAGAGAGTAGGCGTTGGACTTGCTTACGACAAGATAGCGATGATGCTGTTGAAGGGCAAATTGTCGTTGTCACGCCCTCCAGTCATCAGATGTCGCGGAGTAAGCATCTCCTACGTTGAGGAGGTTCAATACCTTGGTATTGTTGTAAGAGAACGACTTAGTTTTGCCGGGCATCCGCCCTATGTTAGCGAAAAGCTTACAGGCGTTGTAAGTTTAGTGAGGCGTGTCCTCAGGACGGACTGGGGCCTTACTAGGCGGGCTGTGCGTACCATATATGGTGGCCTTTTCGTGGCCTGTGCGACCTATGGAGCACCCGTATGGTACGACACAACCATGACTGTAGTCGGTAGAAACCGTGTATTATCCTGCCAGCATATTATTTTGTTAGCCTGTCTGCCGGTATGTAGGACCGTCTCTACTGAGGCATTACAGGTGCTATTAGGAGTAGCCCCACTCGGCCTTGAGATCGTCCTTCGGGCGATTCTCTATAAGGTGAAAAGGGGCCTGCCTCTTTTGGAGGCAGATTGGATCGCCACTGGTGATTTTGTGGTGGGCGAGATTGCGCTCGTCAAGGCGCATCTTGCGGATTGCGTGGTTTCACGCTGGACGACTAGATGGACAGAGACCGTTAAAGGGCGGAACGTGACCCGACGTTCGTACTTGACAGACCTTGACAAAGAGGCCTCTACTTCTAAGGAGGTCGTGGACAAGGTGGTGGAGCAAGTTGCGCCCTCCTTGGGTGTCAGAGTACACGAAGTACGTGCAGCGAGTAGCGGTGGTGCCATTATCCGCACCCCTCGGTGGCTGAGCGGCAGAAAATAGCAGAGAGCGGCAAATTCTCGGAGGTGGGCCTGGTTGTGTCTGTGAGTGACAAACTAGGGTTTAAGGAGGCAGTGTGCCACAGGTGCGGATTTGCGGGTCACTTGGCCCAGCAGTGCTCCAGCGCGTTGCGATGCCGTAATTGCGAAATGAAGGGGTGGACGTCTGACCACTCTATGATGCCATTGTATGCTGGTAGAGTTGCGAGGAGTAACGCACGACATTAAAATGGATAATACGACCATTATACAATTTAATTGTGGTCGGAGCTATGCGGTGATGTGCGAGTTGGGGCAGATGATGAGGAGGTGTGGTGAGCGGTACGCGTTGCTGCAGGAACCTTTTTATAAGGCTGCCTTAGGCGTGGTGCAGGGTTTACCTAGCGGCATGCGTGTCTTCACAGATGTAGGCGGAAAGTCTGCGGTGGTAGTGGATGACGCAGACACCGACTGTACCGTGGTCAGCTGCACTGAGTATGGCGTGTGTGTCTCTCTGGAAGGTGCCCTTGGTCGTCTCTATTTGTCTAGTGTGTATAGCCGTTTTAGCAGCCCATTGGAACCATATCTTGGGTATATGGACTCGGTGCTACTCAGCGCGAGTAGCATTCCGGTAGTCCTTGGACTAGATGCGAACGCATGTTCTCGTATGTGGTTCAATAAGATGGGCAGGCATGCTTCTGCCCATCAGGAGTAGCATTCCGGTAGTCCTTGGACTAGATGCGAACGCATGTTCTCGTATGTGGTTCAATAAGATGGGCAGGCATGCTTCTGCCCATCAGGACCACATACGAGGAACCATGCTAAGCGAGTGGCTAGCCGGAAGGAATGTTGCGGTGCTGAACCTGCCGAGTGAGTTAGATAGTGAGATAGATGTTTCGCTTGCGAATGGTGTTGCGTGTTCGTCGTATGTGTGTGATTGGCGTGTGAGAGACGACTGTGGCATCGGTGATCACAACGTGATATACATCATGTTGTCCACTTAGCGGAGAAGTGTTGCAGCTGCGCCACTGCGTCGGTGGCGTCTGAACGAGGCGAATTGGCGTCACTACGCGGACCGTTTTGCGGAAGAAGCTGCAGGCTGCCCTCTGGAGACTTTCAGGGCACTCGAAGTCGACGAGATGCTAGGGCTGATCGATCGCTGGATGGTAGCGACGAATGATGCTGTGCTCGGCCGCAGCCGTGTGGCTAGGCCTGGTAGCGTTAAGTGGTGGAGCCAAGAGCTTGACGAGATGCGGAGATCACGTTTCTTATATTTACGATAGTCGTCTCAAACGATTGTCTCAAATGTAGCAAATGTCAGAATTTTTTTTCAGGTTTTGCTTAATTAGATTAATGGGAGACTTCTGTGGATTTAAATTTAACATTAGTAACTTAATCGTGAACGAAACTTAGAATTTTCTTCACTTTTCCTTCGTACTCTTTGCACAAAACTCCAAATCTGTGCATTTATTTGTAAAAAGCACAACGAGTATTACGTTACGCCCGAGATGGGTCGACTAACAGACAATTAAGAGGAGCAGTGATAAAACTCCGACGTTTTTCGATTACGACACAACGGACAACGACGGAAAAGCTGTAGTCAACTCAGAAATCAGTGAATTGCTTTCTAAAGAGCACTTTATTCAGTCTGTCAAAAATCTTTTGGACTTGCTCAATCCTGTAGCAGTTCTCATCGAAAATTGCTCAATTGCTGATGCAATTGAAACATAGATTGATCTCCTTGATGACGCAACAATAGAGTTATATGAAATAGCAAGATGACGAAGGTGTTGAAGAAGTTTTAAACCCAGAACTAAAATTCCGTTTCAACAGCATTTGGTTCCATCAACCATGAAGTAACTGTGCAAATAGCCAGACCGGTTGTGGTGGATCTCCAACGAAAATTCCCAAACGAATTAATATCCAGAGACTCTACTTTCCGCTGGCCCCCAAGGTCAACTGACCTGCCTGCAGCAGACTATTTGATGGGGTTATATCAAGCAAGAGGTGTACAAAGCGAAACAAAGGAATTTGACTGAATTGAAGCAGTCCATTAAATCAATAATTGAGTCGATCCCGAATTCAACCCTTCGGGCCGGAATGAATAATTTTCTGATCAGGTGTCGAATATGCGAGGGTAGGAAGGTCATTTATGGTCTTTCGTCTCCAAAACCAATTAATTATATAAAATAAAATTCTATTTTCTATACAATAAAAAAAGAAACATTGGTTAAAAATAGTTATTAGAATTTCTCATTGTAGCACAGCTCTGTAGTAAACGTAGTTTTTGATGTTGTTTTTGCTCTTTAAATCTGCAGAACCTTTAAGAACCTAAGTAAATTATAGAGAAGAAGTAATTGGCGATACGGCGCACTACGAATATCTTCAAAAGCGTTACAGGGTCCGAGTTACAAGCGTTAGGACCGTATATAAATTATTTTATATTACGTATATAAATTATTTTTTCCATATTAGGAAAAGACCAATCTACGAATCAATCTAAAAAGAACTACAAAACTACCCCACACAAATTAGATCACGGCTCGATTTTAACTACTCTCCTGTTATCCTTCATTCTCAATAGAACTTAGAGTTTCATTATTCCTAAAAGAAAATTATTATTCAATAAAAAAAGGAACAAGGAATCTTAAAGCTATACTTACAAATATTACTTTATAATAATACAAATTGCTGAGGTTGCTGCAGGTTTGGGTGGTGATGTTACTGCTCCTGATGTTGTGAAGGCTGTTGTTGATGTTGCAACTGATTTTTTCTTTTGTTGACAAATTGTAATTCGTTTGGCCGCAATTAATGATGATTTTCAACTAAAGTATGTATTGATCGATGTTCTTCAAAAGCTTTTGTTTCTGAGTGTTTCATTGGCCCTTATTTGTTTATATTATTCGGGTTTATTGGCCTTACTGTCGATTTTTTTTGTTTTCAGATTCTGTCAATTGTCTAACCAACTTTCACATACATAGATTAGACGGCTAAAGAGATCAGCTGATGGGGTCTTTGCAAAATGTTAAGTTGTTAAATATATGCTGCTGAGCCGTATAACATTCTACCACTGCTATTTTAATTTTTGTTCCTGAATACAATTTGCCATCCATGGATTCGTCCAATTTCCTGTTTCATATTCATTGGTTACACCCACTACTCCGTCGTTGCTGCCGTTTATCGTTCCTGATTTCACTGGTGTCATAATTCTCGTTAAACTTTCCTGTTTGTATTGCTCCTGCTGTTCCGGTTTGTTCCTGCGTTCCCATGTTGATTTATATAACTTCTGCGCCTTGTATTACTGCGTTCTTGTAGTTACGCTAATCCTGTTGTTGCGTTCAAATATTTTCGCCTGTGTTTAATGCATTTTTCTTATTTTTTTCAATTTTCTTGTTATTGTTTTTTTTTTTGTTTTTTTCCAGTTGTTATTATTGTCAGCAGATGCTTAATTTATTAATTTTACAATTCTTTATTGTTCCGCTCTTTAATTATATTTTTGTTTTTTTTTTTAAGTTTTAAAATTTTTTTTCACAAGCTAATTTTGTGTTGCATGTAGATTATATAATACATTATTTTATGTCCGGCTATTTGTAGCTGACGAAATAAATATCCTTTTTTTGTCATTTTATTTTAAACGCATGCCGTGTTGCTTTTGATTGTTAAAATTCATCAAAATTCCGGTCCCAAACAATTATCAAACAATTGTTTTCGTACGAAATAACTTTGGCGTAACAAAGAGCTGAGTACCAAGCAAATGGAAAGTGAGCGAAATTTTCGGATCATGAAATTTTCGTTATTTTTTATACACAACGAAAATTTCATGAAAAGTGAATACCCGGCTTTAGGTTTCACTTTGCTTGCTTGCTCTTATTTTGTTATAGTTGTAGTGGGTTGGTGACTAGTCTTAGAATGGACCGTTCAAACGATTTTTTTTCTTCCCTTGTTTTATACACCTATTTGGTACATTAATTCATGTAATGATTGTATTATAAAATTATAATTTATTTTAAAATATTTTATTCACTAGTATTTGTTTTTGTGAAACTTTTGTTTCTTTTCTTAAGTTTTTGATTGCACAAATTTGAATGTACAAATTTCCAGTTCTATGGTTTTTTTTATTTAACTTTTTATGGTTTTAACAACTTTTTTTTATCAAATAATTACTTTTTCTTTGGGAATTCTCCACTATAAATTTAATTATTTTAATTAGTCTCTTTTTTCCACCTTTCTTTACTAGAGTTTAACAGCCAAAGTCACGATGTCGAACGTTAACGTTCGCTTCCTTTCTGTGCAACCAACAAACGAACGAAAACATATACGATTCAGTACAAAATCGGACCCCACTTACACCCTCACCAACAAAATCAAAGCGAATGAAGCCAGTCCGTCACTTTCGATTCAAAAAGCGACTCACTATGTTTCGATTTGTCGTTCGCATGGTTTCACGTGTGTTTATGTGGTTGTTGTTCAAAGCAATAACATGAAGTTGACGTTCGCCATTTAATTTCGGAGCAAGAGAGAAGATTACGAGGAACCAGTATCTGCAGGTGCTGCAAAATTGTTTTTGTTTCAAGCTTTTATTTGATTTTCAGCTATGCGACAACCAAAAGACAAGTGTCTGGTTTTGATATTTTCGTTCGGCTAGCCGACAGCGAAAATAGTTAGTGGCTTCCGATTTTGTAAACACTCAACCACACAATAACCTTTAAAGCCAAGGATGAAAACGAAAGTGAGTGGCTGGCTTTCGTACGCTAAGATTTTCTTTCGAGATCGTGACTTCGACTGTAAAGGATCCAAAACAGTACCAAATTTTAAAAAAGAAGAAACAGGTTGTATGCCGTTTTATACTATAAATGTTCCGAACAAATACCGCCCGACAGTACTTGTTAATTCCCTTGCATGTTGTTTCGGCATCATATTCACATATAACTTCGACAAATTGCACAGGGTGACAAAATGAAGATTTTTTTCTGCGGTTCAACTTTTTGGAGTCAATTTAGATGTATGAGATAGTGATGTTCTTATCCTATAATTCACTTTTTTTGAATTGACTCTGGTTCTCGAGATAAACCACTATTTTAAAAATGAAGGAGGTTTCAAAACACATTTTAGCATAACTGAAGAACAGTTTGTCCGATTTGGTTAAGTAAAAAATGTGAAAATCCGCTGCTAAAATACCTTCAATTTACACGTACAATGTTTTTTGAGAAAGTCAATAGTTTCGAAAATATTCAGAAAGTGCTTCCAAAAAAAATTTTTTTCATTGAAAATTTAAAATTTTTTTCTCGTTTTAAAATTCATAAAAAATCTAAAATGTCACAAATGCTATATTTTCGTCTTTAGTTTTAAACATAGATATGTTACAAATAAAACTAGCCATATTTCAATAAAATCGATTAACAAGTTTTGCTTTAATTCACAATTAAGTGATGGTATCTCATTTTGATAAATTTTTTAAATGAATATTAATAACACAAATATTCCATAGCTATAAAAATCACGACACATAATTATAACAACTTAAGTAGGTTAAATAGACGATATGTGACAGATAAGTGAATAAATACGTACATATGTCAAAAAATATTGAACTGTAATACTTTGTTAATCCTAGTGTTGAAAGTGAAAAGGTAAGACTTATCCACAATAAAATTAAAAAAATATTAAAAAATAATAAAATTACTCAATTTATAAGGCATTGCTTATGATGAGCTCTTTACGTAAATCTTGTGCTAATAACCCCGACCATTTCTGCTACATATGTGGTAAATATTGTGCAGAAAAGCAACTAAATAATATTACAGCTTTTGTAAAACAAGCTTATAAGGCTTATTTTGGACAAGAACTTCGACAACAAGACAAATGTTGGGTCCCACATAAAGTTTGTAAAACTTGTGTCGAGTCACTTCGATATTGGAGCAAAGGACAACGCAAAGGGCTTCCGTTTGGAATACCGATGGCGTGGGCAGAGCCAAGAAACCACCTTGATGATTGTTACTTTTGCGCTGTAAATGTAAAAGGCATGAACCGATATAAAAAGCGGTCTTGGTTCAAATATTCTAATGATGTTGAAATGTTAGATAGTCACAATGACAGCAATAGTGAGTATGAGTTCGAAGAATGCAGTTCTACATTTCAAGGATTTTCTCAAGGTGAGCAGAATGACTTAATTCGAGATTTAAATTTATCGAAAAAATCAGCTGAACTTCTTGCATCAAGACTAAAAGAAAAACGTTGCATTCAGCCTGGCGTAACAATAACTACTTACCGAAATAGAGAGCGAGACATCCTTCCATTCTTTACCGAGGCGAACGGTATTGTATATTGTAATGATATTTCTGGGCTTTTAAATTTAATGGGCCTTCCAATATACCACCCTAAAGACTGGAGACTTTTTATATACAGCTCAAAAAAAAGTTTAAAGTGTGTGTTACTACATAATGGAAATAAATTGGCTTCGATTCCAATAGGTCATTCGACTAAACTTAAAGAAGACTATGAAAACGTGAAACTGGTGTTAGAGAAGATTTCATATCATCAACACAAGTGGTCCGTCTGTGTAGATTTAAAAATGGTAAACTTTTTATTGGGTCAGCAAAGTGGATACACTAAATATCCCTGTTTTCTATGTCTATGGGACAGTCGTGCAAAAAATGAACACTGGAGCAGGACAAACTGGCCATCAAGAATGAATATGACTGTAGGAAAAGTTAACATCGTTCATGAACCTTTGATAAGTCGAGAAAAAATCATTCTTCCACCACTCCACATTAAACTTGGCCTTATGAAACAGTTTGTCAGAGCTCTCGATACGAATGGCGATTGCTTTAAATATATTTGTCAAACATTTCCTGGTCTTAGTACAGAAAAGCTAAAAGCAGGCGTTTTTGACGGGCCACAAATCCGTACTCTTATAAACATCGATGATTTCACAAATCACATGAGTCAGGTGGAAGTAGAAGCATGGATAAGCTTTGTATCAGTTGTCAAACACTTTTTGGGGAATAACAAAGCTAAAAACTATGCCGAAATTGTTAGCAAAATGCTCCACAATTTCCAAAAACTAGGAGCTAATATGAGTATAAAAGTGCATTATTTGCACAGTCATTTGGATAAATTTCCTGAGAACCTCGGCGATTATAGTGAAGAACAAGGGGAACGATTTCACCAGGACATCAAGATCATGGAGGAAAGATACCAAGGCCGGTGGGATAGCCATATGATGGCAGACTACTGCTGGAACCTACAACGGGACTGTCCAAACAAAAAGTACCAAAGAAAATCCCATACAAAACGGTTTTCTTAACTCGTGTTTTTTTATAATTATGGAATATTTTTGTTATTAATATTCATTTAAAAATTTTATCAAAATGGGATACCATCTCTAAATTGTGAATTAAACCAAAACTTGTTAATGGATATTATTGAAATATGGCTTGTTTTGTTTGTGACATATCTATGTTTATAAATAAAGATCAAAAAACAGTATTTGTGACATTTTTGATTTTTTATGAATTTTAAAAAAAGGAAAAATTTTAAATTTTGCAGGAAAAAAATTTTTTTTTCCAAAAAGTTTCTGAATATTTTCGAAAATATTGACTTTATCAAGAAACATTGTAGGTGTAACATCAAGGTAATTTAGCTGCGGATTTTTAAATTTTTTACTTAACCAAATCGAACAAGCTGTTCTCGAGTTATGCTAAAATGTGTGGTGAAACCTCCTTCATTTTTAAAATAGCGGTATATTTCGAGAACTAGAGTCAATTCAAAAAAAGCGAATTATAGTCTTAGATCTTCATCAACATATGCACCAAAATTTCCTTACAAACCCCGCACCGCAGAATCACTGTTGCCCTGTGTAATCGACATAGCCATTACTATTTTTCGTTTGAGAATTATGTTTAGCATTCGCGTTAAAATTTTTAAATTTGGACGAGGTACTTTCTCCTCTTTGTGGAATATTACTCTCAGCGTTGGAATTATCTGACTCATAGTTTTTGCCCGAAAATTGTCTAGGATTTTTATTGGTAGGCATTCGGTGTTCGTAGTGAATTGCCCTTTTATCTTCCAACAAACCAAGCTTAGAATACTTTAAAATTATGTCCATCATATTTTCATTTACATTTATGTGTGCCCTTAAGGGACCATAAATTTTTCCTATCATAATGTTTACTAGATCTCTGTCTAAACATGATGGTGAATAGATTCCAGGCTTTTCCGAATCAAAATCATACATTTCTGCTAAGCTCTGTTTTGCACTTTCGAATACACTAAACAATTCACTTAGATTTCTCACCTTAATCATTCTGCAATGGTTGAATAAATCTGCATACGTTTTCTTCGGCTGTAGATGACATTTCAATGTACTTTTAATGCTCTTGTTAATAAAACACTTGTGGCCGGTTCGGTTGACATTAATACTCTGGTCCTTTATTCATTATCTTACTTACTCTATACTTATGCTACTTAGATTTAAGAGTTGTAATTAATAGTACTTATTGCTAGGTGGTGAATATTATGGTAAGAGTTGTATTTGGTATGAGTGTCATCAGAGATGGCACTACACCGTCCTTTTTTTTTTAAAGATTTTTGTTTACATAAAATCTTAAAACTAATTAATATTTGTATGGATTTTTGAATTGAATTTAAAAGAAATGTTATGGTTTAAAAAGGTATTATTTTATAATGATTACTGAGATCATTTGTTTAAGGCAGTTTGTATTAATTTTTACTTCACAATTTATTTGAGAAATTAGGTATTTACTGTATCACATATGCAACGTAAAAATCAAGTTTGTTAATGTTGTTTACTACAATTATCACAAAGACGACGAAATAATCAAGTTCCGGATTCTTGTTTATTTCATGGGCTTTATGTTATGTTTGCTACATTTAGATTGAATTTAACAACTGTTTTAGAAACTATTGTTATTGTTAGAGATATATACTTGTGATTGTAGTGTTGGTAAATTACTTTGTTTGGTTTTTTTTTTAATTTGGTTTTCGTTTTTGTGCAGAATAAAGTAATTATATGACATTTATTTACTGATTTTCATGATTTCCTTATTCTGTTTTTATGTACTGTTTTTTCTTGTTTTGTTTTTTCGTTAAAAATAGTAACATTGGCTCCATCTATTTTTGTTATGATAAATGGACCTTCGTAGATATTTCCATGCTTGTTGTATGGTTGTTTTTGTAAAAAAACTATGTCTTCGAGTTTTAACTTAATTGGTTTTGCCGATTTGTCATAAAGAAGTTTATTTCTCAATTTGTGCTTATTTATTAGCTGTTTTGCCAGACTATTAGATTTACATAGTCTGTATTTTACTTCTTTACTGTAGTTCTCAATGTTGTAAAGAGGGTCTAAGTTTTTATTTGTTTCGTTTGTTAAGTTAACATTTCTCGCGAAAACTAATTCGAATGGTGTAAATTTGTTATCAAACACTGAATTCGATGTTGTGTTATGATAAAAGGTGAAATATTTGAGATAAGTGTCCCAATCTGTTAAATTTTCAATTAGGTATGCTCTAAGGTACTCATTAAATACTCGGTGATTACGCTCAACCGTTCCTACGGTTTCGTGATGATAGCTTGTTGAAAATTTTACTTCAATCTTTAGGAATTTACATAGTTCACTAAAAAGTTCATTCTTAAATTCTGTTCCTTGATCTGATTTTAATATATGCATCTTTCCATAAATTAATATAAAATTTTCGAAAATTGCTCGAGCCACGGTAGAGGCTGATTTGTCTGGAATAGAAATGGTGACTAAGTATTTCGTTAAATCACACATTAGTGTTAATGCGTATCTATTTCCGTAGGTAGATTCAGGTAGAGGTCCTATTGTATCTAAAACAACTATGTCAAATGCTTTACAGGGTGTCGGTGTAAGAACTAGCTGTTCTAAGTTAGCTGGTCTTACTTTATTTAAATTACATTCTGGACACTTTCTGACATACTTTGCTATGTCCTTTGTCATTCTTTTCCAATAATATTTTGTCCTTAACTTGGCGTGCAATTTCTTTTGTCCACAATGTCCACTTAATAATGGATCATTATGGTATATTCGCATTAATTGCTGTTTCTCTTCTTCTGTGTTTACAAAAGCGATCGGATCTGTGAGAATTATTTCTAACGTTTTTAATGTTATGTTTCCACGGTCTTTTACATTTTGTATTGACATTTTTGTAAAAAATATATCATTCTTTGGCCATTCTGCTTCGTAAATTTTGTTTTTGTTGGCCACTTTTTCGAGCCTCGAAAGCATTAAGTCTAAACTTTTAGTTTCGTTAACAAAGTCAAATGTTACTGATAGCAGTTTTTTAAATTTATTGTATAAATTAATGAGCAGTGATTTAGAAGTTTTTTCATTTCCGATTATTTCCGTTTTTATTTTCGCCTTATTCTTGCTGAAGTTATGAGAGAATTTATCGTATATTTGTAACTTTATATTATTGTTATCTGTTACCGTGTTGTTGAAATTAATATCATTGTTTTGTGACTTTCTTGCCGTAGCTCGTGTTGTCACGGCTAATACTTGATTTGATTCTTCTTTTAAAGTATTTATCGATAATCTTGATAATGCATCCGCTCCTACATTATTTTTACCTTTTATATATTCAACAATAAAATTGTATTCTGAAAGTTCTAATCGAATACCTGTCAGTTTTGATGATGGATCTTTTATATTGAATAAGTAAACTAGAGGACGATGATCCGAGCGTACTGTAAATGATGTACCGTACACATAAGGTCTGAATTGTGTTATAGCGAAGTGTATCGCTAATAGTTCTAGCTCTATTATGGGTTCCTTTTGTTCTGATTTCGAAAATGACTTTGAAGCGTAATAAATTGGTAAGTCGTTACCGTTAAAGTTTTGACTTAGTATGGCACCACAACCTAGTTTAGATGCATCCACTGTTACTATGAACTTTTTCGTTAGATCTGGATATTGCAAAATGTTGGGGCTCATTAAAGCGAGTTTTAGTTCTTCAAATGATTTTTGGCATACTTCGTCCCAAGAGAAATTTACTAATTTGGTATGAAGCGTCTATAGTAGTTTGCAAATGCTACAAATCTTCTCACTGAGTCTTTGTCAAATGGGGTAGTATAATTTTCTATTGTATTTATTTTTTTGTCATCTGGCAAGAGACCTTTTGCTGTACACTTATGCCCGAGAAAAGTAACTTCAGGTCTAAAAAAATCGCATTTGTAAGGATTTATTTTTAGATTATGTTTTCTTAATATCTCAAAAACTTCTTTCAAGTTGTTCATATGATGGTTTTTACTACACCCGGTAATAATAATGTCATCAATGTATAGAAATGCTTTGTTTGGTGATAGTCCCGAAAATGCAATTGACATCATTCTTGAGAAAGAGTTTGGTGCCACGTTTAACCCAAATGGAAGAACTTTCCATCGAAAAGAGCCTTTATCTGTGCTAAATGCAGTGATGTCACGCGAACCTGGATGTATTGGAATTTGGTGAAAACCCGAAAATAAGTCTATAACTGAGAAGTGTTTCGCGCGACCTAAATTATCTAAGATGTCATCGATACGCGGCAAAGGAAATTTATCTGCGATGACCTTTTTGTTTACCGCACGGTAATCGACGCACATTCGATACGATTTTTGATCATCGGAACTTTTTTTCGGTACAAGTATTAAAGGACTGTTGAAGTTTGAACTACTTGGTTCGATCAAGTCGATATCCAATAAATTGTTAACCTGTTTATTTATCTCGTCTTTTTGAGAATGCGGTAGCCTATAATTTTTTATGTAGACCGGTGTTTGATCTATTAGCCTAAATTTTTGCTCATAAAAATTGTTTGTTGACATGTTGTCATCTTTTAGAGCGAATATGTCTGCGTACGACTCACACAGTTGCATTAGCTCATTTTTAACGTTGCTGGGCATTCGTTTTAAAAGTACTTCTTTCAACGTATTGATACGTCCCGTAGTTTCCTTGATCTTGTTAATGCAATATATGTAAAAGTTTCCTAATTTTTCCATTCTAACTCTATCGTTTTGAATGCATTGAAATTCGTTAGTCGTGTTAACCATTCGTAAAACTGGGTTTTCCGAATCAATAATTCCTTTACCTATAAAAACTCCCTTTAAGGTTTCCTGTGAATCGACAAACATCGGTTCCTTGATGTTTGAAAGGTTAAAAATTCTGAACACCTCACATCTCGGTGGTATAATGCATGTAAAATTGCTTGTTCCTTGTAGTATCGGTACCTGTAAGCTTTTACCTCTTGTGGAGACTGTTAAAATCATAGTTTCATACTCAATAGAACATTTATTGTCCTTAAGGAAGTCCTTACCAAGGATGCCATTTGATGGGATATTGAAATTGTCATCGACGACGTGGGAGATTTGTTGAATTAGATAATTCGAAATGATTAAATTCGTGCAGATAGTTCCTAACGTAGTTATCGCATTAGTCGTAATACCAGTTATGTTTATTATTTCATTTTGATTCAGGATGGATTCTGGATTTAAGCTTGAAATTTTAATTAGAGAAATGTCTGCTTGCGTATCTACTAGGAAAGTGCACGCTTGAGATGTATCGTCGCAATTTAGTTTGACAAAATCTGAATAATTGAGATTCAGACTGTAGACTGATTTTTGAAAATTTGGTATGTTTGAAGAATCGGTTTGAGATATGTTTTTAGCTGTGTTTAGATCTTTTATTCCTCCTCCCTCAACTGCGATTGTTGCGACTACTGTTAGTGGAATCGTTATTTGAACTACGAAAATTTTGACCACTTCTATTACCACGATTGATTCGACGGTAGGAGCTGTTTCTATATTGATTGAAATTTTTTCCATGGTAATTGTTTTGGTATTTATTATTTGTATTATTATGAGATTTGAACGCCAGAACCTGTTGTTCCTTGATTTCGGTTGACTGTTCGACAATTAGTTTCGCCACAACTTCTTTAGGATCTGAAAATGTAGCAGATGCTAGTATCGACTTGACTAAGTTCGATTTTGCATTTAGCCGACAGACGCTGACGGTTTGCTCAAATGCCATTTCATGAGCTTTGCTTTTCGTAATGCCTTCTAGCACCAATGAACGTTTCAAAGCGTCGGCAAGTTCCTCCGCTTGTTTTGAAAAATCTGAATAGTTATTGTTTCTTACGGTTAGTGCAGCTATTTTCCCTGCAATGACCTTTGAGTTGTCCGGTTTGATACCTTTTTTAAGGCTGTTTTTATTTCTGCTATTGAGCTTATGTTTTCGGGTAAAGCCTCACGAGCCTTTGACTCTAATCTTGACTTTACAAAGGAAAAAAGAGTTGGTTCTAAAGCTGTATCTGTTAGCGCTTGGACCAGTTCTATTTTATCCAAAAAGGATTCTAGGGTTAATGGATTTCCATCGTAATTGTCCCTAATGATCGAAGCACACATGCTAATGAAAGTTTTTTTAGCTTCTATGGTTGCCATATTGTTAGTTGTATCTAAACCGTGTTTATTGTTTATGGATGATTCTGTTTCTGATTCACTAGACTCGGAATCGTTTTCACTATCTGTAAGAATCTCTTTTGATACAAGTTCAAATAATTCTATATTTTCCGGAACTCGTATCTTACAATTGAGTTTACCAAAGCATCGAACTAAAAGTTCGCGGCAGTGTTTTATTTTAAGATATGTTTTATTCTTGCAATCAGCTGACAATTTTGCGTAATTTTGAATTAATTTTTTGAATTAATTTTGTAAGTTTGAATTAATAAATCGATATATTCATTAATTTTTGCTTCATTAGTGGAAGCTGGTCTTTTTTTCAAAATTCTTTTCTTTACACTATAAAATTTTTTGACTAAATCCGTAAACTCATTAAGTTCAAACTCAGACATTTGTTTTTATTTACGTTAAAGCACGCAAATTTTTTTTTGTTATTTATTATCATTTGGTTTAAACTGCATTGAATTTTTTTTTTTTTTTTTTATTTAAACCAAGAAAAAAACAGTACCAATAATTTTGTTGGCATGTACGCATGGTAAATAAGAATATAAATTTTAGTTTTATAATAAAAGAATTTAATGTTATATATAAAAATATAAACTTAAGTTTTATAATAAAAGAATTTAATTAAATATAGTTACTAATTGATCTTGCTGAATTTGTTCGCTGGGTTGCCTTGCTGTTATTGTCTTCCTTCCTTCTCGTGGTCATCTTCATAAGCTAGTTGATTGTTGTTGTCTTTGTTTTCTTCCTTCTATTTGTACATGTTGCTTTCGTTGTTGTTGTTAATGTTGCCGTTGATGATGATTTTATTTGCCGTTGATGATGATTTTAAAGATGATTAATAACCATTTCTTTTTTTCCTTTTTGATTATTTTTGTTGTAATGTTCTCATTTTGTTATAATGTTCTCATTTTGTTGTAATGTTCTTATTTTAGGTTTTGTTTCCATTTCACTTTGGTACTTTTTTTTTCCTGTTTGGTTTTTTTTTCATTTCATTTAATTTTTGGTTTCATTTTTTTTTTGTGTTTCATGTCTTTTCCAGTCCTCTTTTTTTTTTTGTTTCACTTTACTGTTTTGCTCTTTTTTTTTGATTTTGTTACTAACTATGCTGCCATTTTTCCCTTTTTTATTGTTTTAGTGATCATGCGATGTTTCGTTGTGCCCTTGCTTTGACTTTGACGCCACTGACTCCATTTTGTTTCAGGTTTTTCCAATGTCACAAAGAGTCACTTTCTGGGCACCGCTGCGTTCTTTTGTGCTTTTTTTCTACGTTTTGTTGTTGTTAATTTTTCCCAGTTTGATTATTTTTCATTTTCATTTTTTTACGCGTAGCCGATACAGTTGCCATGTATACATATATACTTATACATGAGCAGACTGTCACACTGTCACGGTCGCCATTTAATGCTCTTGTTAATAAAACACTTGTGGCCGGTTCGGTTGACATTAATACTCTGGTCCTTTATTCATTATCTTACTTACTCTATACTTATGCTACTTAGATTTAAGGGTTGTAATTAATAGTACTTATTGCTAGGTGGTGAATATTATGGTAAGAGTTGTATTTGGTATGAGTGTCATCAGAGATGGCACTACATACTTTTCATCCTCTCCCATGTTGGTTTAGGGCCTAGTTGTCTTATTAAGTATGCATAGTCACCACTGATTTTTTCATTTGCTACAATTTGAACGCCGTATTCCATCAAATCGTTGTTGTCCTTACATAGATCAATTGTAGCTTCCACAGATGTGATGAATTGGATGAGTGTACCTTTTTCCAAGGGTTTTAGTCTTCTAAATTGTTCGATAATGTCCCTAGGTGATAGGAAAATTTTTTTAAATGGTTAACATTAATATTCTGTTCGCCCTGTTGTAGCTGCTGGAGTTGGATTTGTTGTTGCTGATATTGTAACTGTTGTTGTTGCTATTGTTGTTCCAATTGTTGCTGTTGGATCTTTTGTTCCTGTTGCAGTATTACACTTTGTAACTGCTCCATTTTTAATTTTAATTGTTCTATATTTGGTTCATCGCCTAATTGGCGATTTTGAACAAAGTTGTCTTGTCGTGACATTTTGAGCACTCAATTAAATTCTTCCAAAATGTAAAACCGAAACACTTTTCTTTTGTCCAATTAGTTTTAATTTAGCTGGTTTTACTTTATAGATTTTTTTTTTTTGTTTTTACAAATTCTGTTTTACCAAATTAAATTATATTTATTGCATTTATTTATCTCACTTTAAAATACAATTTATCTATATTGGTCTTTTTATGTTCAATGTATATTAAATTTGTAGCTCAATTAAAATAATGTTTTTGTTTTTATTGTAAGTTAAATTTCACTTTATAACCGTGACTCAAACGACATTGGATTTTAAATTCTTAGGAATTTAACTTTCCCGACTGCGCCAATTTCGTTGTGGTCTAAATAGCATCAGCTATGATATCCCAAATAAAACACTAAATAGCTTCAGCTATGAAGTACTGCTTTATTCATTAATTATCTTAAGACTATCTTAACTACAAAATATTCAAAACGTTGCCACTTCAAGAATTTTGTGTGGTGGACGAGATATGTCCACTCAGCATATTGCTCTATTTGTGCAGAGCAAACAAATTAACGGAAACGATTTCGGTCGATGCCTTTAGCTTTTGCTTTGCACAACAATTTGATCATTAATGTATCGGTTTACAATTTCATTTATCTCAGTGGCGTAGGGGACAGTGGGATACGGATACGTAACTCGCGTAGGGCGCACCTCGTCCACGCGCACATCCAAGGTGGGGCCAACTTGGTCCACCACCTTCTCCACTACCTCCTTTGCCGTGGCAACGCCCTTGCCTTTAACAATGACGGACCACGTGCCACTGGCTTCGGCATCGGAACCGGCGCGACCACAGGACGACTACTCGACCGAATTTCGGGGGGAGGCATCACTGGTCCAGCCAGCGTCACTCGACCAACCCTATCGCACTCATAGACGTCCAACCGCCCACGCAACCGCTCGTTTTCGGCCACCAACTTCATCAACAGAGCCTCGTACCTACCGGCATGGCTCAGCACCGCTCTGGCCAATCCAACGTTAGCGCCGTCCGCCAACAGTACTTCGTTCAGGTCACCAGAGATAGCCTTCATACGGGCGACGTACTCATTTCCGTCGTCCAACGGTCTATTTCTGGGCCTGCTCATCCTCGGCCTAGACTCCACCACTGGGACATCTAACCTCTCCTTCACCGGGGGTTCCACCCCCTCCACAGCACCACCAAGCATCCTGCTCGCGCGAGCCACCAAATGTGAATTCGGCTTTGGCCGCTTCACCGTTGCGTCATCCTCCATTTCCGTCGACGACCGCTCCGACTCCGTGTGCCTAACCAACGCACCAGACGGTGGTGGCATCACGCTCGCATCACTCATATCCTCCTCCTGCACCTCGGACCCCCCGTCCCCCTATTGGGAACCACTGTTCCCCTCCTCAGGCTTCCTGGTCCTCAGTTTCCTCCGAGGCATCTCTCTACAAACGGCACTCGACCCCTGTTTTTAACAGGCAGCCTGTGCCTAACCCCTTACGTGGGTACCACACACACACGTGTATTTCTTATGGGACAGCCCAAGAGAAATTCACAAAAAGGGACACAAACTAATCCGCCCGGATCTCAGCGATCCGCCAACCGATTTTTAAGAAAATTGTGTCACCGACTTCTACAGACTTGTAGCTGTGCAGTGGCACAAAAATCGAATCCATCGGTCCACAAACAACCGAGATATGGGCGTGAAAGTTTTACTTAAAAAACGGCACAAAAACACTAAAATCACCCACTCAACCACTGAGTGGCTACCGACGGCAACCGTCCGCTGTAGCGGGCACACCACCACGCAGGAACGCAAAAATATAGTGGAACTAATCCGGCTATATCTTTGCGATCCGCCAACCGATTTTGATGAAATCTGGGTCAACGGCTTCTACAGGCCTGCAGCTAGCAGGTGAAATTTTCGAAATCGGTCCAAAAACTACTGATATTTCAGCGTGTTAGTTTTTTGAAAAACTTACAAGAAATAACCACTGAAACACACTAATCACACAATATTCTTCCGCTAGTACGTCTGTACGCAACCAGGCGAAGGCATCGAATGATCCACAGATGTGCGTTTGTGGAAATGCGGGTACCTGCCTTGACGGCATAAACCCACAGTGCTCCAAACACTGGGTGGATATAATGCGTCTACCAACGCCCCCACATGCAAGCATGTGAGTACCAATTTAGGCACCATGTATTTGGACATGGTGCCATCCCTTGGTTATGAGCGGAGCCTATCTAAAACTCCTTCCGTTCTATGGGTCATTGGGCTCTAAACACTGGGTGGATACAATGCGTCTACCAACGCCCCCACATGCAAGCATGTGAGTACCAATATAGGCACCATGTATTTGGACATGGTGCCCCCCCTTGGTTAGGAGCGGAGCCTATCTAAAACTCCTTCCGTTCTATGGGTCACGGCACCCGGTTGCAATGCAACTACACCTCGAGCCGAAACTCTCCAGCGATTTGGGTACAAACCACAGACACCACGTGTCTCCCCAAAGGGCCACCCCAGAGTCAGGATGGAACGGAAGTTCCATGGGCACCTGACTCCCGTGGTACCAGAATTAGTTCTCTGGGCAGACCTCGTAGCCGAAACTACTACCAGTTGAACCCCAAACGGTTCGGGGACTTGTCACCCCATAACACAAACATAAACAATTCTAACTACAAACAAACACAAACATGCAACAAATCTAGCTACAAACAAACAAACACACATACAAATATCTACCACAAACACACATATTTACCACACACATACCCATTCATACATACAGACAGCCATTCACACATCACATCCTCTCTCCCCTTCTACCAAACGGAGCACGAGCAGACACACTAATTCTATCCGTCAACGTCCTACTAACGTCCAAGTCCGTCCCAGTGTACGTAACCCCCACAGCGTCCAAGTCTCTAATGTCATCATAAAAATTACAGTCCGTCAGTATATGTCACCAGCCCTCCGGTCCATTCCCACAGTCACAGTCGGCAGTCTCCGTTAGGCATCTCTTATGCAAGAAAGCATTAAGAGAGCCATGTCCCGTCAGTAAGTATCCCAGACTCAAGCCGAAGCCAAAGTCTGGGGTGTCCCTTAGAAAAGTCACGTCCTGAATAAAAGCGTCCGTCACCCTACCTTTGTAACTGCCAGTCCATCTTCTCTGGCAAACAGATATGACGCTCCTGCCACATCAGCAGCAGACAGCCACTCTCCCTCCTCCAACGACCAACCTCTTCTGACCTTTATACAACACAGTAAGCATCACGACCTCCAAGTTAAAGGCAGGCACGCCCAACAACACCTGCAGAGCGTCCGTCGAGACGGTAAGACCGACCGGCATACACGCGAGCATCGCAATCCTCTGGCAAGAGAGAAGTTTCTCCCTCCCGACCACAGAGCTGGCTGTACCGCACCTTACCGGTGCTCCCTAGGTCGCGCAAGCAGCGAAAAAATCACCGTATATGGTACGGACAGCACTGCTGCTAAGGCCCGACCCACTCCTGAGGATGCGCCTTACCATGCCGACTACCACCGTAAGCTTCCCCTTGACGTAAGGCAAATGCTGCATAAAGTTCAGCCGTTCACCAACCACAATTGCGAGGTATCTCACCTCTCGAACATTCCTGATGCTCTCACCACTACATCTTATCACTGGGGGGCGCGACACAAACAATTTACATTTGAGCAACATTGTCTTGGTCTTGTCAATAGCCACATCCACGCCAACACTCCTACCCCACTCGCTCACAACACACATGACCTCCTCACCCGTTCTCTCCAGATGAGCACGAGACTGTCCTTCGATGAGGATGAGGAGATCATCCGCGTACGCATACAGTCTGTTTCCAGCGCTAAGAATCCCCAACAGGGAGTCCATCATGAGGTTCTATACAAATGGACCATATATGGACCCTTGCGGACATCCCCGGGTGGCAGAACGCCAGACTGTGTCGCTAACTTCCTCTACTCACACTCTCCTGCCGCTAAAATAGCTGGCGCAGAGAGGGAGGTCTCTACAACCGACCTCTTGGAGCCTACGCAGAATACTACTCCACGACAACTGGTCAAATGCGCCACGGATATCAATATATAGCCGACTGCATATTTAGCAGGTGAGTCAGAAACACATTGGCGTACGTGCAGCCACGCATCCTTAACGCTACGCCCTTCCCTAAAGCCAAACTGAAACTCAGAAGGCTGCCAGTTGGTGTCCTCCTTAAGCCGATTCACCATTATCCTCTCGAGTACTTTCCCCAACACGGGAAGCAAACTGATGCCCCGATAAGAGCGGGGGTTACTCCGCACCTTATCGGGGGGCTTAAGAAGGACCACAACACGCGCACACCTCCATGGTTCCGGGAAATAGCCGTCTCTGACGCACCTACTAAATAATATCCACAGATATTCTGGAACTGCCTTTCACATGGCTTTCGCCATCTCGCCAGTCATCCCCTCGACACCCGGGGATCTCCTGCTCTTAATCCGGCAGATACTGTCGGATAACTCGTGTCGTTCCAGGACTGGAGCCACGACCACCTCCCCATCTGGGGGAGGGCGATCAGTGGGATCCACGCCTGGAAAGAACACATCCAACAGGGCCTCCGTGCACTCCCTCCACGTGGATAAAATGGCACCACCTACTGACAAAGACGACATCTCCGTCCTTCTACGTCTGCCTCTGCAGATTTGGTAGACCTTATCCCAGGGATTATCTCTGTGGTGGTGGACATACCTCCTCCACTCCTCCTCCTTCACTCTGACGATATCAGACTTAGACACCCTAAGGGCCGCAAGATATTCTGCTCTACTCTGAGCTAGATCCTCAGCATTGGAACGCATTGCCCTCTGGAAATGCTTACTGAGGCGTCTGACGTTCCTCCGTATCTAATATAGCTCAAGGGTCCACCACTTTACCCCGCCAGGCCTAGCTTTACGGCACGGTCCTATCACTGTGTCGTTCACTGAGCACATCCAACGGTCTATAAGGCTTAACATCTCGTCCACCGTCAGAGCCCTAAATCCATCGAGTGGATATACAAAGGTCTCTCCTCTCAACATTGCGGCATAGAATGCCCAGTTCGCAATGTAGAGCCCCACTTGCGCACTGGCATACTCTGCGTAGTCCGTTGTTGGTGAGTGACCATAATATCAATAATACTATGGTCACTTACACCCCAGTCATCTCGTACTGTCCAGTCAAAGTAGCCCACCATTCGCTGAGTATGATTCCTCATATATGGTTCTGATGACCAGGCGTATGCCTACTCATCTTACTGAACAACATACGAGAACATGCGTTTGCGTCAATTCCTAGGATTAGCGGGAAGCTACTCGCGCGGAGTAGCACCAAATCCATGTACTCTATGTAAGGGTCCAATGGGCAACTAAAACGACAGAAGATACTAGCCAGCAGCATCCGTCCGAAATTGGATTCCACAGAAACACACACAACCCACTGGCTAGCATCAACTAACGTACAGTCCAAATCGTCCACCACCACTGCAGCATTTCCACCGATATCGGTGAAACTTCGCATTCCAGTGGGCAACCCCTGGATCACTCCAAGAGTACCCTTATAGAAGGGCTCTTGGAGAAGCGCCAGGGGCACACCCCTACTCTTCATAGCTTGGCCAAGCTAACACATTGCAGCATAGCTGCGACCACAGTTCAATTGCATGATAGGTGTTCCAGCCATTTTAGTGACGGGAATTCGCCCCCGCCATCAATCCAGCATAAACTGGGCACGACGCCGACATCCCTGTAGCTCGCAATTCCTGCACCTGAGTCCATTAGGGCACTGATGCGCCACGTGCCCTGAGTATCTCCATCTGCGGCATACATCAACCTTCATTCTGCACTCCCGCACTCTCTGGTCAATTCCCAGGCACCTGTGGCATGCCGGGACAGCATCCTGCAACCGTACTAGGAACCGGAACCACTTGACGTAGACGCCAGTTTCCACAAGTTTCTCGGCAACCCTCGTGGTACACTCTAGTACGACGTTCAGCTGTCCCGTATCCATAGGAGGCCAGGGACCACCGACCAGGCGGACACTCTTACGGAACACCTCCTGCGACATCAGCTCCTTAAGATTTAGCTCATAGAACTCGTTCATGAATGCATCCGGGGAAATTTCGGAATGCACTTTCTGCACTTCTATCCTGCGACCCAGTTTATCGTTTACCGACACGTCCAAGTCCACCTCAGCGAACCGACTGTTCCTGATGATTTTCTCTCTCTCCGCCACTGACGTCCTAATGTGGGGCCTACCTGATCAACCACCTTTTCCACCACTTCCTTGGACGTTGTAGCGCCCCTGCCCCTCACCACGACCGAACACGTCTGCGCAGGTTTCGGCACCGGCACCACCGGGACAGCAGGCTGACTACAAGACCGCGGTGCGGGGGGAGGCATCATTGGTCCAGCCAATGGCCCTCTGCCAACCCTACCGGTCCCGTAAACATCAAGCCTACCTCGCAGACGCTCGTTTTCAGCGATCAGCCCCATCATAAGGGCCTCATATCGTCCGGCCTGTTCAAGGACAGCCCTCGCCAACCCGACATTGGACATACAGGTTTCTACACAAGTGTAGCTATCCGGTGAGATTTTTTCGATTTCGTCGTTGGATCATCTACTCATCAATTTGTTGCTGCAATTGGGCTACATATCATCGCTAAATCGATAAATTTTAGTGGGTACAACTTTAGTTGCTGCCTTCGAATGAATAATAGTTGAAATGAGTTCAATAGTGAGTTCCTTAGCAGAAATCAAATATTTATGTTAACAATCTCGTGGATTAAGTTGTTGTGTCATCTGGGGTCTGTGGAAAATTTGATTTGCCGTTTCTCACACATATTTAATTGGAAGCTATCGAAAATGTGACCGTCGGTGGTGCAATGGGTAGTGTGCGCGCCTCTTGTACAGGAGATCCTGGGTTCGATCCCTGCTCCAACCACCTTAAAATTTCTTTCGACGACGGTCACCTCGCTTAGTGACGGCGACACTATCGAGTATATAGCCATGAAAAAGCTTCTCAAAATACCGTTCGGAATCGGTGTAAAACTGTAGGTCCCAATCAGTGAGTGAAAACTAGAAAGCGCACAGCTCAGTGATTGTGAGAAGTTCTCCCCGGTCCCTTCATGGGATGTAATGGGAAACCATTTATTTATTTATTTTTTAGCTATCGAAAATTCGAAATTTTTGTGCTGTTGCCCGTTAAGAATTTTAACGGGTTCAGTAACTTTGTTGCGGCTGCGTTCAACATACCTACATATTTGGAGCCTTAATGGGGATTTATTGGAATTGGTGGACTATATACATTTTTGATGCTTGGCGAAAGCAATTACTGCGAACCTTAGTTGGAGCCATGGGTTATTTGCATGGTTTCGTCGTTAGAATTACATCAACGAATTATATCTCATTGCTGCCATTGAGATATACATCGCTGCTGCTGCCACGGACATTTTTTGGCCACATCATCGTTTTGTGGATATCGGCGAATAAATTTGGCGTAACGGAAATAGTTACGATATTTGAAGCGTCATAAAATATTTCGCGCTTTTCAAATGTTGGTTCTTGTTATTCTTTTGGTTAGTGTGTCTCTTGAGCACTCTGCCAAAAAAATTGCAAGCCGAAATAATAATCAGGCAGCTATATAAATATTTGTTTTTATTTTCCTAAGGAAAATTAATAACATTTTCTTAAACAAATCTCACACTGACTTCGAAAATATATTAAATCTATATTTTTTTTTGAATAAAACATTACTTTATTTTAAAGGCTTGCCACATTTTTTGTAGGATTGCCAACTTTTTCCCGGGTAACCCTAAAACTGTTTACGTTATGTTTTTTACGCTCGGCGAGTAGTTCAGTTGCAGTAAAAGGGTAGTTATGCCTTGTTTTTGTACACTTATATCAAATATCATACAAATTTCAAGTTTAATGATCGAATTTTTAGTTAAAAAAAATTAAACCTGGTATTGTTAGCTTTTTTACAATGATAAGGATTATGTATTCGATGCCAGTTAAGCGGCACCATCGGCCTTTCTGAAATTTTTCCACAGAGTCCAACTAATTTAAGATCGCCTATAGTTACCACACTTTTTCAGTTTTGCCATTTATTCTGGTTGACATTCCTGGGCCATATAAGGGAACGTTTTTGGGGTCAGTGCATGAATTTTATTTCCAGTATGCATTTTTGAACGATAATGCCCTATATACCTATTTATCTACAATGGGATTACACTAGAAAATATTATTCTCCATATTGTACCCGCCATTTTGAGTTTTAGATTTGAAAGCAACGAAATGGATTCTGCGACTTCAAAATAATATGGGTCCGCAAAATTCTCTCGGCTTAATGTTTTTTGAGCCGCGTTACCAAAAAGTCAAATTATTCATATTTGGCTCGTCAAAATAAAGTGTACAATGCAAAAATTATTCATAAACCATTATTTCAATATTTTGTTTGTTTTCCTTTGGCATTTATAACACATTGTAATCTCTTCCGGAACGATTTAACTAAATTTGCGGTTGTGGCAGGTGAAATTTTTTTCCATTCTTCCCTTCTAACTCTGGATTGAGGTCCGGCGACTTTGGAGGATGATCCAACTGTTTAGGAGCGTGGAAAAGTAGCCACGCCTTAACTGATTTTGATGTGTTCTTAGGGAGTGCCACATAATCCCCAAAATCGAAATCCCCAAACAGAAAATCCGCAGCCTCAGAAAAATCCCCAAACACAAAATCCCCAAACCCAAAATCCCCAAAAGCTAAATCCCCACACTTTTTTGGGGAAAGTGTCACAAAATCCCCAAATTTTTAATTTCTCTATTCTCTATTGTAAAGTTGATATTAAGAAGCTTGACTATTTAGTGTGTATCCAGAGTGGAAATAATAAAGACTTATTTTAAAAGAACACAGTTTGTTTCATTTCAAAGTTATAACACTTGAATTTGCTTGGAACTGTAATTCTAAAAACACTGTTTTGACTGTTTAATTTCAAACTGAACTATTTTCATATCGAAATGTTGTTGTTTTTCGCTTATTGTTACATATATATTTTAGTTTACTACTATCCATGACATATCCAATAAATATTTGTGAATTCATCCTAGAATTTGTTTTGAATTTAAATTTCAGAAATAATGCCAAACGCAAAATACCCATTTGGTGAGGGAAATACATTAAAATTAGGTTTAAAAATCGCGCGATTTTGTGTTTGGGGATTTTGATTTGGGGATTTTGATTTGGGGCTTTTGATTTTGGGGATTATGTGGTACACCCGTGTTCTTAGGATCATTATGTTGTCGAAAATTCAATATCCTATCCAAGCAGAGAGAAATTATCCTTCAAAATATGAAGGTATTCTGTTTTAGTCATGGTACTTTCCATAAGTAAATACTAAATTACCCCTCCATGCTTTATTGTAGATATTACAGTTTGTTTATACTTTTTTTATTTCGTTGATTTTACTTCTTCAAATTTTGACGGACTTTTTAAATTTCGAATTTGCTCTCAAATTTGCTTTTTGTACTTATTATCAAACTCAGAGCGCAGTTTTTGGTTGACTTTAGAAATGGGTTTCTTGTTGCGACTCTGTCATGAGGTCCATTAGCATGTAGTGGTCTACGTATTGTACTGGCATTGACGAGGGTTACAGATGTTGCTGAAATATTTATCGAATTATCTTCATATAAATTTCGTACAATGGACCGTATTTGGCTTTCATTTAAAATTTTCGGTCTGGCAGATTTTGGAAGATTTTTCAAATTTTTTAAATTTTGATACTCCTCCATTATTTTTTAACTGTGTTGTGACTTCTGCCTATGATAGAACCAATTTCACGCAGTGATTTCCCTTCTTTATGACATTTACTGAAGCCAGAGAAAGATATAAGCAAACAAATAATAACGGTTAAAATAACTGTACGGGAGCCATAAATAGAACTTTCAGCAACTTGTACACTTTCTTTAGACGCGAAAAATATGAAGAAATGTTGGTTCTAGCTTTGTATTTTTTGTAGTTGTAAGATATTTCTTGTTATTCTTTCATAAATTACACTAGTCAACAGTCAAAATGTACTCCGGATGCCATAATTTTTTCTGTGTAGATAACATTGACATGAGCTCGAAAAACGCAATAAAAATTTTTTTTTTCGTTTGGTTTTTGTTTTTTTTTTTTTAAATTTTAAAATTTTTTTTTTGGTTAATTTGTTTTTGTATGAAAAATTGTTTCAGCAACTAACAAATCTCGTCAAAATATATACTAAATGGATGGTAGTAGACCCCAAAACATAAATAATGTGCGTCTTCATTCATCGGCTAGCTACAGCGGTCGTAATCGGTTGTTGAATCAGGAATTTTACAAAATTTTACCGAAAATTTACAAGTGAAAGCCCCTTAAAGCATTTTAAAAAAATATTAATTCACAGAGTGCATTTTTTTTTGTATTTTATACGCAATGTGGCAGGTTTTAGAAATCAAACAAGCTACTTTTTAAGAAAATCCATCAATTAATAATGAAGTTGTGAATTTTTTCGCTAAAGCCCTCAGAATCTACTTTTTAGTTCGAACATTGCATTTTACTTTCAAATTATCTCACTAGTCAACCAAATGAAAAAATGTCATGTACTTCTAATGAAGTATTTTTTCTGTGTAGATAACCTTCAGATGAGCTTGAAAAATGCAACAATCGCAGTGAGGGATGGCGCAATGTATGCGCACCTTTGCTGGTATGCATCACTTATAGATATTGCACTTTGGTATGTTTACAAAATAATAACGGAAGGCAGTAATGTCACTACGCAACAATGCGTTTTGTTGGTCACTCTGCTACCTCTGCAACTACCTTAACCACTACCTGTTGTGCCTGATTTTATTTTAGGTATTTAAGGATGAACATTGCCAAATATCACTTACTTTCGCAAGTAACCTCAAAATGAGCAAACGTTCGCGAGGATTTGAATGCAATACCAATCCAAGTAACTTTTGTTACATGTGCGGAGAATACGTTTCTGAAAAAACAAGCGTTGTTTTTCACCTAAATTGAGAGATTCATTTGAAGAGAGCTTCAATTTACAGGTTTCAAACATAGATGAGCGGTGGACACCAAGTGCTCTATGTCCAAGGTGCTACGTACAGCTAGCTGACTCAAGGTAAGTGAAGATTACGAAATTCAAGAAGTTCTTTCAGACGGCAGCCGAGAATCATCATGCCGCTTTGCCATGTAACAGATTGCTACTTCTGTCTTAGCAAAAAAACCGGCGTGGGAAAAAATATACGATGCACTTACGCTGCTGTTTCAACAGTGACTTTTCCAGTGCCATTTTCCGAAGAACCAGCGGACCCGCAACCGTCCGTTTCAAGATGGGCATCTAATAATGAGGCGATAGAACCAACATCAGATCCGGAGACAGTAGAAACCACATCAGAATGCGAGTCAACATATACATTGCATGGAGGTCAACGCTTATGTTCGCAAGCAGAACTGAACGATTGGGTTAGAGAACTGAAACTCTCCAAGGAAGATCCAGAGTTGCATACATCGCGCATGAAACAGTTCGGTTTCTTGGCTCCTGGTGTGGTGACAACAATCTACAGGAAGCGTCATGAACCATACGCAAGGTACTACACAAAAAAAGGCAACATCTGTTTTTGTAAGGACATTCGCGGATTATTTGGTGAACTCGGGTACTCTTACGATCCAGGAGAGTGGCGTCGTTTCATCGACAGCAACAAGCAGAGCCTTAAAGCAATTTTACTGCACAACGGCAACAAGAAACCCTCGATTCCAATTGCTCATGCCGTTGACACCAAGGAAACATACGAAGTCATGGACAATCTACTAAAGTGCCTTAACTATAAGAGGCACGATTGGAAAGTTTGTGCCGACCTTAAGGTTATCGGTATCCTTTGTGGATTACAAGATGGATTCACAAAGTACTGTTGTTTTCTCTGCCTTTGGGACAGCCGCGATCGTCAACATCATTACACCAGGAGGAGTTGGACAGAACGAGTTAACTTCATCCCCGGCAGCGACAACGTGAAATATACACCACTCATAAAAAAGGAAAATGTTTTTCTCCCACCTCTTCACATAAAGCTCGGACTCATAAAAAACTTCGTGAAAGCTCTCAACAGAGATGGTGAAGCGTTCGCCTATTTAAAAACCATTTTTCCTCACCTTTCGTCGGCAAAGATTATGGAAGGCGTTTTCGACGGCCCGCAAATTAAAAAGTTGTTGCAAGACCAACAGTTTGAGCACATTTTATCACCAAATGAAGCTGCAGCTTGGAACTCATTTCGACAAATTGTTTCCGGATTTCTTGGAAACAACAAAAGCTCAAATTACAGAGAGATCGTCGAACAACTACTCCAAAATTATAAAAAAATTGGAGCAAATATGTCGCTTAAGATACATTTTCTACACTCGCACTTGGACTTCTTTCCGGACAACCTGGGCGATGTGAGTGACGAGCATGGCGAGCGTTTTCATCAGCAAATGAAAGAAATAGAGCACCGATACCAAGGATTTTGGAACGAAGCTATGATGGGGGACTATATCTGGTTCCTGATAAGAGAAACAGACCCACAACAATATTAAAGAAAGACAAAAGCACATAATTATTTTTAATTTCAAGCTTTTTATTTTTGTGTTTAGATATTTTTTTTAAAACTTTTTTATAATTAATTAATGTTGATATCCTTAGGATAATTTCTTGTACATATATCGAATTGTTTTTTAATTTAAAGTCATATATTTTTGTCACCCAACAAATTTTAATTTTTATTGTAATAAAAAAGAAAAAACCTTACCATAGACAAAGTTTTTGTTGTATTTTTCGAGCTCATCTGAAGGTTATCTACACAGAAAAAAATACTTCATTAGAAGTACATGACATTTTTTCATTTGGTTGACTAGTGAGATAATTTCAAAGGTAAAATGCAATGTTCGAACTAAAAAGCAGATTCTGAGTGCTTTAGCGAAAAAATTCACAACTCCATTATTAATTGATGGATTTTCTTAAAAAGTAGCTGGTTTGATTTCTAAACCCTGCCACATTGCGTATAAAATACAAAAAAAAATGCACTCTGTGAATTAATATTTTTTTTAAATGCTTTAAGGGGCAATCACTTGTAAATTTTTGGTAAAATTTTGTAAAATTCCTGATTCAACAACCGATTACGACCGCTGTAGCTAGCCGATGAATGAAGACGCACATTATTTATGTTTTGGGGTCTACTACCATCCATTTAGTACATATTTTGACGAGATTTATTAGTTGCTGAAACAATTTTTCATACAAAAACAAATTAACCAAAAAAAATTTTTAAAATTTAAAAAAAAAAAACAAAAAAAAAACCAAACGAAAAAAAAAATTTTTATTGCGTTTTTCGAGCTCATGTCAAGGTTATCTACACAGGAAAAATTATCGCATCCGGAGTACATGAAATTTTTTTCATTTTGTTGAGTAGTGTTATTAAAGGGTCCAATCCCAAGATTAGAACATATAAAAGGTTGAACTTAATATTATTTGTTAACATTCAAATAAATTTGAAAACGTATTTAACAAACTTGTACACTTTCTTTTGGCACGCACAATATATATGTAAATACATTAGAGCGACTCACATTGTTCTTGTTGTGATCTTTTATTTTGCATGAAATGGCTTAAGTGCTATGTTAAGTGCGGGTACTCAAATTAAAGGTATTCTCCTCGCGAATTTATATTATTATATATATTTCGGCTGTGCCGCGTCTGTGGACCCTTGCTTGTTCGCAGATGTACCTAGGGGCACCCGTTTTTTGAACAGCCACCACCTGACATCAACCAGCCACAGCTACACCACCAGCAGCAAGTACCACACCACCAGCAACAAGTGCTATGTCACCAGCAGCAATTGCCCCAATACCACTATCAAATTCCAATTGGGAAGCAACAAACATATCATCCACCCAATAATAGCCAGGAACAATTAAAGGCAGTAACCTACCCAAATCCATTTAACCCATTTTTATGTCATCCTATACATACTATTATTCGCGAAATTTTAATGATTTTTAATTAATTATAAGTTGCCTAAACATTAAGTATTTTTTGTTTTAAAGTTTTTTTGTTTGGATTAATATTTTTTATATAAATTAAAATACACATAAAATGTATATAGAAGACATCAGAATGAATGTCACTCAAACTGCTCGTATCGCATTCGGTTCAATTTCGAGCACTTTATAACATTTCCTCTGCATTCCTTAGTACTGGTAATCACTTGTTCGTTTCTAATAAGAAATAGGGAATACAATTCCAAATAACAACGAACAGAACAGTACCAATGAAAACCAAAATCGAACACATTAGTTGTGTTTTGGTTACAAGCAAGCGATTATCGCTAGCTAAGTTGCAACGAAAACGGTTATTTAGCGAAAAGTCATATTATGCAAAAATAAGGTAAAGGGTTGAATATGGTATAAGATGGCAAAAAATTAAAATTATAAACTTGGCGAAAATGATTCGTGTCGCTAAGTCTCCGCTAAGTGCTTCATACAAAACAAGCGATTATATAAGCAAGCGGTATAACCAAAACACGCATATTGTGTAGCAAACGAAATGAAATGAAACACTCGTTGACGAAACTTTTTATGCTCGTTGTTTCGTTTGCTCTCAATTTTGGTTATCTCTTTCTTTTTGCATTCTCTATTTTCGTGTTGTTTTCGTTCGGACCTTAGCATTTGATAAACTGACTTCGCATTGCAATTTGATGTGTGAAGTCTGTATTTAATGTGTGAGATATTTACAGGTACGATATCTACATACATATGTATACATACATACTTATGTATGTAAAATAAGATTTTCGTTTCTTACCCAATGTGCTCAAAAACGCCTGCGGATCCGTTACGGACCCGTTTCGGATCCGTAAAAAAGTAATCACTGTAATCGCGAATTTACGGATCGGTTGCGGACCCGTTTTGGATCCGTAAAAAATTTAAAAAAGGAATCAGTCTAATCGCGAATTTACGGATCCTTTGCGGACCCGTTTCGGATCCGTAAAAAAATTTAAAAAAAGAAATCAGTGTAATCGCGAATTTACGGATCCGTTGCGGACCCGTTTTGGATCCGTAAAAAATATAACAAAGGATACTACGCAGCATACTTAATGTGATTGACTTCAATTAATGTTTCCTTTCATTAATATAAATTGCAATTAATTCAAAACCAATTCAAAACAAATGAATAATTAGAAAATAATTGCAATTCATTTTCTCCAATTCGTTTGAATTGCAATTCGTTTTGACAAACTTATATGAATTGGAAATGAATTGCAATTCAATTTTCCCACATTTATTTGGATTGATTCAAATTTCATTTATTTCTTTATTTTGGTGAAAAGAATTAAATCCAAATTTACCCAATTCAGTGCATAATCATTCATGCGAATTATCGCAAAATTAATGATTCGTTTACAGTTCTGGTAGGTAATAAGTTTTTGTAAATTGTTTAAAATATAAAAATATTTTTATTTCATTTAGGTGCATTCCACAGGAAGTTTGGCAACGAACCAATTTCAGTAGCGGAGGAAGTTGAAAAAAATTTTTTCCACTGCGCTCATGATAGAATTCAAAAACAAAAAAAAAATTAACATTCTAACCCACGATCTCGAAAGAAAACCTAAGCGAATGAAAGCCAGTAACACATTTTGTAATTGATTTTGTAAATTCAAAAATACACAAACAAATGCAACGTGAGTGACGGCTCGTTCGCGTATGTTTTCCTTCGACATCATGGGTTAGGCTGTTGATTTATTTTTTTTGTAATCAAAATTTTATTTCAATTGATTTTTACTTTTATATTTTAATTTTAAATGAACTGAATTTTTTTTTGCTTTTTACTTTAATTCAATACGAAATAATAGTGAAAAAATTAAAATTAAAAAAAAAATTTTAACTACAAATTTATTACAATCCATTTTATTAAAAAACACGGGCCCGCAACGGATCCGAATATAAAGTCCGAAACGAGTCCGTAACGGATCCGAAAAACGGACATAAAATCCGTTTTTGAATCCATTTTTTTTGAGGAATTTCTCCCGCTTGCGGATGCGAAACTGATCCGTAACGGATTCCGCTACGGATGCGTTTTATTAAAATACACGGGTCCGCAACGGATCCTAATATGATGTCCGTAACGGATCCGAAAAACGGACATAAAATCCGTTTTTTTTTGGAGGAATTTCTCCCACTTGCGGATCCGTAACTGATTCCGTTACGGATAGAAAGTACGAAGAAGTGGATCCATTACGGATCCGTTTGGCACACTGGGTATGTATATAACTAAATATCGGCATTTAAATACCAAAACCTCATAAGTCAAAATTTCATACTTTTCAGAAGAGCAAAAAAACTAAAATATAAAAAAGTAATGGGATATATTTAAATTGTTGATGTAGTTTTCATTACTGAAAACCATTCTTAAAAAAGCATTTAATGCTGTTTTACAAAGTTACAGTACATGCAAAATACTATTTTCAACTCAAATCATCAAAAATCCGAATATGCCTAATTTTTGACTTATGAGGTTTTGCTATTTAAACGTGGGTATATTCTTCAGTTAAAAGTAATGCGTATTAACAAATTAAAAAAAACAGATTTTTATTGATTTAAAATTTGTAGGAATTTTTATAAAATGTACATATAGATATGTATGTTTGTAAATTGTAGCTAAAAAATTAAAATTTGTGACTGCGGTTACATGGTTGGGTAGTTATGCAAGGAATATTATTGTGTTACGTTATACCTATGTATGTAGATAATGTAATGGATAATGATTTGTCATACTGAAATGCTCTTGACTTTCTCCCTTGAACACGAGAATATATTTACACCGAGAAGTTAAGTCTTCTAAAATTTTAGATATGTTTTTAATATTAGTCGCAGTTTAATAAAACAAGTTTGATGTGGTTTTAAAAACACAAATTATATATTTATTGGACATATTTAAAAAAAAACAAGATGTCTATTCACATACTTATAGCACTAGGAAAGGATAACAAAAACATAAGATTAATTAATAAAGTGAAAAAAGTAAAAAACTAAATTTAAAATATTTCATTTATATAGTCAAAGTAAATATAAGTATAAAGTAAATATAGAGTAAAAATAGAAAATATTTTTAATTTATATCTTTATTTTCATTAAGAAACATTATGTGTTTCACAGAAGGGAGAAAACCCGCTTGGGAAAAAACTCTTTCCGAAGATGCACTCGTTGCTGAGGTTGCTAATATTCTGCAACTTAACTTGTAGAGCATTGGAATTTCATTCTTGTTAATTTCCCACTATTCGATTACGTTAAAATCATCATCATGTGTAACTATTTTAGCTGTGTATGCATTTATTTCATGATCTACAGTTTGTAATTTCATTATGTTCAATATAATCTGAAAAGGCTTCTTCAGGCTGGGTACTTGGCCGGTTTGATAAATCTTCTTTATAACACTCCATTAACTTTTTGCATTCCGTTATAATATCCTTTTCCATCTCATTGAAATGCAATAACTTGTTATTGGGTGGATATAAAAATATTGATATTTTGTGGTAAATAAATAAATTTTCTTGAACCACAGAATCTAAGTAAAGAAATAACTTTTCTTTCAGTTGCTTCCCCAAATGTCTATTAGTTTCGGTATGTGAGCATTTCTTTTTTAAGTGATGTAAATATATACTATATGCTAAATACAAAGTTGGAATTGTATCGCTTTCTATTTTTTTAAAAATGCATTCGAAGGGTCCCAAAACCTTAATTAATTATATATGATTAGCCTGTATATTAATTCATTAATTCATTTTTTCTTTCTTTCAAGAGATACAAATGAGCTGTAAATAGAGTTCCATCTTCTTGGAGAATAACTCTTCAAAGCAGAGTCGCCAATTTTTTTTAGGCGAAATCCCCAAAAAAAACCTAAAATCCCCGGAAATCCCTATTGTTTTAAATGTAGTTCGAGAAAGTTTTAAGTTATAAAAATAAAATTTATTAGTTTTTGGTTAATGTATGAGAAATTCATACTAAAAGCTTACAAGTCATGAACATTTTTCTAATTTGTTTTTGTTGGAATTAATGGGCAATTCAGTTCAACACACACTCACTGGCATGACTAGTTTCGAACTCCGTGACAAGTTCATCATCAGATGCCTAACTACTGTGCCTGAATTGATACAATCGGTAGATCATCAATCGTATATATACAAACCCAATTCTGCAATTCACATGTGCGAATTAGTATCGATCGAAGATCCCTAAGTATCAACATCACCGAAAGGCCTTTAATTTAAAATTTACTTAGAATTCAGTTTAGCAAAACGAAAGCTTAAATATTGAAAAATTTAAACGTAAATAAATTATTATATTATTATTAATATTGTATTATTATTGTATTATTATTAAATTGTTAGTTATAACAAAAAGACTACGACTAATGAGATCAGGCTTTAATTGCTGTACACATTGGTTAAAAGTCATTAAGGCTTAGTATATATATCAAATACTTCAGTCTCAGAATCTTCAGATTCATCTACTTAATTATTTGTTTTGTACATAGTTTCAGTATTTCTCGTTATTTCTTATCCACTGCTTCTATTCTTTTCAGTAGCACCAAATATTAAACATGTTTTCTACTTGTTTTATTGTTGTCATCACATACAGCCTTGTCAGTAAAACAATTTGATATTTTCAGGAACTGACAAGTGTATGCAGTTCTCTTTGCTGACAACATTTAGCAAATACCTCAGCAAATTTATTTTCTCAGCAAGTTGTTGACATTTGGCCTGGCGTGATATGAACGTGGGATGTTGAAACTAATTTCTTCAATAATACCAGATAGAGGCAATGGTTTAAAACAACCAGCGAAATAACTACAACGGTATTTCGTTTTGTGTGCCAAAATTATTGTGTTAAATACAACACAAATGTATGCTAACAATAACAGTCAATAAAGTAGTCTAAAACACATTTAAATTTCACAGTTTTCATCAAAACGACATGAAAAACTAAAGTCAGAGGTTATTGTAATTTCACCTCGTGTGTGTCACTTTTCGACAAACATCTCTCTATCACAACGACCGCATCACGAAGAGTGTGAAAGGAAACGTCAGATGGGTTAAATATTCTCTCTAGTAAGATTTACTCTATGCCAAATTTTATTTGTGTGTTTATGCTTGCTTTGATTTAGGTATTACCAGATCAAAACTTTCAAGGAATGATACAAAAGATGCGCTTTAAATGCAGATTAAATTGTCATCCATTTCATTGAAAAAAATCCCCAATAGGGGAGAAATCCCCTAAATTGGCAACCCTGCTTCAAATTTGTATTCAATAATGAATTTCCACCGCTTGCTTTAAAATATTTGACAATTTTGGTACATGAGCGGGATAATAAATATACGTCTTCTACTTCCATCATTGCCTTTTGAACAGTGTGGTGTAACAAATGCGCCATACAAAATTTATGACAATATGGCCTGAAAGCAGCTACCATATTTGATCCCCTATCTGTCCCAATAATATGCTTATCATCAAGGTCGCATCCAAATTCATCAAGTAATGTCGACTACTTTGTTAGCACATTCCCATCTACAAACTATAGTACAAAAAATTAAATATTATATTATAAATATGCTACAGTTAAATTTTAAAACTACGTGTGCATTGTTCTCCTTCCATTTAAATTAACCCTAATAGTTTTTTATTAACTACACCGTTTGTAATATAGTTGTCTGTCCATAAATCAGTCGTAATGATTTTCGATATTTCTGTTTTCAGACATTTATGCTGAATTTCATATAAGTTTGCCAAATTATTTGATATTGTTGTGGAATGTGGAAGGAGCGTTTCTATGTTAACATTTTACCCAAACTTTGCACCAATTTCGGTACAGTGTGGGACTAAATGCAGAAGTCCTACATCGTTTACAATTTTAAATGGTCTGCAGTTTTCTAATGTGAAATCTTTTATAATTTCCATTGTTTTGGTTTAGGTATTTTGATCAACATCTACTGTGGTCACTGCTTGGTTGATTTAGGATTCTCTATATCATTTGTGTCCGTCGTTGGTGCAATGGTTAGTGTGCGCGCCACTTGTACATGAGATCCTGGGTTCGATCCCTGCTCTGACCACCTTAGAATTTCTTTCGGCGGCGGTCACCTCGAATAGCGACGGCGACACTATCGAGTATTTAGCCATGAAAACGCTTCTCAAAATACCGTTCGGAATCGGTGTAAAAACTGTAGGTCCCAATCAGTGAGTATACAACTAGAAAGTGCACAGCTCACTGGTTGTGAGAAGCTCTCCCCAATTCCTTCATGGGATGGGATGGGACACCATTTATTTTATTTATTATATCATTTGTGTTTTACTAAATTTGATGTAGTGTTTCCATGATATTTTGGATGTTGAAACAATTTCTACACGCCACGATACCAGCCACTGGTTCCCCTGTTGCATCTACTACACTGCCGAACACCTCCCAAACTTTACTTCTTCCTCTTTTTATTTCAACCAGATATTCACCGCTCAATATTTTACTCTTCGATGTTTGCTTGCTTGGCAAATGATTTGTTGTCTCGGGATTTCTTACAGCCATCTATGTACATACGTATGTATATCACAATTAAATTCTAATGCTGTAGACAGACGACAGAGTTAATTTGCATTATCTGTGTTAATGTAAATTAACTCGTGCATTTAAGGGCATTAGCGTTGATATAAATGCACGAAATAATACTGAATTTATACTGAATTTAGGTATTTCAATATGGCAACACAGTTTGAAAGTGCTGCCCTCTAGCAAGGAAAATTTGCAAAATGTTAGCTGCTACCAAAAATAGCAACCGATTTCCTGGCAATTTGTTTACCTTTTTGACTTGGTAAACCATAAATGTTGAACCAGCACAACACAACAAATTAATTGAATTCGATTGGAAGTCACAATGGATCAGAAATCAGCAAAGGTGAGTTATTTTCATTGTTTTTAGAAAATTTTCTACTTGAAATAATTTATTTTACATCTTCATACTTTCAAGGCAGCAAAGAGGCGGCGCGTGTGATCCGAGGGGGATACGCAGCATCTTCTTGAGCCTGGCAATTTTCGCTTATGTCGACTTAAATAATTACAAATACAAATAAAAATTTTATAATAAATAAAAAGAAATGAATTTAATTCCGAATTATAAAATAACAAAGTGACTAAATTATTAAATAGAATTGGATACAGGAAAAATATTTCAGTGCCCCACAGCGATTCCAAGTTCTAGAAACACGTTCCGATTTATGGTTGCTAGTGCATGTATACGTTTTACATTATGGACCAGTTGTAGCAAAAGCAATTTCAGTTTTTGTTCAATTAAATTGTTATTATTAGCTGCTAATTGTATTTTCTGCCTGCTATCCATTTGATGTCGATGTTAATGTCAATAAAATTACAATAAAATTCTTCAGGATGTAAATGACAATAAAATTAGTTCACAAACGAACAGCTGTTTACAAACAAACAGCTGTTTACTAAATGCAGAAACCCGTCTGTCAGGGGTAAATGTTTAGCTGCATAAATGAGCATTTAATGCAACTAAACGCTGTCGTCTGTCTACAGCATAACTCAATATACCTCGTATAAAACATATTTGGAAAAGAACTTACATCATTTAATTCCATTTTAATATATTTATTTAAATAACTGTAACCCACGCACTTCACTGAATCACAAATCGACACTAACTGCAAAAATAATACGCATAACAATAGCACACACATACATAACTATTCGCAAACTCACTTTACATTTCATTGTTTCATTCCAAATCATCTTAACTCGACCGAATGAAATATATATAATAAAGGGTTATATTGTGCTCGTTTGGTATTCATATATTCGTGATGTTCCATTAGATTTTCGAAAAAATACAACAGTGCGTGTGTGGTCAAACGAACCGAGCAAAACTATGCGAAGAGGTATCGAACTATTCGGTGGTTCGATTCGCTTTCGTGCAAATTTTATTCTACAGCAGTGGTAGGCAAAACCGAACGCACGCACGCAAACGTATTATGTACTTGTGTGCGGTCGCAAACGCACAGGCATAGACTGATGCTTCGAATCAAACATATTAAGTTTGTTCCTTTACTTTTCGTGTAAAGTTCGGGTAAATGAGAGTAAAAGCAAAATTCACTGTCAAAGACTCAAATTGACCCAAAAGTAAAGGAAAGCAAAAAACCACTTTTCTTACCCGAAAACAAATGTGAAAACAGAAAACATATGCTTGACAACAAATCTTGCATATCATGTTAATTTTCACTGTTCATTTGCACACTTCCCATCTTCTTTAAATAAGCACTCTCCAAGCAATCACTTTTCAAGTTAATAAAATTGTAAATTCAATAATTTTTTTTCACTTGCGTTATTTTTTTCACAAATAATACACATGTTTTTATGTTGACGTTTCGAACAGTTGATTGTTTGACACTTTGCCCAAACTTACCCGAAGAAAAAGTCTGGGTAAGTTCGGTAAAAAGAGAAACGCATTTTGACGTTAAGATAAACAAAAAATCGCTCTCATTTACCCAATTTTTGCGTACGGGAACGCTTTTGGGTAAGTTTGGGTAAATTTGGGTTCTCGCGGGATCCCGCGGTAAAGTAAAGGAACAGACATATTGTCTGCCTCGCGAGGCTATGGGCTGGTTGCCACTGTTCTACAGTAATCATTTAACATATACAACATGAGGTTGCTAGAAACCATTTGTTTCATTCGTTTTTCATACTAAAACGAATGGTAAGGTTCTGATGTCTAGTATGTAGTAAATATTCAACTATTTTAATTTGGTTTGGGAAACAAAGTTCCAGAAAGTCTAAGTCTAAAAACGTACAGAACGTCGAAAGTCCAATCCCTATCATTGCATTATTTTCAAGTCTGTGAAACCAACATCCAGAAATTTTCAAAACAAGCAATTTTTTTATTTTCACCTCGACTAAAAAGTTTTACCACTAACAGCCTTTTCTTCAATTCTCTGCCTGCCATCTGGAATATTGATTATTGTTTCCCAATCCTGTTGAAATGCAACAAAAATAATTAAGTGTTTCGATATAACGAAATAGATTTTGTACTAAAAACTTTTTCTCTAATTTTCTAAGTAACACATGGAATACAGCGAATTGCTCCACAGGCCCGTCGCTTCCAGTCCATATCACTGAATTCTTGGCAAGTCTGGGAAAGAAGTAACCAGAAAATTTCAAATAAATAGATTTTTTACTTAAAAGTTTTTGCACTAACAACTTTTCCCTAATTCTCTGGGCGCCATATGGAATATTGGCCATTGTTGCCCAGACCCGTTACTGCAAATTTTCAAATTCAGCAAAAATATGTACTTTTTTCATTATGACCATAAAGTTTTGTACCAAAAACATTTCCCATAGCTCTTTGGGCCCATGGAACGTACCAAATTAATCCAAGACTCTTCGCTTTCAATCTCTACCATTCCATTTTTCGTAAGTGTGCGAAAACAGCGGCCGGAAATTTTCAAACCCAGCAAAAAAAATTGAGTGTTTCATTATGACGAAAAAGTTGTTATACTAAAAACTTTTCCCCTATTTCTCTGGGCACCACATGCGATATACCAAATTCCTCCTCAGACTATCTATCATTCCATCTTTCGTACGTCTGAGAAAAAAGTGGACAGGAGTTTTCAAACCCAGCAAAAAACTTAGTGTTGCATTATGACGAAAAAGTTTCTGTACTAAAAACTTTTCCCTAATTCTCTGCGCACCACATGCTATATACCATTTTCCTCCTCAAACTCGCAAGAATTTTTCAAAGCAAGCAAAAAACAGTAAGTGTTTCATTATGACGAAAAAGTTTTTGTACTAAAATCTTTTCCACTAACTCTGTGAGCTCCATATACGATATACCAAATTCCTCCTCATACTCGTCGCTTTCAATCTCTATCATTCGATTTTTCGTAAGTCTGGTAAAACAGTGGCCAGAATTTTTCAAAACAAGCAAAAAAAAATGAAATGTTTCATTATGACGAAAAAGTAGTTGTACTAAAAACTGTTTCCCTAATTCTCTGGGCACCACATGCAATATACCAAATTCCTCCTCAGACTCGTCGCTTTAAATCTCTGTCATTCCATTTTTCGTCAGTGGGAAAAATCGGCCGGAAAATTTCAAAACCAGCAAAAAACATTAAGCGAAAAAGTTTTTGTACTCAAAACCTTTTCCCTAATTCTCTTACCCCACAGGGAATATAGCAAATTGCTCCCCAGACCCTTCGTTTTCAAGCTGTATCATTGCATTCTCCGTAAGTCTGGGAAACAGTTGACCAGAAATTTTCAACTCGGCTAAAATGAGGTTTTTTTACTGGCGAAAAAGTTTTTGTACGAAACACTTTTTCCCTAATTCTCTTAGCACCACATGGAATATACCAAATTACTCCCCAGACCCTTAGCTTTCGAGCTGTTTCATTGCGTTTGTCGAAAGTCTAATAAACAAGTGGCCAGAAATAGTGTAGTGTGATTCGTATATCGCATATGCTAGAACGTATGCGATACCACTTAACACATATCTACATTCATTCATATACTCTTTGGTTGTTGGCGTGTTCATTTACATTGTCACTATTCATATCGAGGTATAGGTCAGCAAAGTACATTGTACCAGTGAACGAGTAATTCGACTCCTTCTGTCTGACCGATTGAGCATTCACGATATATGAACCGTTTAACCACTAAGGAGAATCAATGAATATGTGTCACCATATAGAAACTAGATAGAACTAATAATGTATTCCAAATAGTATATAAGACCATTGTACGAATTCAGTCAAGTCAGTTTTTACTACAATGCTCTTTAATTGATGCATTAAATAAACAAACATATCGCTACTCCATAAGCGATTAAAATAGCCACAACTCCTCGCATTTTTATTACATGGCGACCGTGACAGTGGTCCGAATTAATAACTAAGGACCAAAGGACACCTGAAAGATGAACCTGGAGAAAGGACAGGGTCCTAAACCAATAACAATACAGGAATACAAGAGCCGCCAAGCCAAGGCGAAGCCACAACGGGTTTTAGCACACGTAACCAAAGTGTGTCCACCAAAGAGACGAGGCGGTTTCCTCGTAACAAGGCGCAGGGAGCGAGCAAGACTCTTAAGAATAATCAACGACAAAGTTCCACCATCCTGGGAGGTGGCCACAGAAATCTGGAAGAAGATAGACTGCATCGAGGCCCAGATGGAGACATGGCAGAAATATAAGCAACAACAACAGCAGCAGCAACATTAATAACTAATACATTAATAGCAGCTAGTTTAAGCACGGAGTGCATGAATCTCATGCACCTGTAAGGAACGGAGGCGAGTTCGCCCGTGTTCACCTTAGGGACAATAAAGAAACGAACATCAATAGATAATATACATTTTCATTATTTTATTTTATTGAAAGAACGCAAAGCAAATTTACATTGAAATGGGGGGTCAGAATACAAAGATTATAGACCCCAAGGCAAACGTAATCAATGAGGTTGAAATACAAGCACCTCAAGTTAACATTAAGAACATAGAATTAATGCTAGTTGTAATAACAATAGCAATATTAGCAAATATATATATTAAGTTATATGTTATGCATAAGAAAAGCCTGAAAAAGAGATATTTGGGGTTGGCACCCGTGCAGAGAATTTAAATGAAAAACAATTTTTTTTTTAAGAAAAAAAATAAAAAACAAGTTTTGAGCGTAAATAAAGAAATATGAAAGGATATTTAATTGTGAGAATTTTTAGTTCTAGATGGAGACATGGGAATTGATTAGAACGATTTTTGTATCAGAACGGGAGAAATTCAGTAAAGCTTATAAGTGCATAAATAAGAACACATTTATAAGACCAGAAACGGTGAGGAAACATTTAGGCACATTGATAGTTACTTTTGAAGCAATTAGGAATTTGTTACATCAACACTCAGGACGTTTGACTAAAGAACATGAAGAAGAAGGTTTAGGGTTTTATTGGGAAACCAGAGATAAGCTAGTAAAAATATTTTCAAAATATCAGATAAATCAGGAGGTTCCTCATACAGTAAGTGAACCGGTTATAATAGACTTATATAGAGTTCTTACACCAGAATCATTCAAGAAACTATCACCCATAGGAGAAGACCAGTCGGATGCAGATACCGACTCAGATAAAGAAGTACAAGTACAAGATCGTAAGATGCCTTTAACAGCGATAGAATTTATAAACACAGCCTCGAGACTCATACCTGATTTCGATGGCAGGCCTGAAAACCTAAAAAGTTTTCTGGACGCGCTACAATTGGTGGGGACCATAAAAGAAACGCATGATGCTATTGCTGTTACTTTGGTAAAAACAAAGCTGCGAGGTACAGCAAGAAATATTATAGGCAATGAGGCAACGCTTGAACAAGTAATCAACAAATTGCAGACCTCTGTAAAAGGAGAATCAGTCGAGGCCCTGACGGCCAAGATTATGAATATACAGCAGAACAACAAGTCAGCCAATGAGTATACCAAGGAAATAGAAGATATGACAAGAACATTAGAGAATGCATATATTGGTGATGGGCTGCCATTGGAGCTGGCCGGAAAGTACAGTACGCAAACTGCAGTTAAGGCGATGACCAAGAATTGTAAACTGAACGAAGTGAAGCTTGTTATGCGTGCGGGTCAATTCCACACGATGAATGAGGCAGTCTCGAAATTTGTTAATGCATGTACTGAGACAACAGGGTCAGAGAACACCATACTTCATTTTAAAAGACAGTATCGGAGTAATAACCAGGGACGATTCCAGCGAGGACGAGGAAGTTATAACCGAGGAGGTAATAACCGAAGTCAAAGAAACAGTGGTAGGAGTAACTATAATAATAACCAGAATGGTTATCAAAATAACCACAGTGGAGGAAACTACCGAGGCGGTAGAGGTGGTCGCGGTAACTATCGTGGAAACCACTACAACAATAGCGTCCGTGCGATGACAAATGATCAAACTGGTTCGGAAAACCAGAACCTGCCCCTAAGCCAATAGAGACAAGAATACATACGTTGAACCTCAGTTTTAGCATATTTGTAGAATTTAGTATAGGAGAAAATGGTCCAAAAGTCACACTATTAGTGGACACAGGTGCTGACATATCCCTTATCAAGGCGAATACCATAGGCACGATAACGGTGAATAAGGGCAGAATAACGACGATTAGCGGAATAGGTCAAGGAGCGATAAGTTCATTGGGATGCGCGAGAATGGAAATTGGAGCTGAGAACTATTTAGTGACGCATGATTTTCATGTGGTACAAGACAATTTTCCCATACCATGCGACGGACTACTGGGTATGGATTTCATTAAGGAATTCAATTGCATTCTGGACTTTCAGAGAGATCAAGATTGGTTTATAATGAGACCACACGGGTTCCCCGATATAGCCGTACGAATGACGCACACTTGTGGTAGTAATAGTATAGTAATCCCAGCTAGGTCACAGGTGGTGCGGAGAATAACTATTGACTCACCAATGGAGGAATTGCTAGTGTTGAGCCAGGAACCCAGACCAGGAGTTTTCATTTCAGGGACAATAGTTAAATGTAGGGACGCGTTTGTCCGAATTTTGAATACGAATACTCATGACACTGTTATGCATGATGGGGACATTCTGACTGATGATCTCGACAATTGGGAAATGACGAGTGTCAATGATCATGACGAAAAGAGAAGGGATGAGATTATGAAATTACTCACTAAGAACTTCCCAAAAGCTTTTGAGAAACCCCTAACGACGCTGTGCACTGAATTTTGTGACATATTCGCGCTAGGATCGGAAGTTATATCGGCCAATAATTTTTACAAACAACGCATAAGACTGAGAGACGATAACCCAACGTATATCAAGAACTATAGAATACCGCATGCTCATAAAGAAGAGGTAAATAGACAAGTCCATAAATTAGTGAGAGATGGTATAGTAGAACCATCAGTATCGGAGTACAACAGTCCACTCCTATTGGTACCAAAGAAACCGCTACCAGGAGCTAGCGGAAAAGCATGGCGATTGGTCGTCGACTATCGTCAAGTGAATAAAAAATTGATAGCGGATAAATTTCCCCTTCCGAGAATCGAAGACATACTCGCCCAGTTAGGCCGAGCGAAGTATTTCTCATGTCTGGATTTAATGTCTGGTTTTCACCAGATAGAACTTGATGAAGATTCCAGAGACATAACTTCGTTTTCAACAGACAATGGGTCATACCGTTTCAAACGATTACCTTACGGTCTTAAGATAGCACCCAATTCATTCCAACGCATGATGACGATTGCTTTTTCAGGTTTAAAACCTTCACAAGCATTTTTATACATGGATGATTTGGTAGTATTGGGCTGTTCGGAGAAACATATGTTAAATAATTTAGCAGATGTCTTCAAGCTATGCCGGAAATACAATCTGAAATTACATCCCGAAAAATGCTGTTTCTTCATGCATGAGGTCACTTATCTGGGGCATAAATGTACCGATAGGGGCATATTGCCTGATGACAAGAAGTATGAGGCTATCAAGAATTATCCGGTACCGACCACCGCCGATGAGGCAAGACGGTTTGTAGCTTTCTGTAACTATTACAGGAGGTTCATTAAGAATTTTGCTGATTATTCTCGGCACATAACAAGGTTTACAAAGAAGAGTGTTCTGTTCTGTTGGACTGAAGAATGCCAAAGAGCATTCGAACATTTGAAAGAGCAACTTATGAAACCCACACTTTTACAGTACCCGGATTTCACGAAACCATTTTGCATAACCACTGACGCAAGTAAACAGGCCTGCGGGGCGATGTTAGGTCAGGAATATGATGGAAAACAGCTGCCAGTGGCATATGCTTCGAAATCTTTCACAAAGGGAGAAAGTAACAAATCTACAATTGAGCAAGAGCTCACCGCTATTCATTGGGCCATAACTCACTTCAGACCATACATATATGGTACACCATTTTTGGTCAGAACGGATCATAGACCTCTGTCTTATCTTTTCTCAATGAAAAACCCTAGTTCGAAATTGACGAGAATGCGGCTTGATCTAGAAGAATATGATTTCACTATAGAATACCTTAGGGGCAAGGAGAATTATGTAGCGGATGCTTTGTCTCGCATAACGATAGATGATTTGAAAGAGCTGAACCTGAACGTAGCTAAGATACACAGAATGACAACCAGATCAACCACCGAAACAGATAACAAGGAAGTCAGTAGCAAAGAGGAGAGTAAAATTGAAAGAAAGCCCAACGTATACGAAGTCATCAATAATACAGACGTCAAAAGAAAACCAAAATTAAAGATGACTATTGACCATTGCTATATTAAGCATGGCAAGAGAAAATTAATGAATATTAATATCAAGGATTTGTACACTAATGGGAAAATTGATTTAGGACAATTTTTCCCAAGACTTCAAAAGGAGGTCAGCATACAAAAAATTGATATATTACAAATGGCACCTACAGAGAAAATTTTCGAATTTGTCTCAATAAATGAATTTAAAGAAATGGGCAATAACAAATTAAAATGGGTAAAAGTAGCGCTACTACCAAAGGTGACAAAATTAAAAGAAAGCTCTGACATAAGAAGAACCTTGGAAAGATATCATGATGATCCAGTGGAAGGTGGACACTGCGGAATAACGAGAACGTTAAATAAAATAAAAAGACATTTCTACTGGCCAAACATGACTAAGGACATATCGAAGTACGTCAAGTCATGTCAGAAATGTCAAAAAGCAAAAATAACAAGACATACGAAGGCACCAATGGTGATCACCCACACACCAAATAAAGCGTTTGACACCGTGTTGGTAGATACCGTTGGTCCACTACCAAGAACAGAAAGTGGAAATGAATATGCAGTCACTCTAATATGTGACTTAACAAAATACTTGGTAACAATACCAATACCGAATAAAAGTGCAAGAACAGTCGCAAAGGCGATATTCGACTCTTTTATACTCACCTACGGTCCAATGAAGACGTTCATTACGGACATGGGTACGGAGTATAAAAACTCGGTAATGACGGATCTTTGCAAGTATCTGAAAATTGATAACATAACATCAACAGCTCACCACCACCAAACTGTAGGCACTGTCGAACGAAGTCACCGAACGTTTAACGAGTATGTACGATCATACATATCGGTAGACCGGAATGATTGGGATGAATGGCTAAGATATTTTACATATTGTTTCAATACGTCACCGTCTGTGGTGCATGGCTATTGCTCTTACGAGCTTGTATTTGGACGAATCCCATACGGATTCACAGATTTCAATAGCATAGATACTGTAGAACCGATCTATAATATAGAAGATTATAGTAAGGAAGTTAAATTTAGATTGGAAAACGCTTATAAAAGAGCAAGGTTATTAATAGATAAGGAGAAAGAAAAACAAAAAGAACAATATGATAGAAATATTAAGGATATGAAAATTAATATAGGAGATCTAGTGTTAGTTAGAAATTAAATAGGTTATAAATTAGACAATAGATATTTAGGTCCATTTATGGTTAAGGAGATTCTTAAAAATAACAACATTGTATTAGAAGATAAGATAAAGAACAAAACATTAAAAATAAACAAAAATAGATTAAAACTATTTGTTAAGTAATAATTGTAAAATATAAGTATTACATTAATGAGATCCGGATTCTGATAATTATTTTATTATTTCTACACTTTAACAATTTAACTACTATTCATTGTAATAGAATAATAAATTATTCTTTTTAAAAAGGGAGGTGTAGTGTGATTCGTATATCGCATATGCTAGAACGTATGCGATACCACTTAACACATATCTACATTCATTCATATACTCTTTGGTTGTTGGCGTGTTCATTTACATTGTCACTATTCATATCGAGGTATAGGTCAGCAAAGTACATTGTACCAGTGAACGAGTAATTCGACTCCTTCTGTCTGACCGATTGAGCATTCACGATATATGAACCGTTTAACCACTAAGGAGAATCAATGAATATGTGTCACCATATAGAAACTAGATAGAACTAATAATGTATTCCAAATAGTATATAAGACCATTGTACGAATTCAGTCAAGTCAGTTTTTACTACAATGCTCTTTAATTGATGCATTAAATAAACAAACATATCGCTACTCCATAAGCGATTAAAATAGCCACAACTCCTCGCATTTTTATTACAATAGTAAAAGCCAGCAAAAACAAATCAAAAATCACTACCAATAAGTTTTTTCACTAACAACTTTTACCCTAATTTTCTGGGCACCACATGGAATATAGGTAATTGCTAGTCAGACTCGTCGCTTCAATCATAATTATTGCCTCGATCTCAAGCCCAGGAATTTTCAAAATATTCTTACAACTCTCCAGAGTCTATAGATTATATGGATGCACATAATATAAGTATCAGCTAAAACACAGTGTGTATACATACAACAAACCGAAATAAGACACATCTCGAATTTTTTTTCTTAAATATTTATTCAGTTATGCTTTATTATATTTTATTTAATTTATTGACATAATTCAGAAATTCTCTTAGTTTTTAGTTTTTTAGGCGAAATTCGGAATATTTTGCAGAGAAATGTCAAAATCGAATTGTGCTACCATATTTGTTAATTATTACGGAAAAAATATACTTAAATGGCAATTCCTTGTGGAACCACAGTGGTACCACCTAATTAGGTTAATGGAATAACATTATGGCCTGGCAGTACCTGAAAGAGAATAACCATAAATACTCATAGAGTGTTCGCCATCTCTCACAATTCTCTCTCTCTCTCTCTCTCAAATAATTTAGTTTGTTAACTTTGGTTTGTTAACTTCATGCCGATAGTTTGTTAACTTCCAGTGCGTAAAGAAAATGTCTGTTGTTGCTACCTACAACTACAACAACGCATGCTGTTAGATTTTTATATTAAGCCCGGTATTCAGCTTTTATGAAATTTTCGTTGCCATAAGAAGCATGTGTATACAAAATAACGAAAATTTCGCTCAATTTTCATTTGCCTGGTACTCACATCTTTCCGAACATTTCGTAGGCAAATTCAAGTACAGGGTTATTATGCCAAACATACATAATTCCTTCGAAAAAAATTGTTTTAATAACTTTAACCACCAAAAGCAACACGACATGCGTTAAAAATAAAATAGAGAGAGTTGAGAAAATATAAACGAAATATATGCAAAGTTCATCAAAGATAATTGGTAACTCTCCGCAACAACATTTTCCGTTTAGAGATAAATGACAAAATTTCTTACGAAAATTTCGCAAGAACTGAATACGGGGCTTTAGCCAATGTCGAATTCGATTGCAGAGTTTATTATCTTACGTGTGAACTCTAAATTGGTGTTAGGATTCGTTTTATAATAAATATTATGAGACGGTTGTTATGATGAATACCATCACAACTGTCTTATAAGATGAACTGTCAAAAATGTGGGGTCTAAAGCCAATAACAGCCAAGCTTTTTTAATATCCATTTTCCATATAACATTTATATGAAAAAAAATGTTTTTTAATTTTCAATTTTGTGTGCAACAAATTTTACAAATTTGTCGGTGGTGCAATGGTTAGTGTGCGCGGCTCTTGTACATGAGATCCTGGGTTCGAACCCGGCTCTGACCACCTAAAAATTTTCTTTCGACGACGGTCACCTCGCATAGTGACGGCGACACTATCGAGTATCTAGCCATGAAAAAGCTTCTCAAATTACCGTTCGGAATCGGTGTAAAACTGTAGGTCCCAATCGGTGAGTGAAAACTAGAAAGCGCACAGCTCAGTGATTGTGAGAAGTTCTCCCCAGTCCCTTCATGGGATGTAATGGGAAACCATTTATTTTTTTATTTTAAATTTTACAAATATCTACATACATATAAAAAGTGTATATATAAAAATTTCGTATTAATATGGAAAGTTTAATTTTATTCACTTTTTTACAAATAAATCGCAAACAACAAAAATTCGAAAATACACGCGCCATAAACACTTCGAACAAACGACACAAATTTACTGTACAAGAGTCAGGCAATTATTAAATCTTATTAGATTAAAATAAATGCGTGTTGCGCTTTTTAAAATTAATATTAACAAAATTAATATTAAAATTAATATTAAAAAACTGGTTCCGCTATTCTGCGGGCGTTCTTTCTCACATTATACCAGTGTCAATCTCAAGCGCCCCGGAGACGATCAAATAATTCCATCAACGCTTTAGTTCAGGGACAGCCAAAAAATTTTTGGTTGTCAATTAGTGAGTAAGAGAGAGTAAAAAATTGAGAGAATTTATTTATTTAGAGCCATAGACAAATGTTAGTGGATTCTGCGATTCTGATATTCATACAAAATAAAATAAATAATAAGGATAATCAAATACACCTGGTTAAAAATAACCCTAACCGCAGATTCTACACATTTTTCTAATTGACAGATTCTACACATGTTCCTAATTGAATTTGGACTCTATAAATTTTGTATTATAATTAAGCTTTTGCAAATTTTGTTCAAAATTGCTAAACAAAAACACCATCACACAATGGTCTAACTTTCCTGACAATTTCCAAGCTTACTAAACCTGAAATCTCCGTTTTTAATTTGGGAACTGATTTAGGTTCGTAACCTTTCTTTCCTAATAACCGCTCTTTCAATTTGTCCAAAAAAAAAATTCATTTCGTTCCTTATCATTACAATTAAATATTTATATAGCTATGAAACCGATCGCAATGTCTTTTAATACCCGTACCTTCCTTAAATATTGTATAACATATAATTTTTGAGCATACAATATTTTTTGAGTGTCATCATTACGTTTTTTCTGTTAGACTGAACAAAAATATCGTAGCATCCGCTGGACACGTACACTTGGCGAAGTCTCGTCGACGACTAAATGAAAGAGCATAAGAATATGTGTAAGGTAGTGAAATTCACACTTGTGCATGGTACAAAGAAATGGTAGAAGCACTAGCCCAGCTGATTTGAACTTTTTTCTGGACTGAGTGCGAGTAAGTTTTTCTCTTATGTCAAAGTTTGTTTACATTTGTTTGTCTGCAACCCCCGTTCGCCAGCAACTGCTGTTTTTGAAATATTTCTCTGCAAAAATTACATAGAAACGTTTTAATTTTCACACTTATACACTTTCAATATATCAAATAACACTCAATCATTTTCTAAATGGCACTTTTTGCAAATTTCTTTACATTTTCATAATTTTTCTATCAGCTGACTTGACACAACACAGACACTGAGCAAAAACAAAATGCCTGTTGTTTTGGCTTGTTGTATTTGTTGTCGTACTGCATCTACCATTATATTTCTACCATGCACTTGTGCAATGAAATGGCTGTCCCTCCTTTAGTTTGTGGGTGCAATCGGCTTTCAACGGCTACACCTTAATGATTGATGAAAATCCAAAAATTTTGATTTTCTAATTTGATGGAGTATTATTTCATTGTTTCGCCTTATGATTGACCACAACAAGCTCAGTTATGTAGTGAAAGCGGACATGGACAAGTGCGCGGATGAAAAAAAAAATTGTATTAAATTTCATTGAACGCTAACAATGTTGCGTTATGGAACGTCAAATTAGAGGCGTATAGCAACCGGGGCGAAAAAAAGAAACAATATGCGATACTGCTGGATATGTTAAAAGAGCGGTTCCCCAATAGGACAGTGGAAGATGTAAAAAAATAAATGCTTTACGCACAAATTTCCGGCGGGAAAAGCAGAGAATTGCGGAGTTCAGCAAAAGTGGGGCTGGTGCTGAGGAATTTGTGGATACGAATTTGTTTTACTACAAAGAGATGGAATTTCTAAATGATGCAGAATTATCTTGCACATCAAAAAGCACAATTGTATGTAACCGAATTGATATTTTTGGTTACACCAATATTGTAGCATCGACAAAAATTTCAGCGCTAAGCGAACATTTTTTTTCCTGCTCGGCCCAACTTCCTGTGATATGGGCCTTTAAAGCTTGATTATATAATCGGTCATATCTGATTTTTTTATTTTTATCTGGGTTTAATGCCCTATCATGTTAAACAAAACAAATGGAAAGGAAACTAAGTTTAGCTAGTCTGTAGTTGGTACAAAAAGTGTATATTTATGAATTCTATTTTTTGCTTTTATACATATGAAAGTAAATGTTTGAAGATAACTTTTTAAATTATTTTTCATATTTCGTTTGCCAAGAAACTACGCCCTCGCTGCTAAAATAGTCTGCGAAGTCATCGCGAACTTCTTTAGTTTTCATTGAGGAATTTCTTAATTTTGTACTTTCCATTTTTATTAACGTCTTTGCGCCATGTGCCATTGACTAAGTCTCCTGAGATGGAAGATTCTTTGTCAATTAAATCATTGAATGCATAGGTTTTCTTCTTGCGTAAAAAATTATGCAAGTAGCAACAAGCGAATACAATTATCAGTGCCTTTTCTGGTGAAACAGATATCGTGGTTTGTAGAACACATCTGGAAACCAGTATTCCCAAGACATTTTCAACAATTCTGCGCGGTCTACTCAATCTGTAGTTGAAAATGCGTTCTTTATTTGTGAGATTAATGGCAGCATATTGCATTTCTTGCATTTGTGTGGTAGTTGCGATGGTAGGGGGATAAATAACGAATTGGCATAAATTGCTTTCAGAAACACGCCCATTTGTTCCAACATCGGCAACAATAAACTCATAGTTTGCGTTCACCGTTGCCAAAAGCACCACGCTGAAAAACTTTTTGTAGCCGCACTCATGTGGTTTTTTTATAGGAATATTTTTTTTCTCCAATTTTATTTGCAATCTATTATAAATATGATAATAGGCAATTCGTAGGTCTAGATTATTTAAGGTGAAATAAATACATCTTGTAGAGGAGCAGCCATTGCTAATCCTCCTTTTTAGGTTACAGTAGAATCAAAACATCTACTAATTCATAAGTAAATTTATAATTTATATAATTATCTGCTAAGGCTGTGTGTTCATCGAAAATATTTCGGTCGTGGTAAATTGTGTTGAATTTATTTTTGTGTGGTGAAGATGCAATCCCGATTTTGCTGTGTGAAATGGAAAATCAAAATTTTGACAGCTGAAAATTCATGTACTTTTTGAAAATAAAATTTTTTGAAATTAACATAATTTTTAAAAAATATTTTGCTACTTTTTCAAGTTATAAACAAAATGAATAAATTGCGATTACGTCGTAGGATGTATGTGATGTATAATAGCTCACACCTTCAGGTCAGTATAACAAATAAAAAACTTTGCTGAGAACCAATGTGGGACACAGCTTAAAGGCTGTGTATGTATGTATTGAAGGCGTATGTTGAAATTTTGAAAAATTATAGATTATTTTCTTTTACTTTTCTCAAAAATATATATGTAGCTTTATACCACAAAAATTCTATACCGAAGCCGGTGTTGGACCTACCCCAGTGGAGAAAAACTCATACTATGCTGAAGCCGGTGTTGAACCCACCCCAGAGGAGAACATCCCATACTATGTCGAAGCCGGTGTTGGGCATACCCCAGAGGAGAAAGTCCCTTAGCCCGGCCTCGCAGAGGCCTATATAGAATTTTTCGAGAATTTTGAAAAAAAGTTCGATAATTTTTAAAACTTTCAACATCCCATAACTCGATAACTAAGCGAGATATCGAGAAATGCGATCTAATTTTTTGAGCTTATTTTGACTTCTTTTATACAAAATAGTGATGATATATGTATATAGCTTTACACAGTACCTTAACCCCATTACCCTCTCACGCATCCGAAATTTCGGGGACCATGACTCCTAAACAATGCATTTGCCCGGATTTTGTAATTTTACTTTTTCTGCTTAAAATAACGAGTTCTGCCGCCCCCTCAAAAAATGGTTGTTTTTTGGAGTGTAAGCTGTAAAATAGACTTGTTCCCAGTTAACAAACTCATGTATTTCGTTTTTGTACTTATTTGCATTCTTGTGTTATTGGTATGTATTTGTGAAGTGAATGAGACAGAAACAAAATGTCTGTTGTTGCTGCCTACAACTACAACAACACCTGCTGCTATTACCATGTTTCCGAACATATGCTGCATAAAAGGCAAACGTCAAAACTTAGACTACACACAGCATAATTACAAGATTGGTAGGTGGAAATCTGGATAGTCTTCTTTGCGGTGTAGATATGTGTAGCAATTCCAGAGCTAACGTGTTTGGGTGTAGTGAAAGCCTTTGTGAGTATCTCCTGTAGGCTTCGAAGACTTCCTGTTCTACGGTGTTTAGGTAAAATCCTTGTGTATTGTTTTGTTCGACACGCATAGTGGAGCATTTGCAATGTTTCTTAGAAACTTTGATTGGAAGCGCTGTATAACCACGATGTTCGTTTTCGAGGCGGAACCCCACAATTCACAACCATATGTCCAGATTGGCATAAATACATTTTTGTATAATAAAAGTTTATTCTCCAGCAACAGTTTCGAATTCCTTCCAATGAGCCAGTACATTGACGTAAATTTTAGCCCTAATTGTTTTCTCTTTGCTAATATATGTATGCTGTTGCGGCAGCAACTTTAAATCCAGTGTTATGGCGGTAACAATATATCGGCAGAAAAATAATAAAACCAAACGAATGAATGTATTCATATAAACGATGTTTTGACGTTTTATTATCTAAAATAGACATTTGAATAAATTTAGAATTCATTCCGAACGACATTAAGTTAACAATACTCACTTAATTCTATCCGAACTTAACCAAAATCGAAATCATAAATATTATGTTGTAGAATTTTCTACACTTATCTTCAACAAAATTCCGATCGAAACTCCTTCTATTACATGTATGTATGTACTAAATCTTCGTCTCTTCAATTCACACGAACTCAACATATGGTTGACATACTGAAACTTATCTGACATTAAAAGTGACTAACACAGGGCTGACATAAATACATAAAAGTCGATAACAAACGAGATCAACTCAGGGTTGACACAAATAATTGAAATTACATAAAATATGGCAATAACATCTAAAGTTTCGAAATTATGAATACGTTAAAATTTAATATTCAAATTTAAATCTGGAACATCCCGCCTCCCGTGAGTCGATCCGGGAGACTCACCAACAACGTCGAGCACTGCCAACTTCGACGCAGGTCTTTTTAATTTGCCCATTGAAGTTCTAACCACCGCCGACCGAACTTGCCCATCCTTTGCCATAAACACTTCCTCAACTACTCCCCGTTTCCAGTGGCCTCGCGCTTCGCTTTCATCGCATATAATAACCACGTCGCCTACTTTGATTGGTTCCACTATTTGGTGCCACTTGGTCCGCCTGGTGAGTTCTGGTAAATATTCCAGCACCCACCTCTTCCAAAAAGTTTGCTTTAGTTGCTGCAATATTTGCCACTGCTTTCTTAAGACTACTTTCTCAGGCACAGCTGGCGTCTGAACAGTATTTGGACACCCCAGAAGAAAGTGGTTGGGTGTTAGGGGCTCCTGATCCGAACAATCTATTGAAATATGCGTCAATGGCCGCGAATTTACCAAATTTTCAGCCTCTATTAGCAGGCTAACAAAGGTGTCGATCTGAGGAGATTTTTCCTTCAATGTAGAAGACAACACTCTTTTAACTGTTCTCACCATCCTCTCCCATGCGCCTCCTGCTGATGGATTTACTGGAGTGTTAAACATCCATTCAACGCCTCGACGACAGCATTCATTTGCTATTTGTATATCTTCAAATACACACTCCTCCCTACTCGCCCCGACAAAGTTGGTACCTCGATCGCTCCGTATGCGTACCGGCAAACCTCTACGGTTTACGAAGTTTCGTATACATAGTATTACTGCGTCCGTAGATAGGTCTTTGGCCACTTCCAAATGTATTGCCCTTACCGTCAAACATGTGAAGAGGGCCACCCACCTCTTTTCTCTCCTTCGCCCTACTGACACCATGAATGGGCCCATATAATCCACGCCAGTGTATGAAAACGGCTTCATAAAAGGAGAAAGACGATCAGTTGGATGTTGACCCATTAGAGGGGTTCTCGGAGCTGCTCTCATGTTCTTACATAGCTGACACTTTGACGTAGCGGACCTTATTAGTTGCCGGAGGCTTGGTATCCAAAATTTTATACGTATTGCAGCACGAATAGCCTCCTGGTTCTGGTGTTTGAAGTCTTCGTGGTACTGTTTTATAATCAGGTTAGTTAGCACGTGCCCTTTGGGCAAAATTATGGGCTCCCTTGTACAACTCAGAACAAAATTAGCTTTGTTGATACGTCCAGATAGTCTTATTAACCCGTCATCACATATATAAGGGCTAAGTTTATAAATTGAGCTTGATTTCAAAACAGGTTTATTCTGCTGCAATTGACTATATTCCGCAGGAAAACTAGTACGTTGGGTCATTTTGCATAAAAATAATTCTGTCTCCTTAATTTCTGCAGCGCTCAAATATTGTTGGAACTGTGGTGCTGAATTCTCCTTTTCCTTGACGCGTTTCTTAAAAATCTTTACTGCACGTATTACCCAAGTCATTACTCTGCTCAGTCTATTATAGGTTGAAAAATTGTGGAATGGAATTACTGAAGTATCATTTACCGTTGACAGGAACTTAGCTCGTTTCTCAGATTTAAAGTCAAATTCTGATAAATCACCTTGCAATTTTGGCCAATGTTCTTCGTCCGATTTCAGAAACTCGGGCCCCTTAAGCCAGGACGATTTAGTTAACGGAGATTTCAATCTTGTCGCTTCATCCGCGGGGTTTTGCGAACCAGGCACCCATCGCCATTGACCCACTTCAGTGAACTCCAATATCTCAGATATTCTATGCGCAACAAACTGCTTGTAGATTCTGCAATCAGATTGAATCCATTTGATAACGGTTTTGGAGTCAGACCAAAAAATCAAATTTTTTGGTTGAATTTCATGACTCGACTGTATCATTTTGCTTAACCTTACGCCAAGTAAACCGGCTTGGAGTTCAAGGCGCGGTATAGAAAGTGGCCTTATTGGAGCACATCTTGACTTTCCGGCAATGAAGGCTATATCTGTCATGCTTGTAGTGCTTATCCGCCAATAAGCAACAGCAGCGAATGCCATTTCACTCGCGTCCACAAAAACGTGCATGTCAACAGTAGTCGTAGGCTCACAAAAGGAATGACTATAGCACCGAGGAATTTCAATCTCTTCCACTTTCCTGAGTTCCTTGTACCATTTGAACCACTTTTCGTATATTGGCTCTGGAATTGGGGAACTCCAATCAATGTTGCACCTCCACAACTCTTGCAGCAATACTTTAGATGTTATCATTACGTTCGACAAAAATCCAAATGGATCAAATATGGACATTGTTAGGCTTAACACTTCTCTTTTTGTTGGCCGTCGATTACCATTTAAAACCGCTTCTGGCACCTTATTAAACTTTAAAATAAAACAAAATGTGTCCGCAGACGGTAGCCAAAACATTCCTAAAACTTTTTCAGATGACATTTCACCGCTACTCAAATTTGTAGAGTATAATTCATTTGGCTGAGATTTATCATTATTCATCACCTCAGAAACTTCTCTAGCATTGGACACAAATCCTCTCAACTCAAAATTGGCCCGATGATGAATAGTGACAACTTCCTTTGAAACGGCAATGGCATCGTCAATACTGTCGAAAGAATCGATGTAATCATCGACGTAATGACACTCAATAATAGCTCTTGCGGCCCGTGGGTGCGTATCTTCATATTGCCTTGCGTTCAAATTTTTGACAAACTGTGCTGAACAGGGAGAACTCACTGACCCAAAAATCATAACCTGCATTACATACACGTCCGGCGGCCTTGAAGAGTCACCCTCACGCCATAAGAATCGCTGGGCCACCTGGTCTTGTTCCCGTATTTTGATGCGATGAAACATTTCCTTTATATCCGCACAAATGGCGATTCTTCGCTGTCGAAATTTAAAAAGAATAGCTATTAACGATTTGGGTTGATATTCGCAAGGGCCCTTCATCAGCCTTGCATTAAAGGATTCACCATTTACAGAAGCGGCTGCATCGAATACAAGCCGACGCTTGTTCCCCTTGTCAATATTAGTTACGGCGAAATGGGGCAAATACCATATACGTTGGTCTTCGGAAGAAACCTCTTCCGGCAATAGCTTTCTGGCGTATGATTTCGTCACATAATCCTGTATTTTAGCGTTATACCAACCAAGCAAATCTCCATCCTTAATCAATTTAGCCTCTAAAGACTGTAAACGCTTCATAGCAACACTGTAGCTATCAATATAATCAAATTCATCTTGCCTCCATAAAAGACCAGTCTCATAGTGAGAATCAATTTTCATTGTGGTATGCTGAAGTATTTGCTCCGCTCTTTTATCTGCGTCAGAAATTAATACCTTAGTATTTTGCACACCAAAATTTTCCAAGGAAAAAAATTCAGCAATTTGTTCATGAATGTCGTCCAAGACCTCGACATTAATCTTACATACGGTTGCCTCTGCGGAATTTTCGTTTGAGCCAAACAAAATATTACCCAAATTAGTCTGGTGCATCGCAAAGCTATCATCCAAGTTAATAACCTTAAATGGTCGAACGAGTCTCATATGTGGTAACCCTATCAGCAATTTAGGCGTTGCATTAAAATAATCTTCCATTCTAATTTTGTTCAGAACTGGATATTTATTTCTAAAATTTTCAGAATGTAGACTTTGCGGGGGCAATTTCAAATTTCCAGTAGTCCGTACATTCTTCATACTAAAGCACATGCTGTTCTTGCCGGTACCACATATTTCCATGTCTACCTTTTTTGACATTTCATTTGTTGTCTTTCCTCCAATCCATCCGAGGCACAAATTGCTTGCTAAACCTTTTAAGCCAATTTGCATAGCAATGTCTTCTTCGAGTAGTGAAATCTTGGAACCTTCATCTATGAAAGCTACAACCTCTATGGAGCCTTTCGGTCCTCTCAATATAACGAGCAAAAATTTAAACAAAGATTCCCTATCAACCGTGTCATCAACAATTGCATTCACAACACTGCTTTCTTGTTCAAGATTAATCGCCTTTGTACCACCACTAGTTGGAGTTTCCCCTTTATTCACAGCTGTTACGTTTTTGTTTACATTTTTTCCATTGTTCTTAAAATCTTCGTGAAGTAACCTGTTGTGATGTTTGCTACATTTAGACAGACCACATTGCCGTTTTATCTGACAATTTATTGTGTTGTGGCCAGCGCGTAAACAAGAAAAGCAGAGGTTGTTATCTTTTACCAGTTTCCATCTGTCACAAGTGGCCAATTCTTTAAAATTTTCACACTGGTACAACTTGTGACCTCGATGACACATCGGGCATTTCGAACGACGGCTCTCCGTGGTTATTGCAAATGTTGGATTAATTTTCTCCTTTTTATTGGAGTAAGCACCACTTCTTTCATTTTCGTTAGCAAGACCAACGTAAGTGGCAATTTCCTGCAACCAGGCGCTGAATTGACGAACACTAGGATATTGACCGAGATCTGCATGGAATATCTCATCCATTCCTCTTTCTTTGCTGGCGGCAGCTTGCTGACCAATTCGTCAATGAGAGTAGGGTTGGACAAATGAGCGTCCGCGCCGGCACTTTCCAAAAAAACGGTAAGGTTAGATACCATAGTACTAAAGTTAAAAACTTCATACATCTTTCTTGTAGATATCTCGGGAAATGAACGGACCTTGGCGATTTGGCTACGTATAAGAACATGAGGGCGTCCATAATGAAAATGCAATGTATTCATCACCTGGCTGACGCTGTCCGGGTAAATCAAAAAAGTTTCAACCTTTGATTTGGCATCGCCTCTCAAAGCCTTTTGCAGTCTCATTAAATTTTCTAAATTTGTATAATTGTAATGCATTGTTGTTTCATTGAACGCAACGCTAAACATAGGCCAATGTTCTGGCTGGCCAGAAAATTCGGGCAAATCGTGTAATTTACGTAGTTCGCGATGCATTCGTCTTTCTGCAGGCATTGGTGCGGAAAAAGACATGGCAGGTTGAGAGTGGGGGTACGAGTAATTCAATGAAACAGCTGGTGTCATTCGAGGGGCTGCAGTTGTATACATATGGGTAGGCTGTGGTTGCATAAAGGTAGTTGACTGTGACAATATAGGGGGCAAAGCTACAGTTTTTGGCGCAAATGGTTGTGCGGCGGTGTGAAGTATATCATTAATGTATGGCAGTTTGTACTCACATGAATTTGATTGTTGCATTGGCGCGGTTAATGCTGGCGGCATAGGTGGTATGTTGGTGTGGTATTTCACAACGGCAGGCGGTGTTGTTGTTGTAGTAGGCAGTACATGGGGCACAATTGGCTGTTCGGCTTGTGTGGGCATAACGTGGTGGGATTCTGTAGGCGTAGCGGAAAAGTAAGATCTTTCCATTAAAATCTTCAGCGATTCCTTAAGCTGCATAATTTCTTCTTTTAACTCGGACGTTGACGGCTGCTCAACCATAGTCATCTCGCTCTCACTGTCGTTTTCCGATGATTCGGCGCTATTACTTTTAGCGGTATTATTCCCTTCAGACTTAGACATTTTCTTTCCCAATAATCGCACACTTCTCCGAGGCATAAATATAATTCGGCGGCAAAGGATTATTTCAATTAAATAATAAAAAATGTTGCGGCAGCAACTTTAAATCCAGTGTTATGGCGGTAACAATATATCGGCAGAAAAATAATAAAACCAAACGAATGAATGTATTCATATAAACGATGTTTTGACGTTTTATTATCTAAAATAGACATTTGAATAAATTTAGAATTCATTCCGAACGACATTAAGTTAACAATACTCACTTAATTCTATCCGAACTTAACCAAAATCGAAATCATAAATATTATGTTGTAGAATTTTCTACACTTATCTTCAACAAAATTCCGATCGAAACTCCTTCTATTACATGTATGTATGTACTAAATCTTCGTCTCTTCAATTCACACGAACTCAACATATGGTTGACATACTGAAACTTATCTGACATTAAAAGTGACTAACACAGGGCTGACATAAATACATAAAAGTCGATAACAAACGAGATCAACTCAGGGTTGACACAAATAATTGAAATTACATAAAATATGGCAATAACATCTAAAGTTTCGAAATTATAAATACGTTAAAATTTAATATTCAAATTTAAATCTGGAACATATGCTTTTGCCATGTAAGCCGTCTCTCTAAGTGAATGCCTAGATATTTAGTACTTTCTGCTTGAGGTAGTTCTTGATTTTCCAATGTTACTTTGGGGCAGGGTTTCGTTCGCTGGGTGTAGGTCACATGTGCTGACTTATTAGCATTAATTTTGAGTCGCCATAAATGGCACCAGTTGTCGACTCTATTTAGATGGACTTGTAGGTGTATGGAAGCGATTACAGGATCCTGATATGATGAGAGCAGCGCAGTATCATCCGCATACGTAGCTATAATTGTATTTTCACTTGTTGGGATATCAGCTGTGAAAACTGTGTATAAAAGAGGTCCCAAGATACTACCCTGTGGGACGCCTGATCCACATATTTTTAGTTCCGTCCCCGTAGAGCAAACGAGGTTGCAAAAATCAAAATTTTCATGTTCGCCGACGAAGTTTTGAATAAACCCATGTTATAGGAAACTTTTCAACGATTTCAAATATGCTACTCTTAATAATATCACATTTTTAGTTTAGAAGATATAACCGTTCAAAGTTGACCGACTTTCGGTTTTCAAAAAAACACACAATTTTTATTCAATTTGTTGCGATTTCAGGTGTAATATCACGAAAAATAGGTAACGAATCGCCTTATTTTTTGTTTGTGTTTATTGATGTATTTATTAAATGTATAATGATAAAAAAAATTAACTGTTTGCTTTGTGTTTCTCCTGGTAAAACACTATTTAAAAACTATCCGTTTTTTCACTATTTTTCATATTTGACGGAAAATAAAAAAAATCTGTATTTTTCTATATTTGCCATATTTTCGAAATATGTTCTTTGAGTATTCCTTTACATAATTCCTAAGGTTTTATCTGCCTCTAAGTGCCCCTTTGGCTTCTAGAGGTCAAAGAGTTAAAAAAGACATGGTTCTTGAGTGGGAAAAATCAAATCATTAACCCTCCATCATACACATGTTTCTATAGTCACATTCGTAACACATGGGTCAGGCCAGACCAACTGTGTATTCATTTTGTAAAACAATAAAAACAACTCGCGTAAACTTCTGTAACTGGCACTCATGATAGAATTATTGGGAAAATTAGCTGTACGGACAGCATGGGATGCCATCATTTCCAACATGAAAACCCTTTTTTGTCTGAATTCGTGGAAAGAACTAACAATTCTTGGAAAAACAAAATTACGTGATAAAATGGACGCAACAATTGTCATCCAGTCCACACGCATTCGTATTTTTAGAACCTGTACACGATGTGATTGGTCACCCGCCCTGTAGGTAGGCAGGTAGGCCAGCACTCCACCACACCACGCACAGTCCAACCCCGTTAAGACCCCGCCCACAAGAACCACACTGGAAAATTCTACCTAATTTACCAATGATCAAAACATGGTGGTAAAAACTTGCGTCATGCACAGCTACTATATAAGTGTAAACACTTAGCGTGGTTTCAACAAACCTGATTGTGCTATTATTGACCAACCATCTAACCGCGAGTTATTGAAAACATGGCGTTGAACAATTTAAAATTATTTGAACTGTTCAGAAAGTCAACCACACCAAAGATTTTCGCGGAAGCTGCTTTAGAAGAACTTGATAGCTTATACGGAAATATTGAGAGAAGCGAAATTATAAAAAAATATTTTTATCTGATATATGCAAATATTAAGGCAAAATGGGTGAAAACTAATCGAACCATTCAGAAATTCAACTCCAAATACGAGGACTGGCTTAATGAAGACACCATCCTGGATATATTGCCAGTAGATAAACCCACCACATCAACCAGAGGAGCAAAAGGAGGGCCAAAAAAAAGTATTGAGGAGTGTGCAATTTTCACAAGAAAGAGGAAACTTGCCGAGGCCACCAATGACTTGACCACGAAGCATTTATCGGACGCGCTGTCTATTAAATATACAAAGGATAGTGAAAGAGTGAGGTCGCAGATTACAAAATCTGTTGCTGATGCAAGCCCACTGCGACTAAAAAGGATTAAGGAAACCATTCCCACGCCCACAAACGCACACATTAAAAAGTATGGTTCCGAAGAAGCCTTGGCCTTGTTTATTGACCTTAGAACTTTCCAAAGAAAAATATGAGATACTACGGGCATCCTTGATGCGACACGGGGCTGACGTTTTACCAGGATACAAGCATATTACGCAAGCCAAAATAAATTCACGACCACAGCATACGGAGTTTACGGAAGTCTCTGTGAAAGCCAATCTGCAGGATCTCATGGGCCATACAGCAAAACGGTTGTTGGAGAGTCTTCCTGAAAATGAGGTGAAAATTCTTCCTGAGAAACTGACATTGTTCAGCAAATGGGGCTGCGATGGATCATCCGGACAAAGCGTTTATAAGCAAAGGATATCTTCCGATGACGCTACAATATCGGACGGAAATATGTCTATGGCATCTGTTATTCCTTTGCGGCTAAAATCTGATGTTTCCCTACACTGGAAAAATCCACGTCCGTCATCAGTGCATTATTGCCGACCAATAATGTTTCAGTTTGCAAGGGAATCGGCAGAACTCATAAGGACCACGGTGAAGGACATTGAAGAACAAATAAGCAAGATTAAGCCTACAAAGCTGCAAATTGGAGAAGGAAAATATATTGAATGCAATTACGAGTTCCACCTGACCATGGTTGACGGAAAAGTCGTAAACGAACTGACAGGAACAACCTCAACATTGTCATGCCCGATTGGCAAAAAGAGTCAGAAGAACTTTGGTAATTTAAACGATTCTACAAACGAGGAGAATTACGAATGTGGATTGTCACCATTGCACGCAAGGATAAGGTGTATGGAGTTCTTGCTAAAACTGGCGTATACCCTACCACAAGAGGATGAAAACTTCGATGAAAATACATCAATAAAGGATAAGGAAAAGATCAGAAAGAAGCAAATACAGGATGCTTTTTTTAAAGAAGTTGGACTAAAAGTAGACTGTCCCAAGCACGGATACGGTAACTCAAACGATGGAAACACTTCTAGGATATTTTTTGAAAATGATGAGGCCGTAACTACAATCACTGGAATTGACAATCAAATTGTGAAAAGATTGGGAACGATCTTGAATGTTTTAAACTGCAAAGAAAACGTCAATTCTACAAAATATGGAGAATATGCATCGAAAACTGCATCTCTTTTAGCAGAAATGTATCCACAGAAGAAGTTGACCCCGACCGTCCATAAAATATTGGCGCATGGCAAAGACATAATTGAGTACCAGTGTTTGCCAATTGGAGAGCTTTCTGAAGAAGCACAGGAGTCTCTTAACAAATTTTATAAAAATATAGATTGCAGAACACATTCAAAGCATCAAGGGTAAGGCAAAATGAGGACCTCTTAAACATGTTGGCAGCATCTTCCGATCCACCTATTTCTTCCCTGCGACATGTGAAGTCACGAATAGAGTTAGAAAATAATTATAGTTTAGAAATGATTAGTCATTTAGATATACCTTCTCCTACGAATTGTGATGAATATTTTACAGAAAATTTAAAAAAGAAGTAATTTTTTTTAATTTGTTGGGTAATAATTTAAAACATAAAACCCTAAACAAAAAAGATAAAAACAATCTAAAAATGTGAAAATAATTTTTTTAGTTACCATAAAATTGATTTTTCTACAAATTTTAACTTTGATAACCCATAAGTAGGCCCCTACAAAGCGTAGCACCCTTTCCAAACGCTCATTTCATAGGCTGAACAGTTATCTATCATATGCTGTTTAAACTGTTCAATTATCTTATTCGGTTCAAAAGATATGATTTTTGCAACGAAAAAACTCAAATGGCGCCACTGTGCGTCGTTCAACTTTACATAGAAATATCTGTTTAACAGGTATGATCTTAATATTTCGTACAAGGGGTACGGTAAGATATTTTTTAGTTTGCACAACAATCCTATATGCCACACTTTGTCAAAGGCTTGACTTACATCTAAAAATGCTGCAGAACAATACTCTTTCTTGTCAAATGCAGATCTGATTTCTTTTACTATTCTGTGTACTTGTTCTATTGTTGCATGTTGCTCTCGAAATCCAAATTGGTGGTCTGGTATGAGTTGTTTTGACTGGAGAATAGGTTTTAATCTCATTTGCAGTAGTTTTTCAATGATTTTCCCCATAACGGGAAGCAGGCTTATTGGTCTGTATGAGTTTACGTTCTCGGGGAGTTTACCAGGTTCTGGTATCATTATAATTTCCGCTACCTTAAGCTGTACGGGAAAGTAGCCTGTTCTAAATACCGCATTTATATGATTTCTGAAGTGGGTTATCGCCTTTACAGGTAGTTCCTTCATAATTTGTGTCGTAATTAGATCAAAGCCCGGGGCTTTCTTCTTGTTCGGCAACTGATTTATTATGCGTGTTAATTCTTTGTAATCTGTGCTCTTTACAGGAAAGTCCATTTGCCCTGCAGATGAGAGAAAGTTTAGAATGTGATCATCGTTTCTGGTTGATGGGAAAGGCTTAAAGACATTTGAGAGATGGTTTGAAAATGAATCAGCTTTTTCATTATCCGTTTTTGACCATGTACCACTGGGGGGGATTCTGTCTGTTTTAATGTAAAACTTTTTCGACTCATTATATAGATTATAATTGTGGTTTTCAATAGGTGAAAGTTTTGAAATATAGAAATCAAATTCTAAATTTTCTTGACAATTCAATTTTTTCTTTAATTTTTTAATGGCTTTATTGAGGCGACTCTTATCATTGTGATGTCGAGTTGTTTGATAGACCTTTTTGAGTTTACGAATTTGTGCTTTAATATCCCAGCTAGTATTATCTGTGAGTGGTCTCTCCTTTTCTCGGGTGTTGATTCTCAAGCAGCTTCCTGGATGGAGGTTATAAACGTGTGAAATGCTTCCTCTATTTCTTCGCTGTTTCGAAGTGAGATATTTAGATTTATTTTGTTGGAGCAAGCAATCTTAAACATACCCCAGTTAGTTCTATTTGTGTGCATTGTCACCATTATTGGAGAATGGTCCGAGGACAGTTCTAAGCAGGAAGAGATAACACATTTTTGTTTGTCTATATTTTTTATGACACAGAAGTTTATTAAGTCTGGAGTTTTCTTGGAATCGGAGGGCCAGTAGGTCGGTTCTCCAGTAGGTAAGTGATCGAGCTGTTCAGACATTAAACACTTGTAAAACTCTATACCTCTGGTATTGTTTAATCGTGAACCCCACAGCTGGTGTTTTGCGTTCAAGTCTTCTCTAACTAAAAACGTTGATCCCAAGGTCTGGAAAAATCGTTTGAAGTGTTCTGTAGTAGTGGCGCACGATGGTGGACAACAAATGGAAGCTGCAACCATTGGTCTATGATTTCCTTCTATTTTTATGGCAGTGGACTGTAAATTAATTTCTTTGGTGTTATTCATTGGGCTATGATTAATATCCTTTTTAATTATAACGGCAGTACCCCTTCGTGCCGTTCCTACAGGATGGTTGGTGGTATAAATGTCGTAATTTTGTAATATGATGTGGTTTTTTTGCGTAAAGTGTGTTTCGGAGATGAGCATAATATCTATTTTATGACTTGACAGAAAGGTTTTTAGCTCAAGGACATGTTGGCTGAGGCCATTAGCATTCCAGATAGCTATATTCAAATTAGATCTCATTTTGTAAGGTTAGTTAGTAGAGTAGTTATTAGGCTACGAAGGCTACCTATTTGTTGCATGAGGCTGTGATGATTTTAAATCGCTGAATTCTGAAATTTCATTCAAAACTGGGATTGGTTTTTGTGTGATGTACTCTTTTGTGACTTGGGAGTATGTTTTATTTGTTGGCATGTTGACTGAGGAAGGAGTTTTCTCAGTAAGTTGAAAGCTTCAAAGCCATCTGACCTTGTGTTAATTCTAGGTAATTCCCTCTTGCGGAGGCTTGGAAATGCTTTTTTTTAAATCTTTGTAGTTTGCAGGATGATTTCCTTCACATAGGACACATTTTACAACACTTTGTTTGGTTTTTATGGGGCGGTCATTAGTATGATGACTGCCTGTACATTTAACACACCTTGGTGTGCGATTGCAGAATTTATCTGTATGGCCATACGTTTGGCAATTCATACATTGTGGTAGGCTGCGTTTGGCTTTGGGTGGTTCAAAGTGTACTTTGGTAAACAACATTCGTTGTATTTGGTAGGTTTCTTTGTTATTTGATTTTTGTTTAAGATTAACCCAAAATAATGGCATGGGAAGTTTGGTTCTGTTGTCTTTAATGTTACATACATTAACTACATCGTGACCTTGTGCTGATATGAAATACTTAATTTCGTCTACGGGTGTGGATGGATGAACTACATTAAAATTTCTCTCGCCTTTCAATTTATATGTGTGAAACTCTGTATTTCTCTCCTGTAAATCTTTGGCAATTATACCGTATGTTTGCTCTGTCGATGGTTGGATTTTGACCTGATTTTTTCTTAGTATACGTAATATATATTCATTATTAGCTATTTCTTGCAATAGGGTATTAAGTGGCTAAATATTTTCCACCTTATATATATAGATTGGTGGAGGTTTTGGTTTAGCTTCCACAGATGTGATTTCATCCTCATCTATAGCAAGTGAGGCGAATCTGTTTGTAGACGACTGTAACCAATATTCTTGAATTTTCTTTTGCTTGGGTCTGTTAGTGGCATTGGCCTCGGGGCTAGATCTTGGCCGTTTTGCCTTGTTCGAACTGGTTTTAAAACTAGTTAGCTTACCCTTTGTACCAGCATTGAAGATGGATTTGAATGTTATTTTCGAAGTTGGCAGCATCATTGGATTGTGAACTGGATGGATTATCCACCGTGTTGAAAGATTTAGGTGTTGTATTAGATGTGGATAACAATCCGGTTTGTGGCTTTGCTGATGAGCAATCTTTCGGAATAGCAGTAGTGATATATGGTGCTGTTAAATAAGTCTATGTTGATGATGAAGTTGTAGGAGCGAGTGTGAAAACCGATGATGTTGTTGTTTGTAGTTTCGTTGTTGTTGTGGATGTTGTGGTAGTAGTTGGTGTTGTAGACGTTGATACTGTGGTCGCAGTACTGTGTTGTATTGGAGGTTTAACCCCATACACGAGCTTTTGTATATGTTGTTCTGCCTTTATCTGATGTGGCAACGCCAAAACACAAACTGGCAAACTAACAGCTGAGATATTTATTTTGCCCCTTTAGTTTGCGAGTGTGTTGGAGCGTTTTGTTGTCTCGCTTTTTATTTTGATTTTGTGGAAAAGGTTTTGTTTACTTATTTGTATTCCATTTAATGTGAGAATGCCTGGAGACGCGGCGAGAAAATGACCACGAACCCTAGGATATTTCGGAGATGATGGAACCAGAACGCTTTCCAATGATATTGACGCGAATTTGTAAGTTTTTTGTATCGATGAAGCGGAGGTACGGGTAAAGTACGTGCGTTCAGTTTGCGGTGTATGCTCATAACTAATATGTTTGCCGTCGATTGCGCCCAGGCAGTTGGGAAAATTACAACTTTCATTAAAATCTTCGACTATTTCTTTCCACTCTGATTCCGATCGCGGCACAGGAAATATAAATTAAACAAACATAAATGAATTTTCTTTTTATTATCTTTTTAGAATATCGTTAAAATTACTCCAATTGCTGGCACAAAAAGGAAGTCATGTACTGCTGATGAGCTGTTAGAAATTGCAGCAAACAGATTTAGCTCAAGGGAGAAGTCGGTATCAACAGCCATAACTGCCTCGTGGGCAGTGAGATTAGACCGCATGACACCACAGCAGCGAGTTCTTCGTGAGAAGTTTGTGGATGATATAATGTTTGAGGTACAGATGGGAACGCTCCATAGGAACTCTGTTCAAATAAACACCGGTATCATTACACCAACATCATTTAGAAGCGCCAGTTTGACACCGGTGCAGAACAGCAGCAATGCTTTCAGCCTTTTACTCATAGACAGAACCAACAGTTCAAATCATTAACTGATAGTGACTTATCACAATCAGAAATTTGCAACTTTTTTCCTTCTTTTAATGATGTTAATTAAGTTAAATATAATTCCAACTTAATATAGATTTGAAAAATTACACCTTCAAAAATTATTTATATGATTTTTTGAAATATTAAGTAAAAACAAGAAATACTTATTTTGTATTAGAGGAAAATCAATTAAAAGTCGAAATAAGTCAAAAATATGTTTGAACGCTTTGCAGGCTCGATACTTCTACTGGAGGTAAGTAAAGCATTAGCTTTCAAGTCCGCTAAAGAAATTCCTAGAACAGTATATTCCCAAAGTATATCTTCCGTAGTCATTTTCAGATTGCATGGGATTGTTCAGAAATGATATTCAGTGTTACTTCACCTACAGTTTCACTGAACAAAGTGTGCAAAAAATCGGAATTCCCTGCGATTTAACTAAAAAAAGTGTAAAATATTATGCTCCCAGTTTTTTTTTTTGGAAAAAAGCGAGGGAAGAAAAATTTTTTTTTGGTATATACTGTTCTAAGAATTTCTTAAGCGGACTTTTAGCTAAAACTTTGCAAACGAATAGAAAGCGCTATATCCAAAACTGTACGAACTGTTGAGTAGAATCTAACCCATACTTTCAAGGTCTTGTGCTTGTCTAAAATAAAATAAAAATAACATAAAATAAATATAAATACAATAATAAAAACATACAATATTAAAAAGAAAACATTTTAGCATTTACTTAACAATTTACATACTTTTATATAATGTGAAAGGCTTGAAATAATGGCCTCACTGGTTTCGATAATAACACCGTGGGACATTTTCGGAGTCATTGTCTGGGGGGTGAGAAATTCCAAGTCAGGGTGAAGGTACTAGGTCAGTATAGTAAAACCCCCAAAGGGTGTGGCGGTCTCAGGCCAAAATTTGTTTTATGACCTTTTATATTTTTTCCTTATCTTGATGTTTGTTCGCCTAGTTTTAAATTTTTTCCAAAAAATTTGTTTGACATAACTCGAGAACGACTCGTTCGATTTTGCTGAAACAAATTGAGAAAAATTAAGAATTACATTTGATTTAATCTATTCATATGCTGTTTCTCTACATAATCAACAGTTTTTATAAATAAATTTATGTAGAAAAAAAAAAAGTTTTTGTCAAAAAATCAAAATTTTTTTTATATCATAAAAAATCTAAAACTTTCACACAAAGCTTTACTTTCACATAAAGCCACATAACCTATGATCAAAATGAAATGTAGATCATGAAAATCGATGGACGCGTTTCCCTTTCATTCCCAGTTAAGTAAAGGTATCTTATTTTTACAAGACGTACTGAATGAATTTCGAAAATTCGAAGAATTTTTTACATATCCATATCCCAAAGAATTTTTTACATATCCTCTAAAAAATTCTTTGGGAAAAAGGTTTGCGATTTTGTATGTTTCTATTGCACTGGGCGACTTTGTGCACTGTTTCATTGATGTGTGTTTTTCCGTTATCTACCTGTAACGGATTATTTGTTTACAGAAATTCCACGCATATTTAGGATTCTGCATGCGTGGATGCTGAATTTCTGTCCTTGTTCATTTATGATAGCTACTCCCTTCCGTTCGTGTAAAAACTCAAACAGGACTAATTTTATCGAATAAAAATTATAAATTTTCCCCAATAACTCCAGATTTCTGGCAATAAACGACTGAAAAATTAAAGTCAACATTTTTCTAATTTTGTATTTATTTATTTCGAAAAAACCAATTCTCTTTACTCGAGTTGTATGAATTGTAACTATAAACAATTATTGATTTTATGGATATTATTAAGAAAAATTAAGGAAAAACATGGTTTATAGAAGAAAAAAGTTTATGTGTTCATAAACACTGCCTACACCTTTTCGATGGTGATTGTTCGGGGCTAGTGTCATTGCGCCGAAACGAAGAAGAGAATATTTTTAATGAAAAATCCGAAACGTTTTTTTAGCTTTGTAAATTCTAAGCGAAAAGTTGTTGGATTTCCGTGTAGCATGCATTTTAAAGGTTCTGAATCCTCAGATAATTCTAATATTGCTGATATGTTTACTTCGTTTTTTCCGTAGTACTTATACTCGCACGACCTCTCCACTTGATTACCCTGACTTTAAGAATAATCTTAATAGTATACCTAATTTTATTCTATCAGAGCATGAAGTTCTTCTTGGCCTTAAAACCTTAAAACATTCAAATTCCCCTGGGCCCGACGGAGTTCCAACCTCTACACTGCGTTTGTGTGCCAATGAATTGTATATTCCACTAACGAAGCTCTTTAATGATTCTATACTTGCAGGATATTTCCCTTCTATTGGAAGTCTAGTTTTATAATCCATTTATTTAAGAATGGTAATAGGTGCTTTGTTGAGGGGGTATTGCAAAACTGAGGGCTATACCCAAGCTATTCGAGAGATTAGTAACTAATAGGCTCTCACATTATATTAGATCTTTGATTTCACCCTATCAGCATAGATTTATTAAAGGTAGGTCGACCACTACGAATTTAATGGAATTTGCATCTTATATATTTACAGCTTTTCGAGAGAATAATTAGGTAGATGTTATTTATACGGATTTTAGTAAGGCGTTTGACACCAATGTTCATGATTTGCTACTATACAAACTTGATGTGATAGGGTTTCCACAGACATTGTTGTTATGGTTATCTTCTTATCTTAAAGGTCGTACTCAAAGGGTAACATTTAAAAACGTCTTGACATATGGTATAGAAATTACGTCCGGAATTCCCCAAGGTAGTCATTTGGGCTCCTTACTTTTCGTTTTATATTGAAATGACCTTCCATCTATAATCAGATCTTCTGATATTTAAATGTATGCAGACGATGTAAAATTATTTTGCTCCTGTAAGACTTCAGGATAACCTCAATAGGCTCACAGAGTGGTGTTCGACTAACGGGATGAGTCTAATCCTCTCTAAATGCAAAAAATTATCGGTTTACAGAGAAACCGACCTGTGTATGGATTACTATATAGGCCATAGAGTAAATATGAAGTAGAGCCGCCATTTGTCTCATCTGACTTTTCCTATCACACTCTTCGTGATGCGGACGGTGTGATAGAGAGATGTTGGAGTAGAATGGAGGGGAAATGGGTGAACATCGAACCAAATGTGAAGGAATAAAATAGTATTAATTAAATTTATTGAAAGTGATTACAAAAGGTGCGGTAGTTACAAATGTGGCACAAAATCCTGAGTAATTATTGTATGAAAGTATTGAAATTAAATGTATTTTTTTGTTAACATGTTCTATTTTTTTTGTTAGAATCGTGGACTTATATGTACTATGGTGTACTTGGCTGACTGGGCCCACGTCGATATCGTTGGAAAGCTTATGGAAATAAATTATTTTGAAACTTCTACTTCCAATATCTCGTAAGTGAGGGTTTTATCTAAAAATTGTATTAAAATGTTCTTGTTTTAAATTTAGTTTTTTATCAGACAAAATGTACTTTTTTTTATGAAACATTAAAAAAAATATTCGATAATTTTCAAAAATTAAACAAATTTTGTATTTAATTTTTTTTTGGCTTATTTTGAGGTCATTTACTGTAAAAAAATATAACCTTGAGCAGTTAAGACGATTCCACAAATATCAACCCTACAGCACGTTGGAACTTCGGGAGTCCATAACTCCAAAAATAGGGGTATCCGGCAATTTTATTTATTTTAGTTTTTTTACTTAGAATTATCTGTTCTACCCGCCAAAAAAAAAACATTTTTGGACAGTTGGAGGTATAGTAGATCAGTTGCAAAGGAAACAATATCAAAATAATATAAGAATTTTACGGTTCCCCAGCCAAAATAAATAAGAAAAACAAAAACATTGTAAATACCGAACCTATGGTGACAATTATGGCAACAACATCGAAAGTAAGTATAGTATGTGTTCTACATAGGTATAGAAAAGCAAAGTATAGATGCATTGCAATGTATGATAGAGGCTGGACATATACCAAATATTTACGTTTGAAACAATCATTGCAGTATGAGAAATTTCGCAGCCCAATAGGGAGGTGATTGCAAATTCTTGCTGCAAGAACAATAAATGATCGATGAAATATAAAGAATGACTTACGAGGTAGAAGTAGGTGAGGGTTCCGAGTGGATATCGTGAATTCAAACACACCACCAAGAAATGGTGGTACGTCAGTGGAAATTATTTTATAAAAAGTTAGCGGAATACGGATTGTAATAACAATTTTAGACGGCACACCCAAGAAATGAAATATATTGTGTTTGAATTATAAGCAGCTTAAGTACCAAATCAGATTTTGTTTTTAATTACAAAAAACTTAATTATGTCTTATATAAAGTTTACAAACGACAAAAATTCACACAAATGGAGGGAGACAATACATAGCCAGAGTGCGATAGGAAGATAGTAGTAATAAGGAATATTAAAGATTTTAAAACAAATAATAATACTCGTAACAGTTATAAAAATAATAGGGGAACGGCAGAGAAAAACGTTGGCATACCCTTTTTTAAGAACATTTGTTTGTAAAATACTTTAAAACTAAGAAAACTTAAAGCATATTCAAGGTTTGTTTCTCTTAATTCATATAGAAAAGTACTGAATTAATAGGCAATTTCGATTTTTGTGTGGTGTCATACAAATTCATAGAAAGAGAAATGAGTATATACTATTTAATAGATAAATGCGTTTTTTTTGGGGCTCCTTTCTGAAATCATTGTATGAAAGCATTTCCTTGCGGCGCATTCTTTTACAATTTATCACTTTCAAATTTACCAGAAACTACCAGAGGAGAAGCCACCTGGTGGTACGCGAGATTTATTGGCTGCTCCATTGTTACCATTAGTTGCACCATTGAGAGTTTCTTCTTTCGATTCTGGTTTAGTAGTTTCAACTACGTCTTTTTTGTGGTGCATATCTTCGCGTAGTTTCTCCACAGCTATATTGGGATCAGTGGAGCCTATGCAGGCATTTAAGTTGGAGGAATTTTGCTGGTTGTATTTGGGACGCGGTGCATTCACACTTTTCTCCGGTTCGGCGAATATATTGGAATGGGCACCGCCTGGTGGTTTCAAGACACGACTGGAGGGACGGGCACTGCTGGTCATACCAATTTTCAATTCAGTTGAAGTCATTGTTTTGATTGTTTTTTGTATTTATTTATGTTCTAGTCACATTTTACACAAGTGTACGATAAATCTTTCTCTCACTCTCTCCAAAATAATAATAACAACAGTTTCCCTTTGTAACCACTTTGTCGTAGAACACTTGGCTGGTGCTTACCAAAAACAACGAAACTACCTTTGTCCACAAAAACCGCCAAACGAATGAATGAATTATATCTGTGGACCTTTGACACAGCAACTTCTCTCGAAATAAGACTTTTTTCCAAGATTTGTATGTTACATATAAAACTTTAATACGGTTTATTTCGTTAAAAAGCTACAGGGTTTGAAAAATTAACTACTTTCAGTTTATTTGGAAATTTTTTTTCATTAACTGTCTTTTCTAAATTGGTTTATAAATATTGTGAAATACAAATAATTCAATCGCCTTATCCTTTTGAGAAAACAGCTTAACTGTATTTTCTAACATGCAGATATTTTTTTTAACAAAACAACTTCTCTTCAAACAAGTTTATTTATGAAAACTGTGTTTGTAAAAAATGTATTTTGTTTGAAACATGATAATTTTTTAAATGCTTAATAGAGAACATTTATTTTGACTAAACGACTTGTGTGGAAATAAATTGTTATGTGAAAAGTAAATGTGAAAAAAGTAAAATATTATTTGCAAAGAAGTGTCTTTGTGGACTTAAAAAACAAACAATTAGATCAGAAGAAGAATTATATTTTGAACGTGGTGTTAACATTACTTCGACTTTTTATATTACTTTCATTTTAACACAAAAACTTCTCTTAATATAAGAGCAACATATGAACCTTGAATATGTTAAAAACCATTTTGGCATAACAACTTGAATGACGTAAGTTAATTTTTTTTGTTGTAAAAAATTTCGACACAACACGCTATATTTTTATTTTAAGTTTTATTACAAATCTATTGGTATTAGAAGACAATTACTGATATCACCACGTCAGTTCAATATTAAAATTTAATACTACACTATTAAATTATTATCAATTATTTAAAAAAAAAACATATTAAATATTTAAAGTTTTTTCGCTGTCCTGTAAAATTGCTGTTTTTGAAAGAGGTTGTTTTCTCAAAATGCCACAGAGAGGTATACACATATCAGACTCTCATTTTAGGTAACATTTCCATCATACCGAAACATTGTGATGTACCAGATACAAGTTAAATTCCGTAACCAATACACCACATCAATAAATTTTCCATTTTACACTTTCTTTTGATGTGAGAAATATGAAAAAGTTGTTATTTTAGGTATGTATTTGGTATTTAAATTAGTGAAGTTCCACCAACTGTTTGTGGAACAATGAGCCTTCATTGTAGTTTGTATTGTTTTGACTATCCATACATGTAATGATACAAAATGTGAATAAAATTGTAGTTATTAAAATCAACCCAGGCGTACTTGACTCAATATTGAAATTGAGTCAATAAAAGAATGTTTGATGTAAAATAAATATCACACAACTTGTGTTTTAACTTCGTCCCCTTATTCTTAGTTTGGCGCATATGCCACAGAGTCGGTAACGACAAAAACGACAAAGAAAGTTGAAGTTACTTTTTCTGAATTTGTGGGTGATAACTGTGATTTTATTTTTTGTATTTATTGTGGCACATACTTTCAATAAAAGTATACAATTTCCTAACTTTTAATATAATAAATCAGAAGTTATTACTATTTTGGAAATTCTTTTTTGTTTGTTTTGTGCTGCATATCACTTATTTTGTTAATTTAACTGTTTATGCCTCATATGTTCATGTTGAGTTTAGGTGAAACTCTCCGATCTGGTCGAAATTTGTACCATAGATAAAACTTGTTATTGGGATCCGAAAACAATTGTTTTTTTTTCTTCGGTTTGACCTATTTCGGAACTTATTTTGGTTTAATGTATGAATATGGACTTGCCTATATCTCCGCCATTTATAATGTTATTTCGACAGTATGTATACCATTGGAATGTTAATTGAAATAGCATTTATGTGCACCAAAGCAATTGTTTTCTTATTACTGATTTTGTTTTGATGTACGGTACTATAATGAACTATATTTTTTTCAGTTTTGTATTAATCATTTGATGTATAAGCCAAACAGTGGCGTTCGCAGTAAAACAATATTCATGGATATGTCAGGTATGAAAAGAGATATCGTGAAACGAGTTTCTGAATTAGGAGGAAGAGATTTATATCACATATAATCCATTACTAACTCATTTTTTCAAAAATGGTCGGTGAAACCAATAATGTCTTGTCTTTTTGAATTTAAAATAAACTTGTTGCCATTTAAAAAAAGTAATTTTATTTTATTACTAAGTAGTCCAAGTAAAATCTGAAAAATGTCATTTGAAATTTTCTCATAAATTTTTAAAATTTTCATTTGCAAAAAAAGTTTTGCTTTGTTTGTTTGGAAATAGTACGAAATTTCTTCAAATAGTGTACAATGAATTGTATTGTAAAACATTGTCCGGGGAAGTACATAGGTTCAGTGAAAATGTTCCTATTCCCGCTAGACAAAATGAAAGAGTGGTGCTCAAATTTAAGGATTGAGGCATGCAAAGTAATTGTGTCGTCCAGAGTGTGCAGCCGACACTTTACAGAAGAGTGCATAGGACCAACAAAGTTACGCATAGGTGCTATGCCAACTTTAAATCTGGGTAAGTATTAGTGGTAGTAGCTGTTAAGCGAAGTTAAATATATATCGTCACCTAAAATGGCCAAAGACGTAATCGTTTTGATCAAATTAAATGATTTAAAATAGAAAATCATTCAAATTTGAAAAATATTTTCGTGTAGGAAAATGTTAAGTTGAAAACATTTAGTTATCAAACAAAAATATAATTTTGATAAAAACAAATTTCTTGATTAACAACGAAATCCGGTTGTTGCTTTGTTGGAGGTTGTGTGGTACTGGCTCTATCTGGTATTATTGAAGCCATGCCTTGGAGCGAGTCCAGTTGGGCCCACAATATATTTTTTTTGGGGTCGTAAAACACGTTATTTGAAGGTAAAATGTTAGCGATATTTTCGGAGTTGTAGGCCCTCAAAGTTCGGACATACAGGCCCTCAAAGTTCGGACATACATGATACTACGAGTGTGGTGCCGTGTTATGGGACCGATTTCACAACTTTTTTTGTGTAAAACGAGTCGAAATAAACAAAAATTGGCTGAAGTGCAGGACCTGGGGCAGGCAAAAAAAATTTAAAAATAAACCAAAATTAAAGAAATATTAAAGAATGTGAGAAAATTGAAAACTAGCCGTCGCACGGACCTATGGGGCCCACAGGCTCCAAAAAACCGTCACACCCAGGGACATTTGCCTATGGATTAGTGTGGGTACTTCAACGAAAGGTATTTGTGTCGCGAATTCCGTGGTGTCATTCTTTTTTTCGTGGGATGTCTGGAAGTCCATATAAGTCCACTTTTGTGCGTACAGTAACCATGAGATTGGTTATGGTAACCATCCAGAAATTTTTTTTTTTTAAAAAGTACCGACTGATTTTTCCGATTTTGCCACACATCGACTTAAGGTACAGAGGGAATTTTAAACCTCCTGTCAGAGACTTAGTGCAATATAAATTTAACGATTTTTCAAAAGTTATACCACACGGTACGACCAACATCGGTCCCTGCGATGGCTACTTTTCCATTTTCTCACATTCTTTACCTTTTCTTTAATTTTGGTTTATTTTTAAAAATTTCCCTGTCGCAGGTCCTGAATTTTTGCCAAAAAAATTAAATACATTTTTTCGATAACTGTGTTAGTTATCCACATATCGGATTTTTAAAAATATCCAGAAATTTTTTTTTTTAAAACAATCGAGATTTTTCGGATTTTGCCACACATCGACTTCAGGTACAGAGGGAATTTTAATCCCCCTGCCTGAGCCCGGCCGGATGGACGGGCGACTAATAGCAATATAAATTTAACGATTTTCCAAAATTCCTACCACACAGTACGAGCAACATGTGTATAAGGTACAACACGGTACAACAGACATGTGTATAAGGTTTCCAACGATACCCATACTGTTCCGGCTGTCCGAATATGTTGAAGGTTATATCGCACCCTAAATACAAAAGCGTCGTAACTCAAAATTTGAGGATTTTAATTTTTTGCTTAAAAACAAACACCAAGAACCATTTCTATCTTCCGCAAAAATATGGCGTCAGTTTCTCCTCCTTTTCGTCAAAGAAATCCTGTATCAATATGTCTAGTTTTGAGACTATTCATACATTTTTTCAACTTTAGAAGGTAGTTTCTTACCTCTGCTGAAAATTTGTAAATTTTCAGTTGACACTTTTGTATTTAGCGTCCGATATGTTTAAACTTGAGGGGTCCGTAATCCGGGAAATATTGGCCGCCGACACAAAACAAATTTCAACTTTTCTTTGGATAAAAAGTTTTGTACATTCTAGTAATTTGGTGGTGTTGCTTGCAGGCAACTTGCAGTACTACCTTGCTTGGTTTCCTTGTGCTTGCGCTACCACCCTCGTTCTTCCTATTCCTCGTAGGCTCTGGTGACGTCACGAAATGTTGTCGTAGGTTGCGGCAGGCAGACAATCCACACACGAAATTGAGCAGCAGCAACCAGGAAAAACGCACCGTTGACTCGTCCAGCGATCGATGGATGTATATCAGTCTTCCACACCAAAACTAATGCCCTTTACCTTTAAACTGAATTATACACACTAGGGTTTTATTTTTCATTTAAATTTTACTTTTTATTTAGATTCGCTTCCTTTTGCGACTGTCCGTGGGCTCGTTAGGTTTTGACTGCTTGTTCCAATCGCTGTTCGTTACAACGAAACCGATAGCGAGTAAGTAACCAGCCATAAGGGCTAGCAGTAAGAGAGAGAGAAAAAACCCATCTCAGAGAACCAACCTGTTCGCGCACACGTAAGCTCGCCCTTCCCAGCCCGGCGAGTTGAGTAAATATAGATACGTATGTACGTATGTATATAAATATCATAGAAGACGAATGCCAGACATGAGTATTTATAGAAATGTCAGAGATGGGTTAAAAGTGTACGCGAACATATTGGCCCCCTTTGCACAATATGTGCAAAATATTTAAATGACAGTAACACTCGGTTCAGAGCGAAAACAGACCAGCTTGCCGAGGAAATTGTAAACAAATAATACTTTAGGCCAATTCTACTTTGTACAGATTATAAAATAGACTTAACATAAATTTAATTTCATGGTTTTTTTTTGTACAAGGTAATTTGAAAAACTATATATATAAAAAAAAACAATTCAACAGATAATGATTAAAATGACTCGATATTTGTGTTGTTGTATACGTGGTTGGCGTATGGGTGGTTCGAAGATGGTTCTCTGGGCATATGGTCTATTTTCGTCGATCTGTGGCAAGCCAAGAAAGACCATTTTAGCCACGTCGGCACCCAGTACTATGCAGCATCCATACGGGAGGTTGAACGAGAAGTCTGCTAACTCTTCCGCGTCAAACTTATCTCTAACCGCCTTTGAGAGACATCGCCGATGGGGCGTGAATGGTGAGGGGCCGCGTACCACTTCAAATTTCTTCGTTAGAGTCCTCACGTCGGATTGACGGTCGGTCAATTGAAGCTCTATGGACTCTTTATCATCCGGGACAGAGAATGGGAAGAGCAATGACGTCACAATGACCTGGCTCACTGGGGTGTTTGGGTCGATCAACAAGCGAACCAACCTATTTTCCTCGACCACTCCCGCACGATGGAGGCGGACCCAGGCCATCATTTGTAGCCATTCCACCTGGCGCTCGTCTTGGCTGTGGAGAAGGGTGTGATGGCGCATCTTACATACGTGACAGCGGTTCTTGCTATAGCACGTTTGTTGCATGTGGGAGAGCCCTAGGCAATTAAGGCATGCGCCGTACCGATCCACCACCCTGGCTCGCTCTGTTGGCATCAACACCAGAAATCTCCGACATGATCGGAATGGGTGACGCGTAGTACAGGTGGGGCAACGGAACTCCTCCAAGAAGTTCATCTCTGTGAAAAATAAAACAATTGGGGTTAGAAGAGATTATGCAGGGTGAAGTTGTGAAGGAGGATTAGTAACTCAAGATTAGGTATAAGGGGCCGAACTTGAAATTCTATAGGGTTAGGTTGATCGCGGTAGAAGAACGAGCTTGTGAATAGGCCGCGTAATTATACCTAGTTGAGTCTTTAGATCTACGACTCTCACGCGATTATCTTCACCGAGATAAACCTTGATAACCCTCCCTAGACGCCAATCATTGGTTCCTCCTGTGTCATGGCGTAGGACTACTAAATCGCTTTCGCGCAAGTCTTCTTGTGGTCGCTTCCACTTATTTCTCTTGTGGAGTTCCTTTAAGTAGTCAGATTTCCAACGCGTACAAAAATCATGTTGGATGACTTTCAAACGGAGCCATCGATTTACGAGTGTTGTACGAGACGGCTCGATTTCGGGTTTAGCTGGGGTCAGTAAAGCAGAACCGATAAGGAAATGCCCAGGGGTAAGCACACCCAGGTCATCTATGTCCTCAGAGAGAGGAACTATCGGGCGCGAATTAAGACACGCTTCGATTGAGGACAAAATGGTACTAAACTCTTCAAAGGTATGCCGTATTTGGCCGGAAATCTTCTTCAGGTGGGTTTTACAACTTTTCATACCGGCTTCCCACAAGCCTCCCATATGAGGAGCCGCGGCGGGTATGAAGTTCCATTCTAATTTTTGGTACCCATATTTCGATACAGCTTCATCCTTCAAAGTAGCTATGGTTTTCGCTAGATTCGTCTTGATTTCCTTCGCGGCTCCGACAAAGTTTCACCCATTGTCCGAGTATATTTTACTGGGACAGCCCCGACGAGAAATAAAACGGGTCAGAGCAGCTAGAAACGCTGGGCTAGATAGATCGCTAACCGCCTCCAAATGTATTGCTCGTGTGGCAAAACAAACGAACAGACAAATGTATCCCTTTGTGATACGACAGCCTCGTCCAGCAAAGTTTTTTATCTCATATGGGCCAGCAAAGTCCAACCCCGTAATATTAAACAGACGACTCAAAGTTGTTCTTTCAGGCGGAAGAGACGCCATCATTTGTCCCTGGCGGGCTTTTCGGGCCACCACACATTCCTTGCAGTTATGTATATGCGATTTAATTAGATTTTTAACTTTCACGATCCAACATTCTAAGCGTACAGTAGCCAGCATCAATCTAGCGCCTCCGTGAAGGGTAAGTTTATGTATGAATGCAACGTACAACTTTGCAAAACGACTTTGGTATGCGAGAATTACCGGATGCCGCTCACTATATGATAGGGAAAGAGTAGACCCCAAGAGGCCATTAGCTCGAATTAGTAGGTTTTTATCTAAGAATGGCGTTAGTGTCAGAATTGGACTTTTCGACTCCAGCTGTTTCTTCTGGGTAAGACAGTCGTATTCATTTGGAAAATAACTTCTCTGGGAAAGAAGTATCAGCCGATTTCGTGCTGACATTAATTCCTGAGCCGATAGTCTACTACTCTCAAATCGTTCTAACCTTTTCAAGGTTGGGTGAGTATTTTTGAAAAATCGTACGATATATGCAACCACATGAATGGCTTTAGATAGACAGGAGAAGCGGTCTAGAATATCTTCAGTATCCGCTGATCGAGCTATATGAGCCCTTAGAGTTTTAGCCTCTAGGCTCGTGTGCGATATATCAGCTGTTTCGGGCCAGAACTCTACACTATATTTCAGCCAGGGTGGCCCACGCCACCAAAGCTCCTTGCTCACCAATTCCGAAGGAGTCAGCCCCCGGGTTGCTAGATCAGCGGGATTGTCATATGTTGGTACGTGCCTCCAACACTGCCCAACCTTTTCCTGAATCTTGGCAACCCTGTTTGCCACGAAGGTAGTCCAGTTATGAGAAGGCTTTTTAAGCCAAGCTAATACAATGGTTGAGTCCGACCAAAGCGAAAGCGAACTTTGTGGAATTTTCAATTGAGGCAGAAAAATGTGAGCTAAGTTTGACAAAAGCAGGGCCCCGCATAATTCTAGCCGTGGTAGAGAAATCTTCTTAATGGGAGCGACTTTAGATTTAGAGACGAGCAGGTTTGTATAAATGACGTCATTTACGTCAACCCTAGCGTATAAGACCGCTGCATATGCTAATTCTGAGGAGTCACAGAAACCATGGATTGCGATTCTACATTGCGGAGAGTACTGTACCCAACGTGGTATACGTATCTTATTAATCTCACCGTAGTTTTTCACAAAAGATTTCCATTTTAAAAGGGTAAGTGGTTTCAGAGAGTCATCCCAACCGATATCATCGAGCCACAGCTGTTGCATGAGCACCTTTGCCGTTATTATTACAGGCGCGAGCCATCCTAATGGGTCAAATAGCCTCGCTATGACGGATAAAACTTCTCTTTTGGTAAACAAAGCTTTGTCCTCCAAACTTTCAGCTGCGAAATAAAAAGAGTCAGTGGCTGCGTTCCATCGTATCCCCAACGTCTTGGCCGTACTTTTCTCATCGAATACCAAAAATTCACTATTCAAGAGATGATCCTCGGGCAAGTCTTCGATGATGTCTTTACTATTCGAGGTCCATTTTCTAAGCTCGAACCCGGCTGATAGAAGAATCGATTTTAATTGATCCCTTGCAACAATACTTGCTGAGACAGAATGTGCTCCTACTAACGCGTCATCTACATACATGCTTTCCCTTAATATTTGGGCGCCAATGGGGAAGCGATGTTCCTCATCGTCTGCCAATTGCAGTAATGTGCGCAGGGCCAAGTACGGAGCACAATTGACGCTAAATGTGACTGTTCTCAATTGGAAATGCTGTATTTCCTCATTTGGGTCAGATCTGAATAATATTCTTTGAAACGGGGCGTGTCGTGGGTTAATTAGAATCTGCCTGTACATTTTCGTTATATCGGCATTAAAAACGAATTTGTACAGGCGCCAATTCAAAATAAGAGATACTATATCCTTTTGTAAAATTGGACCCACGAAAAGACAGTCGTTCAGACTTTTTCCATTAGACGATGGACAAGAGGCGTTGAAAACAACCCTCAACTTCGTTGTGGTGCTTTCAGGCTTAAAGACGCCATGATGGGGCAGATAAAAACACTTATCCGGACTTCTCATTGTAGTATCTACAAGCTCCATATGACCTAGTGTCAGATATTCACGTATGACATCGTCATACATTGTTTTCGATTCTGGCTTACGAGCCATAGATTTTCCATTCCTTAGAAATTGACTAAGGGCAATATATCGATTTGGGCCAACTGCAGACCCTACCGGAAGATCAAGTTTAAAGGGCAGATCAACCACGTATCTTCCTTCAGACGTACGAACAGTTGTCGTTTTATATATTTTTTCGCAAATTTTATCTTCTTCAGAGATCTTTTGTTCTGTAGGAACCTCTTCGACTTCCCAAAATTTGGTCATCTGCTCACTAATCGACACCCTTGTGCAATGAGAGACACGAACCAAAGATTTCGAGTTCTTATTGGTCGTTGGGCCAGTAACAATCCATCCGAAGACTGTCTCCTGGGCCACAAGCGAGCCTAAAATGCCATGTTCCACTCCACCAAGGAGAATTAGTGGATACAAATTTCCCCCTAGGAGAATATCCACTGGGCCACTTCTGTAGAAGTAAGGATCTGCAAAATCCAATTTTGGAAGTTGACTCATATGCGAGTTTTCAAACGAATGAGTTGGAACATTTCCAGTTACATCTGTAACTACCAACGCGTCAATGTCCAAAGAAAAGTTTGACTCTTTTGTAGAACGAAGAGTAAACACCGCTAATTTCGAGCACTTTGTCAGATATTCACCGCCGAGACCAGTGATATCTGCTGAAATCGATTTTGTGGGTAATCGCAATAACCGTTGTATTCTCGATGATATAAAAGTTTCATCTGAGCACGGGTCAATTAATGCCCTAATTTTATGGGAAATACCATTTCTCACAATTTTTACCCATGCTGTCGCCAGCATCGTCTTGTGTGAGACAGAAGTGTGAAATGTCCTGACATTTTCCGATGTAGGAGAATCAGTGGACTGTATATTCTGATTTTGGGACATATTTCGAGAATCTTCTGTCCTTACGGCACTTTGATGGGCTACTTTATTTTTGTGTAAAAGCGTATGATGCTTTGAATTGCATTTTGAGCAAGTATTTTTACTGGGACAGTCAACCGCCAAATGACCTTGGGCCAGACAGTTCAAGCAATGATTATTTCCTTTTACCACGAAAGCCTATTTTTCAAATCCATATTCAAAAATTTGGGACATGATCTTAAATTGTGGGTCCCTTTACATAACCCACATTTTTGACTATTCACTTTTGTGTGATGCACCTTATAATGTTTCGAACGATCAGAATTATCGTATTTGGGCCGAGCGGCTTGAGAGTACCTAGACGCCTTGATGTTAAACACATCGGAGACGCTTTCCAGTGCATGAAACCTTTCAATAACCCGTAACGTAATTGTAACAACAAACAATCGAAAACAACAAAAAAAATACTGGTTGTGTACACAGGCAAATACTCACAGGCCGATCAAGGTTTGCAGTTAATTGTAACGGGTGTAGCAGTTTGTCCCTTATGGCACTTCAACGGCCAATTACAAACAACAAATTACGTTATAATTTATTTTCTCTTTTCTTCTTTTTTTTGGTAACTTTTAATTTAGGGACCGAGGGTTAGACAATGCGTTAACGGGTCAGGTTCAGAAACACACACCACAATTGTGTTAATAAAATCACACTTTACGTACCTTAGTTTTCCTCAGCACTGGCTTGTTGGATGGTTCGAAGGACCAAATGTTGCTTGCAGGCAACTTGCAGTACTACCTTGCTTGGTTTCCTTGTGCTTGCGCTACCACCCTCGTTCTTCCTATTCCTCGTAGGCTCTGGTGACGTCACGAAATGTTGTCGTAGGTTGCGGCAGGCAGACAATCCACACACGAAATTGAGCAGCAGCAACCAGGAAAAACGCACCGTTGACTCGTCCAGCGATCGATGGATGTATATCAGTCTTCCACACCAAAACTAATGCCCTTTACCTTTAAACTGAATTATACACACTAGGGTTTTATTTTTCATTTAAATTTTACTTTTTATTTAGATTCGCTTCCTTTTGCGACTGTCCGTGGGCTCGTTAGGTTTTGACTGCTTGTTCCAATCGCTGTTCGTTACAACGAAACCGATAGCGAGTAAGTAACCAGCCATAAGGGCTAGCAGTAAGAGAGAGAGAAAAAACCCATCTCAGAGAACCAACCTGTTCGCGCACACGTAAGCTCGCCCTTCCCAGCCCGGCGAGTTGAGTAAATATAGATACGTATGTACGTATGTATATAAATATCATAGAAGACGAATGCCAGACATGAGTATTTATAGAAATGTCAGAGATGGGTTAAAAGTGTACGCGAACAGGTGGTATTACGAGTTTGGGCTGTGGTGGACATAAGCCGTAAAATTAGAAGCAGCAGCCCACCTAATTTCTGCTTTTTTAATTTTTTCCGTGGGTAAGCTGGGAAATGTAAATTTTTCTTTTCATCTTTTAAGTAACAGTTCACATTTTTTCTTGACATTTTCTGTGAATAGTGTTTGTCACTATACATAATTTTGCCAGCTTCACCATGGAATTTGTAATATAAAATAAAATCAAATAAAATGGTTGTTGTGGTTGTTGTTATTGACCATGGTACAATAATATCTACATGGTAATAGCAGCGGTTAAAAGGCGAATTTTCCTCATGGAAGTACCTGTTTGCCTTCTATTTTGTGGCCAGAAGTATGTCAGGTGACGGTTTAAAAACCATCATTCTGGAAGTGCTGAATGCTGTGGAAGATGAATGCGGCATAAAAGTAACAACTCTCATTTCGGACCAGGCCCCCACGAACGCATCTGCATACAAACAACTAAATAACGGCGGATCAAATATGTATTTAAATTTCCGTGGACGCAAAACTTATATGTTTTTTGATATCCCACACCTGTTTAAAGGTCTGCGCAATGCGCACTTTGGTGCTAACATTGATACGCCACAAGGAACGGCATCTTGGAATGTATATAGAGAGGCCCTTAACATCGACAGGCGATCAAACACTGCCAGAATGCTTCATAAAATGACAGGTGACCATGTAAACTTAACACACTTCAATAAAATGAGGGTGAGTTTAATGACACAAGTTTACAGTCATTCTATGGCGATTGCCATTCAAACATGTCGGATAAATGGATACTTCACGATCCCAGAGAACATACGTAATGCTTTCGCCACAGAAACCTTTACTGAGAACATAAATAGAGGGTGGGATGTTTGCACAGCTAATTCATTTGGTCACGGTAATCCAGACCGAATTCCAATTACCCGCGACAACGGTCAATTGGAAAAAATTGAGCGCTTCCAGGACTACCTGCAAAATATCAAGATAAACACATGTGCAGTAAGTGTTCGAAATTTGATTCAGTTTTTGAAAACTTTTGTTCAGAAAGTACGGGAGATATTTGAAGAAAGACCCGACATTAAGTATATTTTCCCCGGCCGCTTTAATCAGGATGGTATTGACAATAGTTTCTCTACCCAGCGAGGAATGTGTGGGTTCAATACTAATCCTTCGGCTAGGGAAATTCAATACAATACGGCTCGCATTATTTCTGCTCGAATGCTTAAGTATGATCAAAATGTTCTCAGTAACTGCCAAGATGATGGAGATGAACAGTTGGTTTGTGATTATGAAGCCTTGTATGCTGCCGAACAAATCGACGTTGATGAAGAGATTGAAGATTTTGAGGGGATTGAAGACATAAGCGATAATTCAGCGAAGGATTGGCACTGCGTTATTTTGCAGGCTATGCCATTCATTCCAAGTTACACAAGAAGTTGAAATGTCAGTCTTGTGAGCCGTACCTTACTAAATTTTCTCAGATGACAGAGACATCAGAGTCATTCTTACGTCTAAAGAATTATGTGGATCGCCAAGTACTTCAAAATCTATCGGACGAGTTCTTCAGTGTAATCAAAGATCATTTTAAAGATTTTTTGCAAGTATACAGTGAGAATTACTACAGAACTAGTCTAAAGAGACAAATATTGGAGACAAGCTGCGCAATGAACCGGCTCAAATATCCTACTTTTTTTAATGATGATAAATGTTGGCCTCATCGTGTCGCCATTCTGTCACATTTGACAGTCGTGCTTATACGATATAAGGCCAGATGGTTAAAAGACGACACTTTAATTGCAGCCAAGAATTATAGAGAAGACCAGAAAAAGGTCAAAGCTAAATACTACCACCGTTAAATAAATATTGTATATTCCACGGTAAGTACACATTTACTGCCTTGCCTTCCAAGGTTGAATGACCAAAAAAATCAGTAAAACAAAGAAAAATAAAAGAATCGAAATAAATGTCCATAAATTAAAAAATGTATATATTTAAAAGTCCGACAATATGAATGAATTGAAAAAAGAACAAAAAAATAAGATACGGACGAAATGATCATCAAACAAGGACAAATTGATTGAAAATAAAGAAATAAAAATAAAAGAATCGAAATAAATGTCCATAAATTAAAAAATGTATATATTTAAAAGTCCGACAATATGAATGAATTGAAAAAACAACAAAAAAATAAGATACGGACGAAATGATCATCAAACAAGGACAAATTGATTGAAAATAAAGAAATAAAAATAAAAGAATCGAAATAAATGACCATAAATGAAAAAATATATATATTTAAAAGTCCGACAATATGAATGAATTGAAAAAAGAACAAAAAAATAAGATACGGACGAAATGATCATCAAACAAGGACAAATTGATTGAAAATACTTACTTATCCGGTCTCGGACAACCCCGGGGGGTCAGGGACCTTACAAAACGAAGATAACATATTTCGCCAACCAGTTCGATCTTTTGCTTTATCTCTCCAGTTGGCAATACCAAGTGTACGCAGGGATTCGTCAACCTGATCCCTCCAGCGGAGTCTTGGTCTTCCTATTTTTCGTCTTCCTTCGAGTTCGGTTTCGAAAAGCCTTCGCGCTGGTTCATCTTCATCCATTCTACTGACATGGCCTAGCCAGCGCAATCGCGTTATCTTGATCCGCTTAACTATGTCAATGTCAGGATAAAGCTCATACAGCTCATGGTTCATGCGTCGCCGATACTCGCCGTTGTGCACTATAGGGCCATAAATTTTTCGGAGTATTTTTCTCTCGAAGACTCCTACAGATGTTTCGTCTGCTTGCGATAGGACCCAGGATTCTGCGCCATAAAGCAAGACAGGTTGAATGAGAGTCTGGTACAGCTGGACTTTTGTTACTCGAGAGAGGGCTTTATCTCTAAAGTGCTTGCTTAGCCCAAAATAACATCTATTCGCAAGCACAATTCTCCGTTTGATCTCAAGGCTGACGTTGTTGTTTTTGTTCACGGCAGATCCGAGGTATATAAATTCGTCCACTACCTCGAAGTTATAACGGTTATCAACGTTCACGCTTTGGTCTAATCGCGTGGAGGCCCTGTTCGTTGAAACCATTAATTTTGTCTTGTCCTCATTCACCGTCAGACCCACTTTTGCTGACTCCTTCTCAATTCTCGAAAAAACCGCAGTAACTTCTCTAATTGTGCGCCCAATGATATCTATATCATCAACATACGCGAGCAGCATGTGACTTTTGCTGCTGATGGTTTTATTCATATTGACTGCAGCTTTTCTCATAATGATCTCCATTAAGATGTTAAAGAGATCGCACGATAGGGTGTCGCCTTGCCTGAGGCCTCGCTTAGTTTCGAAAGGTTCGGTAAGATCCTTACCAACTTTCACTGCGGATTTGGTGTTCGTCAAGGTCATCCTGCAAAGGCGTATGAGTTTTGCAGGAATACCAAGCTCAGACATTGCTTCATAGAGTTTCTCCCGTATCGGACTATCGAAGGCTGCTTTATAATCGATAAATAGATGATAGGTGTCGATTTGTTTTTCGTGTGTCTTCTCCAGGATTTGGCTTAGCGTGAAAATCTGGTCAGTTGTCGATTTTCCAGGCCTAAAGCCACACTGGTATGGTCCAATCAGGTCAGCGATAATTGGTTTTAGTCTTTCGCACATTATACTTGATAGAACCTTATATGCTATGGATAAAAGGCTTATTCCACGGTAGTTGGCACAAATACTCGGGTCACCTTTTTTAAATATGGGACATAGTATGGGACAAATTTTGCTAATGAGCTGATGCATGCACCTTATCAGCTCATCGCCGCCAGCCTTAAACAGCTCCGCCGGTAATCCATCGGCTCCTGCGGCTTTGTTGTTCTTAAGCCGGGCAATAGCTGTTCTGACCTCGTCTTGGTTAGGAGGGGGGCAATCGACGTCGTCGTCCATATTGTGATCGATTGTCCCATCGTCATCGGATATCTCAGGTACTAGTAGCGCGGAGAAATGCTCTCTCCATATTCCCAACATGCTCTGCACATCTGCGACGAGATTTCCGTCTTTGTCTTTACAGAAGGGGGGCCCTGAACCATGTCCATTAGTTCCGTTTTTAACTTTTTGGTATAATTTTCGGGCTTCGTTCTTCCTTCTGTATGTCTCAATTTTCTCACTCTCGCGTTTTCTCCACTGCCGTTTCTTACGCCTAAAGAGACGGTTTACTTCCTTTCTCTTCTCCCTATACCGCTCAGTTGCAGCTCGCGTTGCAATTGACTGAAGCATTACCATACGTGCAGCGTTCTTTTCGTCATTTGCTATGCGACACTCTTCATCGTACCACGGTTTGTTGCGAAGCGGTTTTTCGAAACCAAGTACGGTTGTTGCGGCAGTTTTTATAGAGTCGGAAATGGGTTTCCACTGCGCATCAGGATCGTCATCGGGAGGGGGTGGGTTCTGTGCCAAAAGTTGCGAGAGCTTCCTTGAGTAGGCTGTGGCTACCTCTGGTAATTTCAGCTTTCCGATGTCCAGCTTCCTCTGCGTCTGATTGAAAATAAAGAAATAAAAATAAAAGAATCGAAATAAATGTCCATAAATGAAAAAATATATATATTTAAAAGTCCGACAATATGAATGAATTGAAAAAAGAACAAAAAAATAAGATACGGACGAAATGATCATCAAACAAGGACAAAGTAAATGAATAAATTGAAAATTGCCACAATTTTCACCAGTTTAAAAATTTCGAAAATAAATTAGTGTAGAGTAGATGAAGTAGTTGTAGAATAGTTTTGGGGTGTTAATGGTGTAGTGATGCGAAAATATACTTGTGAATTGAAAAGTATTTGGAATTCTTTGCAACTTCTGTTTTCCCAGAAATTTACCCAGAAGAATAACAGATACTTTATACAAACGAGTATATATATATAGCCTCTCCTACACAACTGTCAACCTTTCCTGCACGTGGCGCACCCTACATACAACAAAAAAGGCTCTGGCGACCGTAATCGGGCGGTAGAACCCGATATAGTAGTGATGACGTAGAATTAATTCAATTGACTAAAGTTGAAATTCCTAATATTGGAATTACCCATATTTTCCTATGTATTCGTTTTATATTTAATGGTCAGAAAAAACAATTGTTATTTGGATCCATCAATTTACAAATTAATCAACACGCTAGATGGGTCTTGAAAAAAGCTAACACATTATTGGCGTTATTTTCAAGATTGTTATGCAATAAAAACTTGCCTAAGAAAACAAAAACATTATTAATCAAAAGTACTATTCGCCCAGTAATTTTATATCCTTTTTGTATTTGGTTCAATATATCAGCAACAGTAATGGAGGAAATTGAAATCCTTGAACGTAAAATTGTAAGATTTTGTAGTTGAAAAAACTTTGAGACCGAAATTAAGCGTTATTCAAATCGGTTACTTTACAAAGAATCAAGAGTTGTTCCCATCGGCCTTTATGCTTGTGATATACTTGACAGATTTATGTGTAGAATTAGAATACATGAAAATAAATTCATTACAAATAATTTTGATGATCAAAAAAACTTTGGTTGGAGTATCACAAATTACTTATTACCTCTTGGTTACATAAATGAAACTCGCCCAAATTTTTCTGTTGACAATCGTCACAGTTTTTATGATAAAGCTCTTATTGGAACTCACAGAGGCTAGTGAAATTAGTTTAATTTTTCTTCATTACACTTCAGATTTACATAAAGTTTCACATTTAAAAATTTTTATTTGTTATTTTTCTTTTATGTTTAGTCTTAAGTCAATTTATTTTAGATAAGATCTCTTGCCATGTAAAGCCCCGGGAGCAAGGGCCTAATACATTTGTTATTTGCAGATATTATTACTATTTACACTAATTTTCTATCATGGCATGGTGCTTTTGAATTTATATAAACAAATTGAGATAATACATTATAGTCTTAAGTATTCAACTTCTTTATTGTTCATATATTTTGCTTATATTGTATTATAAAGAAAAAGGCTTAATAAAACAAAAGTTGAAGTTAAACTTAACGAAGAATTAACGTGCTCGTATTAATTAAAGAACCTTTTTATTACAGTACTCATGTTTTGTAACTTGCCTGAAAACTTGTCAGATCGACATAATGTGAAACATATAATTCCACCGTTTATTGACATGTGAGTAACAACTGTGTCTGTAACTCAAAGCGACAAACAGCACCACTAATAGCGCGTTTACATGTACATACTCTTTTTTCATAATAATGTCGTGATTATCATTCTACGGCAAAAAGGTGTTTACATGACATGCAATATTTCTCGATTTAGTTTTGAGATCTTTGTATTTCATGAGGCCATTATTAAATTATACCACGGGATGGCAGGAGGATTTGTATGAATTAGTATCGTACAATTGTGTCAGTCAGTAATTTTTCCTATTTCTTTATTTGTAAAAATAAGTCTTCGTTTAATTAAAGACATTTTTATGTGGAATTTCTTTACAATTTCTGCAAATTTTATAAGTATTACATAATAAAGAAATAAACTAAAATTAGCTGATGTTATAACACTACCTCTAATGTATATTATTTTTTATGTTTTGTGACTAATGTACATGTTCAGTGAAATTAATTTCCTTTACATTCCAAGTTCCGTTTCATGTTGACACAATCTTACACTGAAAGTGTGTATACTAGGCTGCGCTTGAAATGATTTCCGACATGATAACCTTTTCGAGGTGAATGTAGTCGATCTTGGCTACAAAAAATGTATGACAAATCATATGATAATAGTGTGATTGTCGATTATCGACTCTATCTGCCACATCTAGTGCATCTAACCGTCCTATAATTGACTTTCATATTGCAATATTCTACTCAGCTATGGTAAAATATCTAAGATAAACGCAGTAGCTATTGTTACAACAAAAACAGGCATTTTGTGTGGTATCCATAATCTGTCAAATTTTCTGCATGTGTTTGTTTGGAAACCATGGTAGAAATATAATGGTAGATGCAGTACGACAACAAATAGAAGAACCCAAAAACAACATGGATGTTGTTTTTGCTCAGTGTCTGTGTTGTGTCAAGTCAGCTGATAGAAAAATGATGAAAATGTAAACAAATTTGCAAAAAGTTTCATTTAGAAAATGATTGAGTATTATTTGATGTATTGAAAATGTTTAAGTGGGAAAATTAAAACGTTTCTATGTAATTTTTCCGGATAAATATTTGAAAAACAGGAGTTGCTGGCGAACTTTCAACGAAGAGAGCAAAGCTGAGTGCGTGAACTGCAAACACGTACCGAAACTTTTTTGTTTCTCTTCCTCTCACCTCTCTCGCCAACAAACTCAAGAGTTTGCAAACAAAAGTTTGCACGTGCAAATGGGCACTAGCAACAAAAATTTTCAATACAGCTATTCCAACAACTTTACCTTACTTATTTTACCATGCGCTCCAGCTGTCAAAAATGCAAATAAACAAACAAAGCATTAAGCCAAGATGTATGTAGTGCAGGTGGAAGCGTTACAACATCTGATTTAGTACTTTTGTTCTGAGGGAAAACCAAAAAATTTAAAATACCCATATTTTGGGAAAAATCATACTTTTCGAGTTACCGAAACTTTTTTGTTTCTCTTCCTCTCACCTCTCTCGCCAACAAACTCAAGAGTTTGCCAACAAAAGTTTGCACGTGCAAAAGGGCACTATCAACAAATATGTTCAATACAGCTGTTCCAACAACTTTACCTTACTTATTTTACCATGCGCTCCAGCTGTCAAGAATGCAAATAAACAAACAAAGCATTAAGCCAAGATGTATGTAGTGCAGGTGGAAGCGTTACAACATCTGATTTAGTACTTTTGTTCTGAGGGAAAACCAAAAACTTTAAAATACCCATATTTTGGGAATAATCATACTTTTCGAGTTATGTGCCTTCAAATTTGTGATATAGGGCGTTACTACGAATTAAAACCCGTATAAAGGCATCTTTACGATAGCATTTTTTTTGGATCGTGTGATCCAAAAAAAAATGATGTCTGTTGAAATTTGTAGAAGTTGTCGAGTTATCGAGAAATGTTGTTTCTTTGCGGAAAAGGCAATAAATATTTTCAATAACTAAGCTACATATCGACAATTTTCATTTACATTTACCTAGCTGATTCAAAAATGATTGCAGATAAGTACATTTACAGATTTTAATTTGCAGTCAACTTTGGTATATCCGACATTTTGCGAGACGATTTTCCCAAAATATTCACTTTAGTGTAGCTTACCAAACATTGAGCCTTAGTGTAGCTTTGTGCTCTCCCAATATTCATTTGTATAAACTGTTCGGCTTAACTCTATTTTAGGGGCATTTCTTGGAATGGACTAACAATTTCTATCACCAATATATATGTTTAAAAATGTAGTTTAATTTTTTCATTTCGACGGTACGGAAATTTTACTCGAACCGAACATGTTACATATCTCAACTTTGAAGGCCAATAACTCGGGAAATATGGTTCTCAGGGGAAATTGCTTGTTTTTATATTTATAAATAATTTAAAAACTTGCTCAAGTGCCCCTAAAAAAAGTTGTTCCAAATATTGAAATGACTCGATTCAGCAATAAAACAATAATAAATTACTGATTTGCTTCTGCAGGCAATAAATTCTCACATTTTCTTTACAATTCAATCAGCTGACATTGACAAGTTATTGAAACCAAAGCGAAAAGAAAATGGCTGCAAAATCGACTGCTTCTAATTTTTCAATATATCTTGACTTTGCTGTTGGGAATAATTATTTAACGACGAATAACGCTTTTCTCTCAGTGTAACATTAACTCTGTGTTGGCAACGCTAAAACCGTACATTGGCATTTTCAACAATTTCTGTACATTATTGTAAAGTTTGAATGCAACCTAAGGTAAGTACAGGAATTATTTATTTTGTTTTGTTTATAATTTTTTTTAAAAATGATTCATTTATTCGTTCTATACAGATGAACCGGAACACGCGGGTAAGTACTGTGAAATTAAAGTGACAAGTGGGAAAAGTGAATTATGCGTATTCCTCAGGAATTGAACCGCGTTATTACTTTTGTATATGGGAGGCGACGTATGTACCACAAACGTAATGACGCCGTTCACTTCCTGAATACAATACGTTTATTTTCAATCAAATTTGTGTGGCACCAATGCCTTGGAACATATCCAGTTTAGTGCGGAACGTCCAATTTTTTTTTTTTTTTTGAGGGGGTAAAACATGGATTTTTAAGATAAAAATGTAAAATATCAAGATCGGTGCTAACCCTTATTTTCAGAGTTATGGGCCTCCAAAGTTCGGACATAGGGGGTTGTATTGCGAGTGTGGTGCCGTCTTATGGGAGCGATCTGATCGCTTGTTTATGTAAAAAAGTTGGAAATAAGAAAAAAAAAATAAACAAATTTTTTCGATAACTGCCTTAGTTATCGAGATATCGGATGAATAGTTTTGAAAAAATAATATATTTTTTGTCAATTTGCAGAAAAAAAGATGGGTTTTAATAGAGAATAAGAAAAGAAAACGAAAAAATTAAACACAATTTTTCGATAACTACCTTAGTTATCGAGATATTTAAAAAAATATCGTTTTTTTCAAATTTTTCCAACTTGTTTTGCAGTCAATATGGCAACATTTATAGTATATGGGGCCTACCAAACGAATTTAGTTATAGGAGGACCCGGAATAATCGTAGAAATAGACGAAACGAAGTAGGGCAAGAGAAAGTATAACAGAGGCCATAGAGTTGAAGGACAGTGGATCGCGCGATTTTTTAAAAAAAAAATTTTATTTTTTGTGCGAAAAAAATTATTTTAAAAAAATCGCGCGATTTTTTAAACATAATTTTTTATTTTTGTGAACTTCGACCCTTGATATCTTCGGTCATTAATGGGTTAAAAGAATAAGTGATATCTAATTTTTTAGCCTAATGTGTAAACTATATAATAGCGTGGGAAAATATGTATGTTGTTAACGTACTATTCTTAGATAAAAGGCGTTTTCCTCAAAAAGTGGGGCTATAGAAGTCGAATTTTCAATATAGGCTCGCAATGGGCTAGCAAAGTTCCAAATGCAGTTTTGAAGATATCTTGATAAGCTTTCCAATGATACCCATATTGTCCCTGTGCGTCAATATATGTGGAATATATAGGGGTTTATATGTTGAATTTTAGGGGTCCCGTAATCCGGGAAATATGGGTCAGCACCAAAAAAAAATTTTCACCTTTTTTTCTGGATGACAAGTTCTACCCAGTGATGGTACTTTGGAGCCGATCCGAGATACCGACCTACACTGCATATGAGCCGGGGCGAATTTAAAAAAGGTTTTTTAACCTCACTTTTTGATGTAAACCTTTTCACCCTTTCCCTTTCAAACCTTTCTTAGAGTAACAATATAATCGTTTAAATAATTCTAATCATTCAATTGTAATTTTTCTTTCTTTTTTCAGGAAGATTTCATTAAGTACGTTCTTTCGTGCGAAAGACGTGCTGCGGCAAGACGCTTCCGGGGAGGGCAGCAAAATCAAGGCCGAGACCATGCCCATGTCGGAAGCCATCCCCATGCCGGAGGCCATCCGAATGCTCGTGGGCATGCCCATGGCCAAGATCGTGGAGGACAATCGGCTCCCCTAGAATATTCTACACGCCATCAACCACCAAGGGACAATGCTTGGCAACATCAGAATGTATATCGTCACAGGTATACACGAGGACACCGTTGCAACCATGTAAGTACATATTATACAATTTTAATTACAATTTGTAATAACAATTTCAACATCATATTTCATTTTTCAGCATCAACCAATGGTATGGACACACCCGTCAACCACACAGCCGCCTCCAACAGAATACAACACGCTTTATGCAACACCCCACACTGACATACCAACACCACAACCTAACTCACACCAAAAACACACGTTATCCGCAGAACAGACAATACTTACTTTACAACACACAATTACAAGCCTACAGCAAACATTACACTCAGCACAACACATCATGCAGAACATACAACCCACACAACATACAACCAACACAACACAACATACAACCAAACCAACACAATATCGAAACACAACACAACATACAACCCACACAACACAGCATACAACCAAACCAACACAATATCGAAACACAACACAACATACAACCAAACCAACACAATATCGAAACACAACACAACATACAACCCACACAACACAACATACAACCCACACAACACAACATACAACCACCACAGCACAACATACAACCAACACAACACAACATCAAAACACAAGAAATTCACATAGACACACCCTCAATAAATCAGCCAGCACGGTCCTCCAGCCTGAGTGAGTCCCTTGCCAATGTTTCATTAGGCAATACCACGGACAGTGACTGAGACAAAATGTCTTATATTCAAACATTATAAAATAAAATGTAGAACCAAATGTCGCCAAACCACTTGAATTGCGTATTTTTTTTACAATAGGACTTGAAAATACTAAGTATTATTGCACATTATAAAAGTGTACATGTTTGTGATCAGTACGACAACAAAACTTTGTATGGCTATGTCTACCCTATTTCTGTGGCATTCCGTCTATTTGTATGTGAATTACCCCTCACTTTCATGTGATCAAAATGGAGTACCGTGGGTGGTAAATCATTATAATACACCTTCATTTAATTCCATAAACCGATAATGAAAATTTCATTTCACACAACTTTCACAATGGCATATGTATAATAACACCTATCAAAAGTGTGGTAACAAATTACGGCTCCAACTCATAATTCTACAATTCGTACAGAATCGGACGGATGGACTCGCCTCGTTCAGCTGATCAAAAATATATGTAATTATTATATTTGCAAGAACGGTAATGCCGACAAATCCAACACTCATTTTAGAATTGAAAAAAGAAAACTCTACCTGATTTGTAAATTTTATCACGAAAAATAAAAATCATTTTCTGATTTTTACTTTTTGTACGACGAAATAAAAGTCAGCAAATAATTGTTATTTCAAAAACAGCGTATTAATGGTTTAACAAAACAAAATAAAAATCACAATTTATTTTTGACCGATATAAAAAATAATAATTTTTTTTACGAAGAAATATTATAAAAATACAAAATAATTATTATTTTTAACTTTTATCATAAAAATCAGGAAATAAAACTTTATTGCCTAATTCGATAGATAGAGCCAAAAGTAATGTATTGGATCAATTTATATATTTTTCCTCCTAATTTACTTTACAATGACTTCTTTTTTACTACAAAATTGAGGCAATAACAATTTTTTCATTCCCTCGTGATAACATAGTATGAACAAATTTTCAAAGGAAAGTACATCTTTACATTTGTTGGTATATGTATTCGTACTATTGTATAAAAACCCGTAATTTTTAAAACCCATTTTACCCTTCATTTTGGAAATCAATTAAATATAACGGGTTTCGGTTTGTTCCAAAAATCATTTTTTCACCGAACCACTTTACACAGAAATCTATTGTGTTGAAGATAATTTGTTATTTATAATATTTTATTGGTTCTTCTGTAAAAAAGAAACAGATTTACTTACGGCCTTTTCTATTTTTTATACAACTGCGTTCATTTAAAGATGATAGTGTACCATTCCTCATTTGACATTAAATAAAAAGCACAGTTTTTGTAACGTTCACATTAAACATTAAGAAGCATTTATTTTACAAATTATATCACTCAAAATAATAGCAGTGCTAACAAAAACTTAAAATATAATTTTTAATTAAATACAAAGTAAGTTATTTTAAAATAATACCTCTAATGCAGATAATTCGTTGAATTTAATACTTACTTGTACTGCATTTGTTGGGTCTTGCTTTTTCATAACGGCGTTTCATGGAGTGAAGTACTGTTTTCCACCTTTCATCAGGTATTTTTGACCATACCTGTTGAATCTTACAAATTGTTGGTCTTACAATTTGTCGGGAACCTACACACAATTATTCATTCATCTGACCATAAAATATTTCTCCACTTTTCACTTCAGCACTGCATTCTTGTATTTGGATATTCGAATCCTTTGGTAAAATCTATTTTCTTTTAAAATTACACTTCTTGGAATTGTACCGTACATATTATGTTGACGTAATATGCTGCGAGCGGTTTCAAGACTTAGAGATCGACAAACGCTATCTTATATTTCAGTGATTGGCGTTAGTGCGTTTTTCCAGGGGATAGCAACGGTTTTCAGCCACGTGTTTCATTATTTTTCGGACGCAATACGACATTTCTGATCCTTCGAAAATGACACTGTAATATATTTATTATTATTATTACTTATTTTTCATTACAACATAACAAAATATCAATATAATCTATACTTACATCGGAATTACTGCTTTAAGTATAATAAAAGACATAAATTGTATCGGCAAAAATTCTGGACATGGGCCTGGCAAACATTATTTTTCTAAAAAAAAATAAACAAAAATGAAAGAAAAGGTAAAGAATGTGAGAAAATGGAAAAGTAGCCCTCGCAGAGACCTATGTTGCTCGTACCGTGTGGTAGACCTTTTTGAAAATCGTTACATTTATATTCCACCTAGTCGCCCGGCCGTCTCGGATGGTTATCATAACCAATCTCATGGTCACTGTACGTACAAAGGTCGACGTAGTGGAATGAATATCAAAAACGTCTGTGGTTTTTTTAGTCACGACTTTTCAATAAATCTAATCTTTTATAAACGTAATTCTGTAAAGGAAGTTCGTTTCATTGAGAAAATCTTAATTTCATTTTTATCAAAAATGTTTGCTGTTTTATTAATCACGATTTTGACCTAAATAATATACTAAACGGTATAGTTATATACATATATACTCAAATATTAGCATCAGTCATGACTCCTATCGAAATAACAATCTGCTGTTATAAAAACTGTAATTGAAATAGTTTTGTTGTTACAAGGCATTAATACATTTTAATCTTTTGATATGTTAAGCCCGCATTTCGATCGTGATCCGTACTTATAACGCTGACTAACAAATAAAGATTTGAATGCGTCTTTTTCAGATTCAAATTCTCGAACGAAAGATGAGTTGAAGAGATCGGAAAGTATCGATTTACTCAACAATGAATCATCATTATCAGAAGATTCTGATGATTCCGTCAAGGATCCGGACTTTTGTGGTACAACGACAAACGCTAACGCCGTAATTGAAGAGTTTCAGCTTTCTTCAAGTGACACAGAAGGAAATGCCGTTGAAGAAGACTTAGAAATGAGTTTAGGAATGCTAAATGATTTGCAGGCGGAATCAGGTAAAAATATGAAGATCATTCGCCAGAAATGTCGCAATACTGGTCAATCGTACAAAACATTAAAAGGAAAAATTATAAAAGAAACAGTTTGCAAACCCTTTGATACATGCCGATTAAACTGCCAAACAAAAGTTAATTTCGATGCCTGTAAGAAGTTATTTAATCACTACTGGAGCCTGGGTACATATGATGTTAGAGTTCTTTATATTGGATCATTAATGAATATTAAAGACAAAAAATGCGATACTTTAGTAAACTCTATTGCCAGAAAAAGGCAACGGGAGAACACTGTAGAATATTCTTTAAGCTTGGAGGGAAAAGAAATAATAGTATGCCGTAGACACTTTACCCAGTGCTTTGATGAGACTGAGAGTTTTGTGAAAACTGTAATTCGGAAAAAGCTAACTTCTCCATATAAGTCAGTCAAAAATTGTGGTGGGAAATCAGCACCACCGAATAAAATAAATTCAGAAAAATTGCAGGAAGTTAAAAACCATATCAATAAGTTCCCGGCTTATGAGAGCCATTATACTAGACGTGACATCAGCCAAAAATACCTACACTCTGATTTAACTCTTTCAAAAATGTTCCAATTGTACACTGATGAAACTGAGTATCCTGTAAGCATTTCAAAATACTCACAAGTATTTAGGAGCATGGATATTTCCTCTATTTTTTATAAAACCTCTTTTGACATCGATGAGCCATTTAAAGTACTTAAAGTAGGCAAAAGAGGAATTTCTTCTATTAGAAATAGTGATTTACAAGTGATAAGTGCTATTCCAGATAAAAGATATTCTTGATATGAATATCTTTATCGATCCAGAATTTCACGCTTTTTATGAAAATCTTAATGAAAATTCAAATGACCTTGATAGTATTCATCCAGATTTAGTACATGAAGAGCAAGATGTAAATGTTTACTTTTTTTAGCCATTAATTTTGCTGCCTACTTAATGCATATATTATAATTTTCTTATTACAAGTTTGATTTTTTAAGATAATCTTGTGAATTTATGATCGAAATTCTATTAATTTTATATATTAAAGCATTTTAAAAATATTGAGTTTACCTATTTTTTAGTTTTATAAAATATATATATGGATATTTCATTAAATTAAATTAAATTTTATTTGTTTCTTACATTTTCATTTAAACATGACACACATATGGGTCTTATTTACGTTTGTATGTTCCTGAATTATCTTTAAACAAAGCAATTGATGTAGAAATAAATACGAAAATGCATGTAGACCTTATAAATAAAACCTATTTTCTTAAAAAAAGCTTGTAATTTGTATCTTGTATATTTTACATAAAAGCTAAAGTCAATTCAATATGTTTTTAATAACGGCTAATGTCGAGATAGGATTTAGAAAATTAAAAAAAAATAAAATGGAAAAAAAACTAAAGTTGACATAGGATTTACAACGGAACAGACCTAGTATTTTGTTTTTTGTTGTTTTTTTTTTGGGTGCAGGGATCGTTATTTTAATTAAAAAAAGTAAAATAAAAACATCGGGGGGAACCCCTATTTTGGGAGTTACGGGCCAAGTAGCCCTCGCAGGGACCTATGTTGCTCGTACCGTGTGGTAGAACTTTTGGAAAATCGTTAAATTTATATTGCAATTAGTCGCCCGGCCGGGCTCAGGTAGGGGGGTTAAAATTCCCTCTGTACCTGAAGTCGATGTGTGGCAAAATCCCAAAAATCACTCGATTCTTTTAAAAAAATATATTTTCTGGATATTTTTAAAAATCCGATATGTGGATAACTAAGACAGTTATCGATAAAAATTATTTCATTTTTTTTGTTTATTTCGACTCGTTTTACACAAAAAAGTTGTGAAATCGGTACCATAACACAGCACCACACTCGTAGTATCATCCTGTATGTCCGAACTTTGGGGGCCCACAACTCCGAAAATAGGCGTTGCCCCCGATTTTTTTATTTAATTTTTTTTACTTAAAATTAAAAGTTCTATCCAATGGTAATAGTTTGGAGCCGAAGCGTGTTGCCGACCTATTCTAGGTTTATGCCTTTACAACTTTTAAAAAACGAAAAATAACTAAACTGTTTGTTTTGTCCATTTCTCCTAAGTTAACTATATTTTCAACATAAATTCAACTACAAATTAATATATTATAAAAATGCTAACATTCAGCTAAAAAACATTACCTTAATATAAATTCACCGATTGTAGGCAACGATTTGAAATTTAAAAATGCTCTGTTGAAAACTTGCCGATATCAACTTTACCTGTTATTCCATGTGGCCACAGATATGATGGTACTTATTGTGCCACGGCATTTTCGACAAAACAGGTTGGTTTCCAGAATCGGCTCCACTCACCTATTTAACAGCGATATTTTAAAAAATAAAATAAATTGTTTCCCATTACATCCCATGAAGGGACCGGGGAGAACTTCTCACAATCACTGAGCTGTGCGCTTTCCACTTTTCACTCACTGATTGATTAAAAACAATTTAATATTCCTCCCGAACTTTTGCACACTTCTGTTTGCCAAACCAAATAATTACTATACGTAAGTGGTGAATATGTCCAGCTGCAAAATGCTCATTCACAGTTGCACCACCAGCTGCTTTTTGTTGACGAACCTAATTCAGTTCCCTTTAATGACGCCAACAACAACATTTCAAACATCAAACGTATACATCACACGAGGACAAATGTCAGAAATTTGGTGAGTGAAAGATTTTCTCTACCCCTATTTACTCTATGATATAGGCTCTCGCAAATTGGAAAGTGTATCATCCTTCTTCGACTTCGGCGGTTTGCTCGATCGTAGAATGCGATTTGACCGTCATATTAATACTTGCATTAATGAATCCAGATCTTTGCTAGGTTTTATTAAGAGATGGGCGAAAGAATTTAATGATCCTTACCTTACTAAACGTCTGTCTTGTTAGACCTATGACCTTCCATGACCTTCCAATGATACCCATATTGTCCCTGTGCGTCAATATATGTGGAATATATAGGGGTTTATATGTTGAATTTTAGGGGTCCCGTAATCCGGGAAATATGGGTCAGCACCAAAAAAAAATTTTCACCTTTTTTTCTGGATGACAAGTTCTACCCAGTGATGGTACTTTGGAGCCGATCCGAGATACCGACCTACACTGCATATGAGCCGGGGCGAATTTAAAAAAGGTTTTTTAACCTCACTTTTTGATGTAAACCTTTTCACCCTTTCCCTTTCAAACCTTTCTTAGAGTAACAATATAATCGTTTAAATAATTCTAATCATTCAATTGTAATTTTTCTTTCTTTTTTCAGGAAGATTTCATTAAGTACGTTCTTTCGTGCGAAAGACGTGCTGCGGCAAGACGCTTCCGGGGAGGGCAGCAAAATCAAGGCCGAGACCATGCCCATGTCGGAAGCCATCCCCATGCCGGAGGCCATCCGAATGCTCGTGGGCATGCCCATGGCCAAGATCGTGGAGGACAATCGGCTCCCCTAGAATATTCTACACGCCATCAACCACCAAGGGACAATGCTTGGCAACATCAGAATGTATATCGTCACAGGTATACACGAGGACACCGTTGCAACCATGTAAGTACATATTATACAATTTTAATTACAATTTGTAATAACAATTTCAACATCATATTTCATTTTTCAGCATCAACCAATGGTATGGACACACCCGTCAACCACACAGCCGCCTCCACCAGAATACAACACGCTTTATGCAACACCCCACACTGACATACCAACACCACAACCTAACTCACACCAAATACACACGTTATCCGCAGAACAGACAATACTTACTTTACAACACACAATTACAAGCCTACAGCAAACATTACACTCAGCACAACACATCATGCAGAACATACAACCCACACAACATACAACCAACACAACACAACATACAACCAAACCAACACAATATCGAAACACAACACAACATACAACCCACACAACACAGCATACAACCAAACCAACACAATATCGAAACACAACACAACATACAACCAAACCAACACAATATCGAAACACAACACAACATACAACCCACACAACACAACATACAACCCACACAACACAACATACAACCCACACAACACAACATACAACCACCACAGCACAACATACAACCAACACAACACAACATCAAAACACAAGAAATTCACATAGACACACCCTCAATAAATCAGCCAGCACGGTCCTCCAGCCTGAGTGAGTCCCTTGCCAATGTTTCATTAGGCAATACCACGGACAGTGACTGAGACAAAATGTCTTATATTCAAACATTATAAAATAAAATGTAGAACCAAATGTCGCCAAACCACTTGAATTGCGTATTTTTTTTACAATAGGACTTGAAAATACTAAGTATTATTGCACATTATAAAAGTGTACATGTTTGTGATCAGTACGACAACAAAACTTTGTATGGCTATGTCTACCCTATTTCTGTGGCATTCCGTCTATTTGTATGTGAATTACCCCTCACTTTCATGTGATCAAAATGGAGTACCGTGGGTGGTAAATCATTATAATACACCTTCATTTAATTCCATAAACCGATAATGAAAATTTCATTTCACACAACTTTCACAATGGCATATGTATAATAACACCTATCAAAAGTGTGGTAACAAATTACGGCTCCAACTCATAATTCTACAATTCGTACAGAATCGGACGGATGGACTCGCCTCGTTCAGCTGATCAAAAATATATGTAATTATTATATTTGCAAGAACGGTAATGCCGACAAATCCAACACTCATTTTAGAATTGAAAAAAGAAAACTCTACCTGATTTGTAAATTTTATCACGAAAAATAAAAATCATTTTCTGATTTTTACTTTTTGTACGACGAAATAAAAGTCAGCAAATAATTGTTATTTCAAAAACAGCGTATTAATGGTTTAACAAAACAAAATAAAAATCACAATTTATTTTTGACCGATATAAAAAATAATAATTTTTTTTACGAAGAAATATTATAAAAATACAAAATAATTATTATTTTTAACTTTTATCATAAAAATCAGGAAATAAAACTTTATTGCCTAATTCGATAGATAGAGCCAAAAGTAATGTATTGGATCAATTTATATATTTTTCCTCCTAATTTACTTTACAATGACTTCTTTTTTACTACAAAATTGAGGCAATAACAATTTTTTCATTCCCTCGTGATAACATAGTATGAACAAATTTTCAAAGGAAAGTACATCTTTACATTTGTTGGTATATGTATTCGTACTATTGTATAAAAACCCGTAATTTTTAAAACCCATTTTACCCTTCATTTTGGAAATCAATTAAATATAACGGGTTTCGGTTTGTTCCAAAAATCATTTTTTCACCGAACCACTTTACACAGAAACCTATTGTGTTGAAGATAATTTGTTATTTATAATATTTTATTTGTTCTTCTGTAAAAAAGAAACAGATTTACTTACGGCCTTTTCTATTTTTTATACAACTGCGTTCATTTAAAGATGATAGTGTACCATTCCTCATTTGACATTAAATAAAAAGCACAGTTTTTGTAACGTTCACATTAAACATTAAGAAGCATTTATTTTACAAATTATATCACTCAAAATAATAGCAGTGCTAACAAAAACTTAAAATATAATTTTTAATTAAATACAAAGTAAGTTATTTTAAAATAATACCTCTAATGCAGATAATTCGTTGAATTTAATACTTACTTGTACTGCATTTGTTGGGTCTTGCTTTTTCATAACGGCGTTTCATGGAGTGAAGTACTGTTTTCCACCTTTCATCAGGTATTTTTGACCATACCTGTTGAATCTTACAAATTGTTGGTCTTACAATTTGTCGGGAACCTACACACAATTATTCATTCATCTGACCATAAAATATTTCTCCACTTTTCACTTCAGCACTGCATTCTTGTATTTGGATATTCGAATCCTTTGGTAAAATCTATTTTCTTTTAAAATTACACTTCTTGGAATTGTACCGTACATATTATGTTGACGTAATATGCTGCGAGCGGTTTCAAGACTTAGAGATCGACAAACGCTATCTTATATTTCAGTGATTGGCGTTAGTGCGTTTTTCCAGGGGATAGCAACGGTTTTCAGCCACGTGTTTCATTATTTTTCGGACGCAATACGACATTTCTGATCCTTCGAAAATGACACTGTAATATATTTATTATTATTATTACTTATTTTTCATTACAACATAACAAAATATCAATATAATCTATACTTACATCGGAATTACTGCTTTAAGTATAATAAAAGACATAAATTGTATCGGCAAAAATTCTGGACATGGGCCTGGCAAACATTATTTTTCTAAAAAAAAATAAACAAAAATGAAAGAAAAGGTAAAGAATGTGAGAAAATGGAAAAGTAGCCCTCGCAGAGACCTATGTTGCTCGTACCGTGTGGTAGACCTTTTTGAAAATCGTTACATTTATATTCCACCTAGTCGCCCGGCCGTCTCGGATGGTTATCATAACCAATCTCATGGTCACTGTACGTACAAAGGTCGACGTAGTGGAATGAATATCAAAAACGTCTGTGGTTTTTTTAGTCACGACTTTTCAATAAATCTAATCTTTTATAAACGTAATTCTGTAAAGGAAGTTCGTTTCATTGAGAAAATCTTAATTTCATTTTTATCAAAAATGTTTGCTGTTTTATTAATCACGATTTTGACCTAAATAATATACTAAACGGTATAGTTATATACATATATACTCAAATATTAGCATCAGTCATGACTCCTATCGAAATAACAATCTGCTGTTATAAAAACTGTAATTGAAATAGTTTTGTTGTTACAAGGCATTAATACATTTTAATCTTTTGATATGTTAAGCCCGCATTTCGATCGTGATCCGTACTTATAACGCTGACTAACAAATAAAGATTTGAATGCGTCTTTTTCAGATTCAAATTCTCGAACGAAAGATGAGTTGAAGAGATCGGAAAGTATCGATTTACTCAACAATGAATCATCATTATCAGAAGATTCTGATGATTCCGTCAAGGATCCGGACTTTTGTGGTACAACGACAAACGCTAACGCCGTAATTGAAGAGTTTCAGCTTTCTTCAAGTGACACAGAAGGAAATGCCGTTGAAGAAGACTTAGAAATGAGTTTAGGAATGCTAAATGATTTGCAGGCGGAATCAGGTAAAAATATGAAGATCATTCGCCAGAAATGTCGCAATACTGGTCAATCGTACAAAACATTAAAAGGAAAAATTATAAAAGAAACAGTTTGCAAACCCTTTGATACATGCCGATTAAACTGCCAAACAAAAGTTAATTTCGATGCCTGTAAGAAGTTATTTAATCACTACTGGAGCCTGGGTACATATGATGTTAGAGTTCTTTATATTGGATCATTAATGAATATTAAAGACAAAAAATGCGATACTTTAGTAAACTCTATTGCCAGAAAAAGGCAACGGGAGAACACTGTAGAATATTCTTTAAGCTTGGAGGGAAAAGAAATAATAGTATGCCGTAGACACTTTACCCAGTGCTTTGATGAGACTGAGAGTTTTGTGAAAACTGTAATTCGGAAAAAGCTAACTTCTCCATATAAGTCAGTCAAAAATTGTGGTGGGAAATCAGCACCACCGAATAAAATAAATTCAGAAAAATTGCAGGAAGTTAAAAACCATATCAATAAGTTCCCGGCTTATGAGAGCCATTATACTAGACGTGACATCAGCCAAAAATACCTACACTCTGATTTAACTCTTTCAAAAATGTTCCAATTGTACACTGATGAAACTGAGTATCCTGTAAGCATTTCAAAATACTCACAAGTATTTAGGAGCATGGATATTTCCTCTATTTTTTATAAAACCTCTTTTGACATCGATGAGCCATTTAAAGTACTTAAAGTAGGCAAAAGAGGAATTTCTTCTATTAGAAATAGTGATTTACAAGTGATAAGTGCTATTCCAGATAAAAGATATTCTTGATATGAATATCTTTATCGATCCAGAATTTCACGCTTTTTATGAAAATCTTAATGAAAATTCAAATGACCTTGATAGTATTCATCCAGATTTAGTACATGAAGAGCAAGATGTAAATGTTTACTTTTTTTAGCCATTAATTTTGCTGCCTACTTAATGCATATATTATAATTTTCTTATTACAAGTTTGATTTTTTAAGATAATCTTGTGAATTTATGATCGAAATTCTATTAATTTTATATATTAAAGCATTTTAAAAATATTGAGTTTACCTATTTTTTAGTTTTATAAAATATATATATGGATATTTCATTAAATTAAATTAAATTTTATTTGTTTCTTACATTTTCATTTAAACATGACACACATATGGGTCTTATTTACGTTTGTATGTTCCTGAATTATCTTTAAACAAAGCAATTGATGTAGAAATAAATACGAAAATGCATGTAGACCTTATAAATAAAACCTATTTTCTTAAAAAAAGCTTGTAATTTGTATCTTGTATATTTTACATAAAAGCTAAAGTCAATTCAATATGTTTTTAATAACGGCTAATGTCGAGATAGGATTTAGAAAATTAAAAAAAAATAAAATGGAAAAAAAACTAAAGTTGACATAGGATTTACAACGGAACAGACCTAGTATTTTGTTTTTTGTTGTTTTTTTTTTGGGTGCAGGGATCGTTATTTTAATTAAAAAAAGTAAAATAAAAACATCGGGGGGAACCCCTATTTTGGGAGTTACGGGCCAAGTAGCCCTCGCAGGGACCTATGTTGCTCGTACCGTGTGGTAGAACTTTTGGAAAATCGTTAAATTTATATTGCAATTAGTCGCCCGGCCGGGCTCAGGTAGGGGGGTTAAAATTCCCTCTGTACCTGAAGTCGATGTGTGGCAAAATCCCAAAAATCACTCGATTCTTTTAAAAAAATATATTTTCTGGATATTTTTAAAAATCCGATATGTGGATAACTAAGACAGTTATCGATAAAAATTATTTCATTTTTTTTGTTTATTTCGACTCGTTTTACACAAAAAAGTTGTGAAATCGGTACCATAACACAGCACCACACTCGTAGTATCATCCTGTATGTCCGAACTTTGGGGGCCCACAACTCCGAAAATAGGCGTTGCCCCCGATTTTTTTATTTAATTTTTTTTACTTAAAATTAAAAGTTCTATCCAATGGTAATAGTTTGGAGCCGAAGCGTGTTGCCGACCTATTCTAGGTTTATGCCTTTACAACTTTTAAAAAACGAAAAATAACTAAACTGTTTGTTTTGTCCATTTCTCCTAAGTTAACTATATTTTCAACATAAATTCAACTACAAATTAATATATTATAAAAATGCTAACATTCAGCTAAAAAACATTACCTTAATATAAATTCACCGATTGTAGGCAACGATTTGAAATTTAAAAATGCTCTGTTGAAAACTTGCCGATATCAACTTTACCTGTTATTCCATGTGGCCACAGATATGATGGTACTTATTGTGCCACGGCATTTTCGACAAAACAGGTTGGTTTCCAGAATCGGCTCCACTCACCTATTTAACAGCGATATTTTAAAAAATAAAATAAATTGTTTCCCATTACATCCCATGAAGGGACCGGGGAGAACTTCTCACAATCACTGAGCTGTGCGCTTTCCACTTTTCACTCACTGATTGATTAAAAACAATTTAATATTCCTCCCGAACTTTTGCACACTTCTGTTTGCCAAACCAAATAATTACTATACGTAAGTGGTGAATATGTCCAGCTGCAAAATGCTCATTCACAGTTGCACCACCAGCTGCTTTTTGTTGACGAACCTAATTCAGTTCCCTTTAATGACGCCAACAACAACATTTCAAACATCAAACGTATACATCACACGAGGACAAATGTCAGAAATTTGGTGAGTGAAAGATTTTCTCTACCCCTATTTACTCTATGATATAGGCTCTCGCAAATTGGAAAGTGTATCATCCTTCTTCGACTTCGGCGGTTTGCTCGATCGTAGAATGCGATTTGACCGTCATATTAATACTTGCATTAATGAATCCAGATCTTTGCTAGGTTTTATTAAGAGATGGGCGAAAGAATTTAATGATCCTTACCTTACTAAACGTCTGTCTTGTTAGACCTATAACCTTCCATGACCTTCCAATGATACCCATATTGTCCCTGTGCGTCAATATATGTGGAATATATAGGGGTTTATATGTTGAATTTTAGGGGTCCCGTAATCCGGGAAATATGGGTCAGCACCAAAAAAAATTTTCACCTTTTTTTCTGGATGACAAGTTCTACCCAGTGATGGTACTTTGGAGCCGATCCGAGATACCGACCTACACTGCATATGAGCCGGGGCGAATTTAAAAAAGGTTTTTTAACCTCAGTTTTTGATGTAAACCTTTTCACCCTTTCCCTTTCAAACCTTTCTTAGAGTAACAATATAATCGTTTAAATAATTCTAATCATTCAATTGTAATTTTTCTTTCTTTTTTCAGGAAGATTTCATTAAGTACGTTCTTTCGTGCGAAAGACGTGCTGCGGCAAGACGCTTCCGGGGAGGGCAGCAAAATCAAGGCCGAGACCATGCCCATGTCGGAAGCCATCCCCATGCCGGAGGCCATCCGAATGCTCGTGGGCATGCCCATGGCCAAGATCGTGGAGGACAATCGGCTCCCCTAGAATATTCTACACGCCATCAACCACCAAGGGACAATGCTTGGCAACATCAGAATGTATATCGTCACAGGTATACACGAGGACACCGTTGCAACCATGTAAGTACATATTATACAATTTTAATTACAATTTGTAATAACAATTTCAACATCATATTTCATTTTTCAGCATCAACCAATGGTATGGACACACCCGTCAACCACACAGCCGCCTCCACCAGAATACAACACGCTTTATGCAACACCCCACACTGACATACCAACACCACAACCTAACTCACACCAAATACACACGTTATCCGCAGAACAGACAATACTTACTTTACAACACACAATTACAAGCCTACAGCAAACATTACACTCAGCACAACACATCATGCAGAACATACAACCCACACAACATACAACCAACACAACACAACATACAACCAAACCAACACAATATCGAAACACAACACAACATACAACCCACACAACACAGCATACAACCAAACCAACACAATATCGAAACACAACACAACATACAACCAAACCAACACAATATCGAAACACAACACAACATACAACCCACACAACACAACATACAACCCACACAACACAACATACAACCCACACAACACAACATACAACCACCACAGCACAACATACAACCAACACAACACAACATCAAAACACAAGAAATTCACATAGACACACCCTCAATAAATCAGCCAGCACGGTCCTCCAGCCTGAGTGAGTCCCTTGCCAATGTTTCATTAGGCAATACCACGGACAGTGACTGAGACAAAATGTCTTATATTCAAACATTATAAAATAAAATGTAGAACCAAATGTCGCCAAACCACTTGAATTGCGTATTTTTTTTACAATAGGACTTGAAAATACTAAGTATTATTGCACATTATAAAAGTGTACATGTTTGTGATCAGTACGACAACAAAACTTTGTATGGCTATGTCTACCCTATTTCTGTGGCATTCCGTCTATTTGTATGTGAATTACCCCTCACTTTCATGTGATCAAAATGGAGTACCGTGGGTGGTAAATCATTATAATACACCTTCATTTAATTCCATAAACCGATAATGAAAATTTCATTTCACACAACTTTCACAATGGCATATGTATAATAACACCTATCAAAAGTGTGGTAACAAATTACGGCTCCAACTCATAATTCTACAATTCGTACAGAATCGGACGGATGGACTCGCCTCGTTCAGCTGATCAAAAATATATGTAATTATTATATTTGCAAGAACGGTAATGCCGACAAATCCAACACTCATTTTAGAATTGAAAAAAGAAAACTCTACCTGATTTGTAAATTTTATCACGAAAAATAAAAATCATTTTCTGATTTTTACTTTTTGTACGACGAAATAAAAGTCAGCAAATAATTGTTATTTCAAAAACAGCGTATTAATGGTTTAACAAAACAAAATAAAAATCACAATTTATTTTTGACCGATATAAAAAATAATAATTTTTTTTACGAAGAAATATTATAAAAATACAAAATAATTATTATTTTTAACTTTTATCATAAAAATCAGGAAATAAAACTTTATTGCCTAATTCGATAGATAGAGCCAAAAGTAATGTATTGGATCAATTTATATATTTTTCCTCCTAATTTACTTTACAATGACTTCTTTTTTACTACAAAATTGAGGCAATAACAATTTTTTCATTCCCTCGTGATAACATAGTATGAACAAATTTTCAAAGGAAAGTACATCTTTACATTTGTTGGTATATGTATTCGTACTATTGTATAAAAACCCGTAATTTTTAAAACCCATTTTACCCTTCATTTTGGAAATCAATTAAATATAACGGGTTTCGGTTTGTTCCAAAAATCATTTTTTCACCGAACCACTTTACACAGAAACCTATTGTGTTGAAGATAATTTGTTATTTATAATATTTTATTTGTTCTTCTGTAAAAAAGAAACAGATTTACTTACGGCCTTTTCTATTTTTTATACAACTGCGTTCATTTAAAGATGATAGTGTACCATTCCTCATTTGACATTAAATAAAAAGCACAGTTTTTGTAACGTTCACATTAAACATTAAGAAGCATTTATTTTACAAATTATATCACTCAAAATAATAGCAGTGCTAACAAAAACTTAAAATATAATTTTTAATTAAATACAAAGTAAGTTATTTTAAAATAATACCTCTAATGCAGATAATTCGTTGAATTTAATACTTACTTGTACTGCATTTGTTGGGTCTTGCTTTTTCATAACGGCGTTTCATGGAGTGAAGTACTGTTTTCCACCTTTCATCAGGTATTTTTGACCATACCTGTTGAATCTTACAAATTGTTGGTCTTACAATTTGTCGGGAACCTACACACAATTATTCATTCATCTGACCATAAAATATTTCTCCACTTTTCACTTCAGCACTGCATTCTTGTATTTGGATATTCGAATCCTTTGGTAAAATCTATTTTCTTTTAAAATTACACTTCTTGGAATTGTACCGTACATATTATGTTGACGTAATATGCTGCGAGCGGTTTCAAGACTTAGAGATCGACAAACGCTATCTTATATTTCAGTGATTGGCGTTAGTGCGTTTTTCCAGGGGATAGCAACGGTTTTCAGCCACGTGTTTCATTATTTTTCGGACGCAATACGACATTTCTGATCCTTCGAAAATGACACTGTAATATATTTATTATTATTATTACTTATTTTTCATTACAACATAACAAAATATCAATATAATCTATACTTACATCGGAATTACTGCTTTAAGTATAATAAAAGACATAAATTGTATCGGCAAAAATTCTGGACATGGGCCTGGCAAACATTATTTTTCTAAAAAAAAATAAACAAAAATGAAAGAAAAGGTAAAGAATGTGAGAAAATGGAAAAGTAGCCCTCGCAGAGACCTATGTTGCTCGTACCGTGTGGTAGACCTTTTTGAAAATCGTTACATTTATATTCCACCTAGTCGCCCGGCCGTCTCGGATGGTTATCATAACCAATCTCATGGTCACTGTACGTACAAAGGTCGACGTAGTGGAATGAATATCAAAAACGTCTGTGGTTTTTTTAGTCACGACTTTTCAATAAATCTAATCTTTTATAAACGTAATTCTGTAAAGGAAGTTCGTTTCATTGAGAAAATCTTAATTTCATTTTTATCAAAAATGTTTGCTGTTTTATTAATCACGATTTTGACCTAAATAATATACTAAACGGTATAGTTATATACATATATACTCAAATATTAGCATCAGTCATGACTCCTATCGAAATAACAATCTGCTGTTATAAAAACTGTAATTGAAATAGTTTTGTTGTTACAAGGCATTAATACATTTTAATCTTTTGATATGTTAAGCCCGCATTTCGTTCGTGATCCGTACTTATAACGCTGACTAACAAATACAGATTTGAATGCGTCTTTTTCAGATTCAAATTCTCGAACGAAAGATGAGTTGAAGAGATCGGAAAGTATCGATTTACTCAACAATGAATCATCATTATCAGAAGATTCTGATGATTCCGTCAAGGATCCGGACTTTTGTGGTACAACGACAAACGCTAACGCCGTAATTGAAGAGTTTCAGCTTTCTTCAAGTGACACAGAAGGAAATGCCGTTGAAGAAGACTTAGAAATGAGTTTAGGAATGCTAAATGATTTGCAGGCGGAATCAGGTAAAAATATGAAGATCATTCGCCAGAAATGTCGCAATACTGGTCAATCGTACAAAACATTAAAAGGAAAAATTATAAAAGAAACAGTTTGCAAACCCTTTGATACATGCCGATTAAACTGCCAAACAAAAGTTAATTTCGATGCCTGTAAGAAGTTATTTAATCACTACTGGAGCCTGGGTACATATGATGTTAGAGTTCTTTATATTGGATCATTAATGAATATTAAAGACAAAAAATGCGATACTTTAGTAAACTCTATTGCCAGAAAAAGGCAACGGGAGAACACTGTAGAATATTCTTTAAGCTTGGAGGGAAAAGAAATAATAGTATGCCGTAGACACTTTACCCAGTGCTTTGATGAGACTGAGAGTTTTGTGAAAACTGTAATTCGGAAAAAGCTAACTTCTCCATATAAGTCAGTCAAAAATTGTGGTGGGAAATCAGCACCACCGAATAAAATAAATTCAGAAAAATTGCAGGAAGTTAAAAACCATATCAATAAGTTCCCGGCTTATGAGAGCCATTATACTAGACGTGACATCAGCCAAAAATACCTACACTCTGATTTAACTCTTTCAAAAATGTTCCAATTGTACACTGATGAAACTGAGTATCCTGTAAGCATTTCAAAATACTCACAAGTATTTAGGAGCATGGATATTTCCTCTATTTTTTATAAAACCTCTTTTGACATCGATGAGCCATTTAAAGTACTTAAAGTAGGCAAAAGAGGAATTTCTTCTATTAGAAATAGTGATTTACAAGTGATAAGTGCTATTCCAGATAAAAGATATTCTTGATATGAATATCTTTATCGATCCAGAATTTCACGCTTTTTATGAAAATCTTAATGAAAATTCAAATGACCTTGATAGTATTCATCCAGATTTAGTACATGAAGAGCAAGATGTAAATGTTTACTTTTTTTAGCCATTAATTTTGCTGCCTACTTAATGCATATATTATAATTTTCTTATTACAAGTTTGATTTTTTAAGATAATCTTGTGAATTTATGATCGAAATTCTATTAATTTTATATATTAAAGCATTTTAAAAATATTGAGTTTACCTATTTTTTAGTTTTATAAAATATATATATGGATATTTCATTAAATTAAATTAAATTTTATTTGTTTCTTACATTTTCATTTAAACATGACACACATATGGGTCTTATTTACGTTTGTATGTTCCTGAATTATCTTTAAACAAAGCAATTGATGTAGAAATAAATACGAAAATGCATGTAGACCTTATAAATAAAACCTATTTTCTTAAAAAAAGCTTGTAATTTGTATCTTGTATATTTTACATAAAAGCTAAAGTCAATTCAATATGTTTTTAATAACGGCTAATGTCGAGATAGGATTTAGAAAATTAAAAAAAAATAAAATGGAAAAAAAACTAAAGTTGACATAGGATTTACAACGGAACAGACCTAGTATTTTGTTTTTTGTTGTTTTTTTTTTGGGTGCAGGGATCGTTATTTTAATTAAAAAAAGTAAAATAAAAACATCGGGGGGAACCCCTATTTTGGGAGTTACGGGCCAAGTAGCCCTCGCAGGGACCTATGTTGCTCGTACCGTGTGGTAGAACTTTTGGAAAATCGTTAAATTTATATTGCAATTAGTCGCCCGGCCGGGCTCAGGTAGGGGGGTTAAAATTCCCTCTGTACCTGAAGTCGATGTGTGGCAAAATCCCAAAAATCACTCGATTCTTTTAAAAAAATATATTTTCTGGATATTTTTAAAAATCCGATATGTGGATAACTAAGACAGTTATCGATAAAAATTATTTCATTTTTTTTGTTTATTTCGACTCGTTTTACACAAAAAAGTTGTGAAATCGGTACCATAACACAGCACCACACTCGTAGTATCATCCTGTATGTCCGAACTTTGGGGGCCCACAACTCCGAAAATAGGCGTTGCCCCCGATTTTTTTATTTAATTTTTTTTACTTAAAATTAAAAGTTCTATCCAATGGTAATAGTTTGGAGCCGAAGCGTGTTGCCGACCTATTCTAGGTTTATGCCTTTACAACTTTTAAAAAACGAAAAATAACTAAACTGTTTGTTTTGTCCATTTCTCCTAAGTTAACTATATTTTCAACATAAATTCAACTACAAATTAATATATTATAAAAATGCTAACATTCAGCTAAAAAACATTACCTTAATATAAATTCACCGATTGTAGGCAACGATTTGAAATTTAAAAATGCTCTGTTGAAAACTTGCCGATATCAACTTTACCTGTTATTCCATGTGGCCACAGATATGATGGTACTTATTGTGCCACGGCATTTTCGACAAAACAGGTTGGTTTCCAGAATCGGCTCCACTCACCTATTTAACAGCGATATTTTAAAAAATAAAATAAATTGTTTCCCATTACATCCCATGAAGGGACCGGGGAGAACTTCTCACAATCACTGAGCTGTGCGCTTTCCACTTTTCACTCACTGATTGATTAAAAACAATTTAATATTCCTCCCGAACTTTTGCACACTTCTGTTTGCCAAACCAAATAATTACTATACGTAAGTGGTGAATATGTCCAGCTGCAAAATGCTCATTCACAGTTGCACCACCAGCTGCTTTTTGTTGACGAACCTAATTCAGTTCCCTTTAATGACGCCAACAACAACATTTCAAACATCAAACGTATACATCACACGAGGACAAATGTCAGAAATTTGGTGAGTGAAAGATTTTCTCTACCCCTATTTACTCTATGATATAGGCTCTCGCAAATTGGAAAGTGTATCATCCTTCTTCGACTTCGGCGGTTTGCTCGATCGTAGAATGCGATTTGACCGTCATATTAATACTTGCATTAATGAATCCAGATCTTTGCTAGGTTTTATTAAGAGATGGGCGAAAGAATTTAATGATCCTTACCTTACTAAACGTCTGTCTTGTTAGACCTAGTTTAGAATATGGATGTGTCGTTTGGTGCCCTTATAATTCATGTTATATAGATCGTATTGAATCTATTCAAAGACAATTTCTTTTGTTTGCGTTACGTGGTCTGGCCTGGAATATTGAAAATTTGCCTCCATACGAAAATCGTTTGATGTTAATTGATCTTCCCACACTCGCAACACGCAGAAAGATGCTAAGTGCAATGTGTATTATAAAACTCATAAGGAGCTCTATTGATTCAAGCTTACTCTTAAGTCAAATACACTTTATTGTTCCCCGTATGTCGTGTAGATACTATTATACCATAAAATTACCGATGGCCCGCTTTGAATATGACTTTTATAATTCCTTTCGCGGTGTTTGTATGATTTACAATGAAATATATGAAACTTTACTAACGTCAGATTCATATCTAATAATTAAACAACATTTAATTTCGAGAATTATTAAATAGCTTTGGTTGCCAACTACTACTCTACCTATTTTTCACATATTTATATTTCATATTTCCTTACATACATATTCCTATCACATACTTTTTTTCTGCTTCTATCATAATATAAGTTTTAAAATATTATCCTATTAATTCATGATACTGCTGTCTATCCCTTTACTCTTGCTCCATATAATTATTTTGTATTTCCTTTTATCGATTTAAAAAAATTTCTTTTTTTTATATTTTTTCAAGGTTTCTATGAATTTCCTAATATTTTATCATTTATAAATTACGTAAAATTCTGTCATTTACTTCTAAGTATTTTTTAAGTATTTGTAACTATTTTTAAGTATTTTTAGGCATTTGTAGTATATGTTAGGCACACGAATATAAAACATTCTTCATGTCCGATTCATTAAATTGTAAATCAAAATCTTAATTAACTTATTACTGCTTGTTTATTTATTACTGCTCCTGTGTTGATTAAAGCTTACTACTACCAAATATTGTTCATTAATTTGTTCCTGCGTGTGTCAAACTGTTCCGGCTACTTCTCACTATTATTTGGTTCTCCTGACTGATGTGTTCCTGCATTTTATTGTTAAATGATAATGTTCCTGCTCATACTCTCTATCCTAATAAAAGCTGTTTAACGTCGTACTAGTACCAATTAATGTCCATCTAAATATGTTCCAGAATTTGCCTAATTGTTCCTATTCCAACTCTATTATTTGGTTACTCCTATGACCCTAATCGGTTCCTGCTTCCTGCCCTCTATCGTTTTTGTTTACTTCCGTATTTTCAATCTAAATGAACTACAGGAAACAATTTATATATGTACATATATACATTTTTCGTTCAACCAAATATTTGATCTGTTCCACAATTGTTTTAAGTTTTTTCACTTACATTTTCATGTTTACTAACATTAATGTAATTTTGAGACCAAATTTTGTAGCCCTATTTACATATATATTTACCTCTACCGTCATTACTTTTTTATTTTTGTTTTTACTTTTAATAATTTTTGTTACTTGTTCCTTTTTTGTTTTAATTTTAATGTATATATGCAGTAAGTCTTAATTATTATAACATTGTTGAACATATTTACCGGCTGTATCCTATTGGATAAAGGCTGAGTTTCAAAATAAATAAAACATTCTTGCGACTGAAATATCGCAGTTGCTAGGACCATGCTTTCCCAACAAGCCTTGTATTACCTCTTTGATTGCCTTCCAAGCATCCAATTCAGCTTCAATCAATATATTGTTGAATGCGTCTCATTTAATTAATTTTCGTATATCCGGATATCATTCACAACGAGTAAAGTTTGGAGTGTTGGCTGACGACTTCGATAAGCTGTAACTATCACCCAGCCAGCCAGCTCTTCTGATTTATGCTGTGTTAATTCCAATTTGGCAACAATTGAATCAAGCTTATTTTCATTTATTAAAATAGGCTGATTGGATACAGATGGTTCGGGATTATATGGGATGTCATCACTTAAACCATATGTTGGTTCAAAACTCGGAGCAGTCATAGAAGGGACAATATCTGGGCTAACTCGGAGCAGTCATAGAAGGGACAATATCTGGGCTAGAAGCTTCATTCCCTTTTTCTCAATGTGGCTCCTTTATCCACACATGCATAGCAATTCAATGGATTGTGACAGTCGCCAGGATTAAGTCAAGTCATGGGATACCGAATGGCATAGTTTCACGTCTTCTATATTCCCAATCCATTAGACGATTGTAGCAGCTTTTACACACAATATTTTACCGTTTTTTCGGATTTGGACTGTCTATACAGCACTCACAAAAATTAAATAACCTTTTGTTTATTACATTTTTCTAAAATCTGAGAACTATAAAAAATTCATCAATCATTTTACCCAAGTATTTTCTACATATCCTCTATCGAATTTTCAAAATTCATGCAGTACGTACTATATCCATATTCATTGAGACAAATATCAATATTCTTGTCAAAATGAGATACCTTCACTTAATTGTGAATAAACGGGAAACGCGTCCATCGATTTTCATGATCTATGTTTCATTGTGATAATAGGTTACGTGACTTTAGGTGAAAGTAATAAGACTTGACACTTTTTTTCCGTTTTGGATTTTTTATGATTTTGTTTTTGGCGTAGAATACGTCTTACCTTACGGTATAGGGAGTCATGTCAGATTGTTATTGTTGTAATCTTTATTTCATTGATTATGAGGAAACGGCGAGATAACTTTTTTTAAAAATTTTTTTGTTGGTAAATGAAGATGTTATCTTTCGTTTGATATACATTTCATATTGGTTGATATCTTCCTAATATTTAAATTTCTCAAATGGAAATTGTTCAAACACATACACTCAAACATATGTGTGGTGTTTGGTTGAGTGTTTGAGTTTGTAGCGTGAACACAAACTATGCTGCTGTTTCAGTGTGGACACAAACCTTCGGCTGTTGTTTTGATTGATGAAATATTGAAATTTCGTATATTTACTTATGTATTTAAGTGAAACAAAATGTTAAATGTAAATTTGAATTTAACATGGATATATAATTATAAAAAATATATGAAGAAATTAATTCATACATTTTTATGTTAAATGAAAGTGCTGCCAAGTAAGCAAAATAACAATGCTGCTTGACGCTGTTTGACAGCAGCTGACAGTTGACGTTTATCATTTATTGTTATGTGTGTTTTCTGTCTTATCGGATGACGTATTCTACGTTAAACTTAATGGCCGTGTCTCTGACACAGCCTGCAGGGACAGTCCAAAATACTGGTACCACTAACTAAACTAAACTAGTATTTAAGTTCTTTATATTAACTTCACCAGTCTGTATGATTTTTAACCCTTTTTTTTTGAACGAACGATCCCATCGCCGCCACTCACACCCGCCCCAACCGACCGAGGGGGCCTCATCCCTATGACGTAGGGATAACGTACACACCACAGACCGATCCATAGCGGGGAGGAACTGAGAGGAAATCGTGTAACGGCTACATACAAATTCACAGCCGATTAAAGCAATACCAGTTAAAAGAGGAATAAAATCTAAAGATTACCACTATATACTTATTGAAAAATAATAAATCTTAAAACATAAAACCATAAATTATCAATACAACATGAATAATACTCGTACATAAAATACTACACACTAGCTATTTAGATGATTTATAAAGGGTTTTTCAACAGAGACGCTATAAAAGTAAATCGATAGGGACAGCAAACGACGCCATATTTGTTCCCGCTCTTTTGATATTTCTCTTCAGTAAGGTTTGCCATTTCATCATGGAAAGATATACGAGACAACAACGAGTCGAAATTATTAAACTTTGAGAGCGCTACGTCCAATTTCTGAATTTCATTTCTGGCTGAATGGCTTCGTCAATAAGCAAAATATGCGATATTGGTCAGACAGCAATCCACACGTAATCCATGAGTCATCATTGCATCCCGAAAAAATTACGGTTTGGTGCGGTCTTTGGCTTACTTCTTCCGTGATGATCAAGACAGGCACATTACTGTGAATGCGAATCGCTACCGTTCAATGATAACCGAATATTTTTGGCCCCAATTGGATAATATGGACTTGGAGGACATGTGGTTTCAAATGGACGGCGCCACAAGCCACACAGCGAATGCCACAATCAATATATTGGAAACCAAGTTTGGTGAACGTGTTATCTCTCGAAATGGCCCAGTCGATTGGCCGCCTCTGTCGTACGATTTGACGCCGTGAGATTATTTCTTGTGGGGCTACGTCAAGTCTATGGTCTATGCCAGTGATAACCAAGCCCCGAACGCTTGTGTGCGGTCGCAAACAGAATCTGCGGTCGCTGCCGAATTGTACACTGTGTAACAATCTATGTATATAAAATTGAATGTATATATCTTTGTTCCGTATAGGCGTCTAAACTACTCACCCGATCTTCATGAAATTTTCACAGTATATTACTGTCGACCAGGAAGGACAAGTAGGCTATATTAGGTCAAGATTGGACAAAGGGGCGTGGTACCTCCCATACAATTTTTTTTTTATATAAATTTTTTTATCAATTATTTTTTTTGGTTTCCAATATTTTTATTTTTAAATAATCAATGTTCTTCGAGCTTGAGGTCAGATTTGCTGTTGTTGTATTTATTTTCCTCGATATTTATTTTTTTTTTGTTTTTTGGATTTTTTTTTTATAATTTTTTTTTTTAATGAAATCATTGGATCCCGTGCATCGCCGGGTACCCGGGCCAGCTAGTATTAAAAATTTCTTTTTAAACTTTCGAAAAAAATACAATTCTGTGTTATAATAAACAAAAATATAAAAACTTCAAATTCACAATTCTGTGTTGTCAAAGGTTATATATTTGTTTGTTATATTTATATTTGAATTGTTATAATATAAAATTATATAATGGCGAAACATATTGAGTAGTGGGAATTGTATGAACATTGCAATTATAAGTTATGAACTTGAAAGTTTCAGAAGTTTTTAACATTTCATCTATATTTATTTCAGTTTTATGAAGTTTAATTCTGAGCAAATCTTCTAAATTTGTGTCTGTTAATCTATTCCTATGTTTGCTTTTAACGATTTTTTATATAGTAAAAGCATTTTCGCAATTATATGTTTCAGTTGTTCTATTCGGGTATTGTTTTATGCAAATTTGCTTCCAAAATTCTCTGCCCGTCGCCAAAGGTAATGTATCATCTTCTAGCATTTCTTTTATTTCTTTTTGAATTGCAGGGCTTTGTTTTTCTGCATCGCAAGCTATAGTGTTGTTGTGCAAGTCAATAATCGGTGATATTTTATTAAAATCTTCAAATCTATTGCTCATGTTGTTTAATATTATTTCATTTGTTGTGAGAAATTCTTGAAATAAGGAATCTGAAATAGGTAAATTTAGTGCTGCAGTTTTCGGCAGTGATGTGATGTCTTTATTTGTTAATTTTGTATTTAAAATTTTTAATTTTATTTTGAAATGATTTATCATTGGGAATAGGTCAAAAATGTGTTTATTTTCGCCCTGCAATAGAAGATTCAGTTCGTTAAGTTTATTACAAAAGTCACTAAGAAATGCTAGTCTTATCACAAAATCGTTATCGCTTAAATGTGACACAAATTCTTTACAATCTGGAGACTCATCCAGTTTTAAGAACTCTAAAATTTCCTCGCGAAGTTCTTAAGCATAGTCCGTCTACTAGCCAGAGTAGGTAATTTAATTAAAGACAATCTACTGACATCTGGAGGAAGATGGACGTTAGGATCCCATCTCAGGTTCCTAATACAAAAAGTAAGGAATTGTTTCTGTACCTGTCACATAAAAGTCATATTTTGGATCTCATACCATATCCATATTCTAATATGGGCCTAACAAGGGATGTAAAAAGATTTTTCGTGATATATGGATTAGAAAATTCCTTCGCCCAGCGCTTAATGAACGAAAGTACGCCATAAGCCTTATTAACAGTAGCAATAATGTGACTATTGAAAGACAATTTCCTATCAAGTAAAAAATTTAAATCCAAGAATGAATTGACCAATTCTAATGTAGAACCACCTAGAGAATACCGGGAGGTAATCATACGTGATCTGTAAAACGCCATATGTTTACATTTACCCAAGTTTAACTCCATATGGTTAAGATTGCAAAAACTCCCAAACCGATCCAAATCATTTTGAAGTAGAATATAGTCTGAAGCATTTTTATATGACATAAATATTTTCATATCGTCCGCGTACATAAGCACATTAGACTCAGCTATCGAATTAGGCAAATCGTTGATAAACAAGAGAAATAAAATAGGACCCAGATGACTTCCCTGAGGATCGCCGGAAGACACTTGGATAGGTCTAGATAACGAATCCCCAAAAATTACCATCTGTTCGCGACCCGCAAGGTAAGATGAAATCCATTCAATAATATTACTATTAAACCCGATAGCGCTTAATTTACTCAGTAGGAGGCGATGGTTAACCTTATCGAAAGCTTTACTAAAATCCGTGTAAATAACATCGGTTTGCGTTCCTGAAATAAAACCATCAATTACGTGAGAAGAAAATTGAAGTAAGTTTGTAACTGTAGATAGACCTTTGCGAAAACCATGTTGCCTACAGTCAATAATACAGGAAACTTTGTAAGATATAATGTCAGTGACCAGTTTCTCAAGAAGTTTTGGAATCGCACTCAGTTTCGCAATACCTCTATAATTTGACACATTTGTAATGCTACCCCACTTATGAAGAGGGACAATATACGAGCATATCCAGACCGCCGGAAAGTAGCTAAATTTCAAAGATGCTTTGAATAGTATAGTCAATGGTGTAGCTAATGTCGTAGAACAGTATGTTAGCACAGAATTAGGGATCCCGTCAGGTTCAGAAGTGTTCGTGGGCTTCAGTGACAAAAGGTTCTCCTGGACCCACGTATCACTCATGGAAGTGATCCCGAACGGATCTAATGACCGAATATCATAAGGATAGTCACAAGTAGTCGAGACTGAATTAACCGAGTAAACAGATGAAAATTTATAAAAATTCATAAATTTATTTATAACTGCAAAACTGTTGATTATATAGAGAAACAGTATATAAATAGATTAAAGGAAATATAATTGTTAATTTTTCTCAATTTGTTTCAGCAAAATCTAACGAGTCGTTCTCGATTTATGTCAAACAAATTTTTTTCCAAAAATTTAAAACTAAGCGAACAAACATCAAGATAAGAAAAAAAATATAAAAGGCCATAAAAAAAAGTTTGGCCTGAGAACGCCCAACGTTTGGGGGTTTTTACTATACTGACTTAGTACCAATGCACTGACTTGGAATTTCCCACCCCCCAGAATGGCTGTTGTACTGTGTAATCAATCCAAGGGATCTTGGAGATATCGCTGTTAAAAATTGTATATCCTCAAATTTGTCTCCGGTGGCCAAATATCGTAGCGCTGCTGACAATAGCATGTTCGGTGTAATGGCTTCACGCATCACTCTGTTCTGGTTTTCTGTCAATGGCTTTACCATGGATAAAAGCTCATCGAATGTTCCAGAATCAATCCTCAAAAAATGCAATAGTCGTCTTTACTATTTAATTTTAGCTTTTGCAATAAATTTTTCGTGCGTAATTTTAGCCCATGCAAAAAATGTTCATGCGTAAACCGATTTCGTCGATTTAAACACTAATACATATGCATTCGTTGATGGAATTATTGTATCTCCTCCAGGGCGCTTGTCCAGTACTGCCGCTAGGTTCTGTGGTGTCACTTTATAACTGTCATTGATATTTCTCATAACATTCATTGGCGTTTATTCAACACTGTGGGACATTTTTTCAATACAAAAATTTTATCATTTTCCAGGTTGTGCTATTGGAATAACTAATTTAATTTTGTTCATGGCGTTGTGTTCCCCACTTTCAACTTCAAATGTATTTTGGTTATGTGCTTTTTTTGGTGTACTGTTATTGTTCGTATTCGTTTGTGTTGAATTTTACAGCATCAGCCGACCAAACAAAAACAAAATGCCTTTTTATGTTGCAACAGCTATCACCTGTTCTAAATACATGTTGCAATGCATATTTTGTTTGGGACCAAACGTTACAATTATTGCTTTCAGCTCCATCTAGAAAATATCTCATTGAACCAAAAATTTCCCAATGCATGTGCGATATCAAGTTATTTCCTTTATGTATGTATTAAGTCTCAATCGTTTGCTATTATTTATAAGGTGCAATAACTAACAGAAATACAAAACAAATATTTTTCAGGATACTGTTGTACATATGTCTATCTTAACCAATTGTCTAATTTAACCACGTTTAACATATTCAAAAGTGACTTTAAATAATAAATATTGAAACACGTGGATGCCGAATTCTCTGGATGTAATCATCTGTTCTATTTATTCAATTTCTAAATATTTCATATTAACATCATTCAAAATGCGTGACCTGCGCATGCCTGAAAAATGTATTTATCGTATATACACAAGCTTAACCATAAATGCTTTCTATAGAGAGCTTTATTATATTGATGCATTTACAGCAGATGTCGCACAGTAATCACATTGTGAAAATCACTCGCACTTTATTTTTCATGTTCCATATAATCCACATCCAGGGGGTTTCGTTGAAATAGTTCTACGATTTCCTGGCTGCGACTTTGATAAGGGATGGAGTGTGAAGGAGAATGAATGATAGGCGAATTGTAAAAGTCGACATTTATCTTCTATTTTTGCTTGTATTACGACCAAACTCTGCCACACATTAAATCTGATTTTACCCCAGTGACTTTCGACGAGAAGTTAGTGTACCTTACACTTACACAGTACAACATTTTTCAGGTGATTGATTCGGGACTCAATTCTGATAATTGTTTGTGAAAGTAGCTCCAAAAAGAAGAACTTCTGCATAATTCGTTTGGTCAAGTTACATCAAATAATAATTTAATAATTAATTTGAAGTTAGTAAGTATCGTATAGGGGAATTTGTCACGTTTTAGGTTCTTTTGTTTGTTAGAACTCTAGAACCACTTGTCCGAGTAAGCTGAAACAAATTTAAGAAAATTAAGAATTACAATTCCTTTTATCTGTTCATCCAACGTTTCGTTGCATAAGCAACAGTTCCGAAGTTATAAATAAATGTATGAAGAAAAAAAATATTTTTTAAAATAAATTTATTTTTTTTAATTCATAAAAAATACAAAACGGTAAAAAGTGTCAAGTCCTATTACTTTCACGTAAAGCCACATAACCTGTAAACAAAATGAGACATAGATCATGAAAATCGATTTACGCGTTTCGCTTTTATGCACAATTAAGAGAAGGTATGAAAAAATTTGCTTGAAATGTACAAAATTCTTTGGAAAAAAGGTTGATGAGTTTTTTATGGTTCTCACATTTAAATAAAAAAGTAATAAACTAAAGGTTATTTGATTTTTGTGATTGCGGTAGCAAAGTAATAAGCTCTAATAAATGTGTGTGGACAATTAAAAGGAAAAAAGGCAAGTCCACTTTTTTAATTATTTGGGTTTTGGCGTTGGCTACCTGCATGACTTTTTTACAGGAATTGCACCCACATTTATGAGTGCTCATGTTTTGGAACGTTCCGAAAAATTTAAAACGCACACGTGCTGAATCAGGTATATAGCCACCCTTAAAATATGCACCGTTCACACTCAATTAAAGGGGGAAAAGGATGTGTGTCAGTACCTGACTTTACTTTTACATGTACTTCAGTTGACAAATAAATAGTATTTATAGCTGCGCATTGATAGATTTTTGTCATTTAACAAGTGTCGGCGAACGCGAAGAGTACAAGTGCATTTTTCTCCGGTTTTTAAAAGTGAGTAACAACAAAACATAATATATGTCAATATGGAATATAACAAGTGCCCAAAATTGGATAATTTTTGTTACGTTTGTGGTCATATCGTCCTAAAAAGAGGCCAACTGGATCGAAAAAAAATTGATTACTGAGGAATTCAAAACAGCGTATTGTCATTATTTTGATGAAGCAGATTTAAGTGGTACAAATTTTACGCCGAACACAGTGTTCAAAAATTGTTATAATACCCTTATAATGTGGACACATGGAAAAGGTGGACAGCTTTCTTTTATGAAGCCAGTAATGTGGGTGGAAGACCTAACTGGACGTGATGAATCCAGGTGCTACGCATGCATAAATTCTCGTAATGGATTAAACAGACAACAATTGAAAACAAATGTATTCACTGCTGCATTTACTGCCACACTTCCAGTTAACCGCCCTGCTGATGTCGATGGACCTAAACCTCCGAGTCTGGATACTGTGTCCCTGCAAGCCGAAACCGTTTTCACCAATCCGACCAATTTGAATGATGCTGATTGGACACCCGATATTGAAAATAATGGATCACAACCGCTAACACAAATGGAAGTGGATTACATTGTGGCTAAGATGGGACTATCGCAACAATACTCCGAATGGTTGACATCATTTTTGAGAAAACTCACACAGCAAAATGTCAGCGCAACATCATACCGACAACGCTAAGCTGATTTTCAGAAATTTTATTCCGTTGACGAAGCAAATACCTTCACCTACTATCGTGATATCCCAGGTTTAGTGAAAAAATTGGGAATGGATTATATCGCTGGCGACTGGCGCTTATTCATCGATGGTTCAGTTTCCAGTTTGAAGGCTGTGCTGTTACACAAAACAAACAAAAAACCGTCCATTCCGTTGGGATTCAGCACAAACAAGGAGGAAACGTATAAATCATTGGACAACATTTTCAAGGAAATCAAATACGATGAACACAAATGGAAGATTTGTTGCGATCTGAAAGTGGTGAACATACTACAAGGCATTATACAAAAGGGCGGCTATCCAAAATACTTCTGCTTCCTTTGTAATTGGAATTCACGATACACAGGGAATCAATATCAACGTAAAGATTGGGAAGCAAGAACTCCCGAGCTCAACAAACAATTACAATTACGCAATGAACCTATGATAAAGGACCTGGATGATATTTTGTTGCCACCGCTCCACATAAAATTAGGAATAGAAATTCGTTGCAGTGGTAGTCAAGGATATTGACTGTTTAAAATCCATCTTTCCAAAACTCAGTGACGCTAAAATTAAAAAACCTAAGTATCTTTGTCTGTATTTAAATATTGTCATATATAAATTTTTTCATTTCGATATATACGCATTACCAATAACTTTTTATTTATTTAAAACAGGTATTCTCAATGGACCAGATATAAGGAAATTAATGAAGAGCGAATCTTTCACAAATGTGCTTTCGAATTATAATAACCACCTACATGCATGGAACGCACTGAAAGATGTCATCGAAGGCGTTTTAGGAAAGAACCGAGTACAGCGAGATGACATACAGAAACGAGTGGACAAGTTGCTGTATTATTTTGAAAAAATCAATGCATCCATGACATTAAAATTACATTTCCTGCATTTCCACCTTTATACCTTTTTGGCACAATTACCTCAGGAATCAGACGAACAAGGAGAGAGGTTCCACCAGGTGACCATGCCAATGGAAGAACGATTCAAAGGCAAAAAATTAGATGCAATGCTGGCGGACGTTTGTTGGTGGAGTTCTAAAATTATGCAGAATGAAGATGAAAGCACCGAAGAAGAACATGGCACTGAAATTGGTGGACCCGTGGAAAAAAACGAGCCCTTGAATATTATGGATTCCTCGGATGACGACGCAAACTCAGACCACGAATATCAACAACCTACGAAGAAAAGAAGATCATTAGAACCACAAGCGTCAACTTCAACGAGAATGGATATTGACAATAATTATAATTGAAAATGTTCTAAATTTTGTTTTTATGCATAGATTCCATAAATTCCATATTTTCTGTGTAAGAATAGCTGCAATACAAATCGCAATTTGTAGTTTAAGTTTTGTGTATATTCATTCATAACATTGTTGGAATTGAAATAAATTTATTCCTCGATTTTTTCAAAAAATGTCTCACTTTACTCAAAGGTTACGTGGCTGTATGCGAAAGTAATTAGATTTGATACTTTTTTCCATTTTGGATTTTTTATGAATTTTAAAAAAAAAAATTTAAATGATAAAAATCGATCAATGCACACCTGTAAATACTACGTATTTTTCAATATTTTACTGGCAGGTACTTATAAATGGGCGCATATTTTAAGGGTGGCTGGCTATATACCTGATTCAGCACTTGTACGTTTCAAATTGTGCAAAACTTTCCATATAATGACCACCCCTAAATGTGGGTGCAATTTCTGTAAAAAAATCATACAGATAGTCACCGGAAAAAACCCCAAATAATTAAAAAAGTCCACTTTCCTTTTTGCCTTTTAATTGTTCACGCACATTTATTAGCGTTTATTGCTTTGCTCACGCAATCATAAAAATCAAATAACCTTTTGTTTATTCCTTTTTTTTAATTCTCAGAATCATAAATAAGGTGTCAATGGTTTCTCCAAATAATGTTGTGCATATCTCGAGCAAATTTTTGAAATTCATACATTTACTTAATTGTGAATAATTTTTTCATGATCTATGCCTTATTTTGCTCATAGGTTATGTGACTTTACGTGAAAGTAATTAGATTTGACACTTTTTTCCATTTTCGATTTTTTATGAATTTTTAAAAATAAAGTTTAATTTTTAGGCACAAAAACTTTTTTCCCTTCATACATTCATTTTTAACTTCGAAAGTGTTGCACACATAGGAAAACGGTATAAGTTAATTGTAATTCTTAATTTTTCTAAATTTGTTTCAGCTAAATCGGACTAGTGGTTCTGGAGTTATGACAAACAAAAGAGCCTAAAACATGACAAATTCCCCTATACGATACTTACTAACTTCAAATTAATTATTAAATTATTATTTGAGGTAACTTGAACAAACGAATGACGCAGAAGTTCTTCTTTTTGGGGCTACTTTCACAAAAATTATCAGAATTGAGTCCCGAAATCATGTGTTGTACTGTGTTATGCACACTCTTTATATATTACTAGATATAGGGTAGCCGTTGTCAAGTACTCGCACTTGGTACTGTCCTGTGGTTCTGTAACTCTCATTGAAGTTTCACATATCTTTCATTTACGTCTAGTCAACACTGTGGGAGTTTTTTACATGCTAAAGAGAGATTCCAGGTTGTGTTATTAGAACAACTGATTTAGTCAAGTCGATGAGGTTCCCACTTTCAAAATTCAAATGTATTTTGTTTATGTACTTTTTTGTTTGCTGGTATTGTCGGTATTCGATTATGATACATTTTAGAGCATCGGTCTATCCAAACGAAAACAAAATGGATGTTAATGTTGCCTACAACATCTGCGGCTATCACCTGTTGTAAATACATTTTGCACGGTATATTTTTCTTGGGATGAAATATTATAATTATTGCTTTCAGCGCCATCTAGAAACAGAAATTTCACAAGAACAAGAAATTTCACAACACTTGTGCGATGTCTAGTTATTTCCTTTATCTATGGTTCACATCATAGATAAAGGAAATAAGTAGATATCCCACAGGCGTTGTCAAGTACTGCCACTAGGTGCTCTGTTGTCGTTTTGTAACTTTCATTGACTTTTCTCATAACATTCACTGACGTTTATTCAACAGTGTGGGACATTTTTTCAATACAAAAATAGAATCATTTTTCAGGTTGTGCTATTCAAACAACTAATTTAGTTTTTTTCATGTCGTTGTGTTCCCCACTTTCAAGTTATAATTTTGTTATTTAGATTGTATCTTTTTGTTTACTGTTATTGTTGGTGTTCGTTTCTGTTGAATTTGAGAGCAACGGACCAAAAAACAAAATCCCTGTTGATGTTGCCTACCACACCTATTGTTAGCACCTGTTCTAAATACATCTTGCAAGGTATATTTTGTTTGGGATCAAACGTTGTAATTATTGCATCCAGCTCCTTCTAAAAAATATCCCATTGAACAAGAAATTTCCCAAGGCATGTGCGATATCTAGTTAATTCCTTTATCTATGTTCACATCAAAGATAATGGAAATAGTTAGATACCGCACGTCTTGGGACATTTTTTGTTCAATGGAAATTTTCTAGATGGAGCTGATTAGCACAGCTGATAGCAGTATGTGCTGTAACGAACATCAACCGGCATTTTGTTTTTGTTTGGAGGGCCGATGCTGGTGAATTCAACACAAATGAATACCAATAATAACAGCAAACAAAAAGTACATAATCAAAATATATTTGAATTTGAAACAGCGAAACACAACGAATAAAAAAGTTAAATTGGTTGTTCGAATAACGCAAACTGTAGTAGTGTTCTGCAACTCACCCATCGATAAAGTTTTCGCATGAAATGTGTGAATTGAAACATTAAGTGTGTTTTTTACCCCACTAAAGTTAAATATAGCTTAATTAGTATGGGACAGTTAAGCGATATTAAGCGTCATTTCAATTTCCCAATTAAATTCCGACTTGCGCAATGACAATTTTGCCACTTGTTCAATTTCAAGAAACAACAAACAGTTAGTCCCCTTTCCAAGTGCAAACTTTTTTGTTTTTTCTTTTGGAGTTTACGATCGCTTTTCCACACGCAAACTTTTGTCTGCAAACTTTTGCGAATGAAAACACAAAATAAAGAAAGAAACGTCAACAAATTGTTTACATTTCAAACTCTATGTAAACAGTGTGAATATAATTTAATAAAAGCGGTGTAAAAGTGGACATGGAGTTCAAAAATAATTTAATAAAAGACGTTCAAATTTAATAAATAAAATACAAATTTAATAAAAGACGTTCAAAACACAAATCAAATTATTTGTCAGAAAACTCGACATAAACAACGCATGCGTTAAAAACGAAATGTCAAAAACATTTGTTTCAACGAAGAGAGCAAAGCAGAGTTTGCGTGAACGAAGGGGGGGCCTTTAGACCTGTGGATAAGTTGCTCGACTTCAAGTTCACATCAACTTCGATAACTTGACATCAACTTCGATTTTGCCCTTACACTCTCAAACTAGTTGAGGCAACTTCATTTTCTTGTCAGATGTCGAAATGAAAGGTGGTGAGCACACTGCGAAAATATCACAAATTTTACGAAAAAACTCTATTTTTATTTTCTTTAAATATTTATAAATAACACCCCAAATCGTATTTATTTAGTTTATATTTTTCCGATAATGTTTAATTTATTTATTTTTTGGTTCATTTATTTACATTTTGCCGATAATGTTTCCTCATGAACGTTTCTCGTCGAAATGTGTATGAAAGTTGATGCAACTCCCCCTTACACTGGTGCATAAGTTGATATCAACTTCAAAAAATCAAAATTGCTTTAATTTTACATCAACTAGTTTGTACAAACCACCAACTTCACCTTACACCATGGATAAGTTGATGTAAACTTGAAGTCGCTGCAACTGATCCACAGGTCTAAGGGCCCCTTAAGATACATTTTGTTATCATTTCTTGTGAATGCAAATGTTATCGAGAAGGAGCGTCTCAAATACAAAAATTTTCAAAATGGCTTACACATGGAGTTCATTCAAATTATTTTATTTATTGGAAGACTACGTATAGTTTTACATCTCTAAATTTGGAAGGGTAGATTTTTAATTCCGATATAAAACCAAATTGGATTTAAATTATTCGCTACAACGCGCGGTAAATGTTATACATATTGTCAATGGTTGAATTACACTGTGTGTAATTTTTTAAGTCATGGCAAAATAACCATATACGGACACCACTACGTGATAAAAGACTAAAAAAAAGACCCGTGTTTCCCAATTTTTCCCAAAGTCATGCACTTTTTTTTTATGGTTCGCCAAAGATTTGGGGCCTCGGTATCATTTTCGTAAAAATGTGATCATTTTCTCAGGCTCATATCTTGCAAACCGTTTAGAATTTCGATTTACTCTCTGAGGCAAAGTTGTAGCTCTTGTCATAAAGAACAAAAATTGCGAACATATAAAATCAAAAAAAAACTTTAAAAAATTCGATTTTTTTACCTTTTTTCCCGTGTTCAGGTCCATAGGTAGCAAACCGTTCAAAATTCAAGGAAACGATCAACTACAAAAATTTACCTAAGATCTCAATAAACAAATTTCTAGAACATATAAACTTCCTGGGAATTATTCTTAACACCGTTTTTTAATTTCATTTGTTTTTTATTTACTTCAACATTGAGATACTATGCTATCTATTACAAAAATATTAAAAAAAAGTATTCGCGCTCTCTTAAGTTGTGGATCCAAATCGTCGTCCGAATCTGACTCTGATTCAGCAATTATGGTGTCCACAGGCACGTTGCTTCCAGACTGCCCTCCATCATCAGCTCCTTCTTCTTCAAATACTTCATTAACATCATACAGGGTGATCTTGTGACTCCACCAACATACCTCTGCAAGCAATGCGTCGAGGTTTTTGCCTTTGTACCGTTTTTCCATGGGCATTGTGGTTTGGTGAAACCGTTCTCCTTGCTCATCGGATTCGGTAGGGAGTTGTTTGATAAAATCGTCAAAATGAAAATGAAGAAAATGCAGCTTTAATGTCATCGATGCGCCGATTATCTCAAAATAATGCAGCATTTGTTTCACCCATTCTCTTGCTTCCGGTTCCGCGTCTCGATCCCCTCCCAAGACTCTGGTGCATACACGCTGAAGGTAAATCCATGCCATTGAATGATTTTCATCAAGCGATGAATCAAAATTGCTCTTGAATAGCTTTCTAATGTCAGGGCCATTAAGTACGCCTGTTAAATGAAAACAAAAAATAAAGACAGAAAAGAAAACATTAACATAGTGTAAATAGTACAATTAGGTGAACAAAAATTCGTTTTAAATTTACTACAATACCTTTTTTAATTTTGTCATCAATACGCTTTGGGAAAACGCTTTTCAAATAGTCGAATGCGTTTGGGCAATTTACAACGGCCACTTCGATGAATTTTTGAACAATTCCCAATTTTATGTGGAGCGGTGGCAGCAAGATGTCTTGAGTATTGTCAATTAAAGGTGCATTCTTCAGTCTATGTTGTTGTATTTGTTCATCCACACTTCCTCTTGGCCTCCACGAGTTACATTGGAATTGATTCAGAGGTGAGCGTGAATCCCAATTACAAAGAAAACAAAAGAATTTTGGGAAGCCGCCCTTATCGATGATCCCTTGCAAAATGTTGATAACCTTCAAATCACAGCAAATCTTCCATTTATTTTCGTAATATTTGATTTTTTCCATTATATCTTTCAATGTTTCATAGCTTTCTTTCATGTTGATACCCATTGCTAGCGGAATGGAAGGTTTTCGGTTCGACACATGCAACAACACTGCTTTCAAGCTTGAAACAGAACCATCAATAAATAATCTCCACTCACTAGCGATGAAGTTCATTCCCATTTTTACCACCGAAGCTTTTATATCGTTGCAGTAAGCGAACGAATTGTCATCATTTAGAGTGTAGAGCATCTGAAATTCAGCTTGTCGTTTGCGGTACGCCGTAGAGTTAACATTAGCATGTGTGAGTTTTCTTTGCTTTAAAAAAGCTGTCAAAAATATTGCAAGTCGCTGCGATAATCCCAATATGGCCACAATGAAATCCATTTCCATTTGTGTTATTAGTTGTGGTCCATCTCTTCCCTGTTGGGGCTCATAATCGGTATCAAATGGATCTTCATAAGTAACACCACTTGCTGTACTCATTGCTGTAAATTCTGTAGTACGATCTGGAGTTGGCGGCCTTGGTGATACAAAATTTTCAGGTGCAAGCACTGGTAGTGTGGCTGTTGCAGTTGCTTTATAAATTTTGTTCTTCTCAGAATGTCGATTTAGACGACATGTGTAATTTACGCATGCATAGCAACTGGTTGCATCATGATCACCTGGGCGATTAACCAAGTTTACCGGCTTACAATACTTCATAGTACCTCTGCCTCCACTCAACCATGCCATGAGATTGTTATAACATTGGCGACACACTGTATTAGGTGTGTAATTTTCACCGGTCAAGTCCACTTCGTCGAAAAACAATGTATATGCTCTTTTGAATTCACTAGTTAAAAGATTATTTTCCTTCTGAAATCTTGTAGATGTTTTTTTTTCTGGTTTGATGCTCGCAAACGTAGCAAAATAAATCAATATTTTCACACTGCATATTGAAATTGTCAGTTGCTAATGTTGTGTGCGAATTATACTGTAGCACTTTCACTTTTTTTACTTTCACTTTCACTTTATAACTTTCACCGCTGAGCTCTCGTTGACGTCGCGCTGTGTAATGCCTCGATGTGAGCGTCGTGTCGCTTTTATATTGTGTGCTGTGTAACTTGTTGCGTGTGCTGAGCTTACTGCATTGCCTGTGCTGCTGCTGTCGGTGCATGATCGCGTGATACCTAAGCGCTACCTAAACGGTGTTAACCCTTGGACAAACACATGGTTCTGGCCAGGCATATTTCATTTTTTGCTACCTATGGACCTGAACAGGAGAAAAAGGTAAAAAAATGAAATTAAAAAATTTTCGGCAAATTTTTCACTTTTGCGTGCTACCTAAACAGTGTTAAGAATCATCTCTAGGAAGTTAATTTGTTTATTGAGATCTTAGGTAAATTTTTGTAGTTGATTGTTTCCTTGAATTTTGAACGGTTTGCTACCTATGGACCTGAACACGGGAAAAAAGGTAAAAAAAAATCGAATTTTTTTAAGTTTTTTGCGATTTTGATCTGGAAGGTGAAGTTTTTTTGATTTTATATGTTGGCAATTTTTGTTCTTTATGACAAGAGCTACACCTCGGAGAGTAAATCGAAATTCTGAACGGTTTGCAAGATATGAGCCTGAGAAAATGATCACATTTTTACGAAAATGATACCGAGGCCCCAAATCTTTGGCGGCCCATAAAAAAAAAGTGCATGACTTTGGGAAAAATTGGGAGACACGGGTCTTTTTTTTTTAGTCTTTTATCACGTAGTGGTGTCCGTATATGGTTATTTTTTGTCGTGTTGCACAATTATCTATCAGGTTTAGTCGTTTAAACAGGTGGAAGCGTCAAAACAGAAAATGCGCTTTCGAACATAAACAGCTGATTGTCAAAAGAGATAATTATTTCTGTTTTTTGGGTGAAGTTGAAAATATTTTTGAAGTAATATTTGTTGTGAAAAAATAAAATGAAAATTCAGGTAAGTATACAGACTGTAAGTCCGTACAGTGTTCATAAGTTGTTTTGATTCGTCTACCGAAAATCGACAACAACAGATGCAGCAATCGGTTTCAGATCGCAACTTGAAGGTAGCAGTTGCTGCCCAGTTTTTGGGTTTGTCTGCAGTTTTATTAAAGAGTAAAACAAAAAGAAGACGATGGTGGGTCCGTGATGTACTCCAAGACCGACAGCATTTTGAAGATGGATTAAATCTTGTTGAAGAAATGCGCCTGACAGACGTCGAAAGTTTTTACAACTTTACAAGGATGACTGAGGTTCAGTTTGATTTGCTCCTGCATAAAGTTGGTCCATTTTTCAACAACAATTCCATCCGAAGACCAATAATTGAAAGTGATAGACTCCTAGTTACTCTAAGGTAAGTACGAAGGTTTGTTTTTGCATCGCAACTGGGAACGCATCTAAAAACACAAAAAAGTGAAAGAAAAACAACAACATATTTTGCAGGTTTTTAGCCACTGGAATGAGTTTTGCTTCTTTGTCATATTCATTCCGCATCGGTAGATCGACTATCCACAACATAGTTAAAGAAACAACGGAAGCAATATGGACATTGCTTAATGCCGAATATATTCCAAAGCCGAGCGTTGAGGACTCGGAGTGTATAGCGGCACAATTTTTGTCGAAAACTGGAATGCCAAATTGTGTAGGTGCTAAAGACGGCAAGCATTGTATAATACAATATCCACCAAATAGTGGATCACTATTTTTCAATTATAAGAAGACATTCTCCATTGTCCTTCTAACAGTTTGCGATGCAGATTACAACTTCGCATATGTCAATGTGGGCGCATATGGTTCCGAATCTGATGGTATTTATTACAAATACAATAATTTATAAATAATATGGTAATATCTTTGTTTTCCAATAGGAGGTGTACTGAAACGCAGTGAGTTTGTTAAGTAATACTGTAAGGCATCAGCTACAGTAATTGGCCAAAATGCAGTCAACGAAAGTGTGGATAGTATTGGAAACTGGCAAAATGTGCGGCAACAATTTTGTTCCAATAACTCTAGCCATGAGGCACAACACTTAACAGACACTCTTAAAGATTTTGTATATAACCCAATCAATTAAAATTGTTCTGATCGTGCTAATGAAATAATTAAATAAATTTGACACACTTTTATTGAAAAAATATATTCCCAACCATCCACTGAAGTAAATAATATATGAAAAATAAGTGAATATTTGTAATTACAAAAAAAGTGGAAAAATATTAATTTTTATATCGAAACTTAGTTGCAACTTCCATAAGTTCCTTCTCGCAACTGTCACCGTCCGGACTCAGCTTTCCTAAAGTTTCGGCAATAAAATTCACTACAGCCGAATGATACGCTGGCACTGAAGTGAACACTGCAGGCTGTGATTGTAGCGGACTTAATATATTAAACAGCTTATTGATCGTTTCTGCAAAAATGTCTTCGACACTTTTTTGGGTTTTTTTTCGATGGTCTTGCTTGCGAGCACGAAGGTTTCTCCTGGGACGCCAGTTGTGAATTTTCTGCGCTTGTAAAAGCTCCTTCAGATTCAAAATTAATTGAGTCTGTTGGTAGCTCAAAATCAACAGCATTGTCGTTTTATCTGTCCATAGTAATAACTATAAACCAAACTCTTTTCTTACTTACTTTCTTTTTTTAAACGCCGACTCCAAAAATTGTAAGTGGATAAAAAAGGCCACTTCTCCTTGCAGTACGCTCCGGCGCCACTTCGACTTAACGTAGTTTCCTTCGCCTTGAGTCTCCTAAATTTGTCGCGTAGACCTTTGAATGCCTTAGCCTTTTCACCTTTATAATATAAAGGGTTTTTCAACAGAGACGCTACAAAAGTTAATCGATAGGGACAGCAAACGACGCCATATTTTTCCCCGCTCTTTTGACATTTCTCTTTAGTAAGGTTTGCCATTTCATCATGGAAAGATATACGAGCCAACAACGAGTCGAAATTATTAAAATTTACTACCGAAATTTGGAGTCAGTGGCCTCAACTTTAAGAGCGCTACGTCCAATTTCTGAATTTCGTTTCTGGCTGAATAACTTCGTCAATAAGCAAAATATGCGTTATTGGTCAGACAGCAATCCACACGTAATCCATGAGTCATCATTGCATCCCGAATAAATTACGGTTTGGTGCGGTTTATGGGCCGGCGGCGTCATTGGGCCGTACTTCTTGCGTGATGATCAAGACCGGCACATTACTGTGAATGCGAATCGCTGCCGTTCAATGATAACCGATTTTTGTTGGCCCCAATAGGATAATATGGACTTGGAGGACATGTGGTTCCAACAGGACGGCGCCACAAGCCACACAGCGAATGCCACAATCAATTTATTGAAAACCAAGTTTGGTGAACGTGTTATTTCACGAAATGGCCCAGTCGATTGGCCGCCTTGGTCGTGCGATTTGACGCCGTTAGATTATTTCCTGTGGGGCGACGTCAAGTCTATGGTCTATGCCAACAAGCCAGCGACGATTGATAAACTTCGTACGAATATCGAACGTGAAATTGCAGCAGTATCTGCAAGCGTGCCCGTGGTGGCCATGCAAAAGAAATCGAGTTCCATACATAATGGCATCGAAAGTACTTTCACAGGAATAAAGAATTTCATTGGTATCTAAAACCGGGTTTGTTTTATTTAAAAAAACTTTTGTAGCGCTCTTATTGCAAAACCCGATATTAAAGACGACACAGTTACTTTAGGAGGCAATACAACACAACACATTTAAGAGATAACACAACAACTTACCTGTTATTCCAAACTGCTGTCCAACTTCTTCCCATACCACATTACGCTCCACTGTGTCCTTATTTATAACCATTAGAACTAATTGTTGGGTGAGATCGCACTACTTCGATCATAAAACTATTTTGTATTTTTGATTTTGTTAAATTTTATAAAATATTGAAATTGCGGGCCACCCTAATATTCTTGTCTAATAATTTTGTCGCAACAACAACATACATACTGGTTTGGTCATTATGTTTTGTACCGTATGTATGAATGTTGTTTCTTGTTTACATTATCGATGCAAAAGAATATAACAACAACAACAGCGCTGACGAGGTCATTTACTCAGTTTGGTCGTTCAGCTGCTGTACTCTTGTTGTTATTTCTTTTGAATTCTCTATCTGGATTAACTGTCGTTCTATGTTTATGGATTTAGTGGCCCGCGACAATAAGAAAAAATTGTAAATTAGTTGTCGTAATGAAAGTGAATAATAAAGTTGAATAGTATATGTACACCGTTTCCAGTGAAACCTAAATTGTGTTTTGAATTTGGACTCTAAAAAGGTTCTGTGCAACACTAATGTTCCATAAGTTCTCATGGCCTTGGACGACTTCAATAAATGAAAAAGATTCCGCTTCGTTCATATTGAATGAATATAGACTGACACAGAGACTTCTCATTTCATTGTTTACATTTAAGAACATATGTAAGGAAAATTCGAAAAAAAGCGACATCTGTCTGTCAATGTTGTACCTATTTCGAACAAAATGGTTGCTGTAGTTGAAGTAGACCAACTTCAGCGTCAAATGGCAGCAACATTTTAGCCGGAATCACAATGCGAGCAACATTTTCAATAGGCGTTCGCAATGTAAGGAACAGTTTACTTCGAATCGAGATGTTTGTTCTAACAGGTGATACCAGTATTAAGCCGCAATCACAATGCAAGCAACATTTTCAAAAGGCGTTCACAATGCAAGCAACAGTTTACTTCGAATCGAGATGTTTGTTCTAACAGGTGATACCAGTATTACGGCCAATGTATCAAGGCAACAATACAATATATTTTGTTTTCATGTCAAAGTTAACACAAATGTTTGTCAAGAATAAAAGTAAGCCAGAAATTATAAAACCAAATACATTTGAATTTGATTCTTCATATAATGAACAGAAGGAAAAGCAAATCATTTAAGTTGTTCTTATAGCACAACCTCTATTAGTTGCATCATGATTCAAATGTGACAATCAGGGTTGTATTTCGAATATTAAAAAATGTTAATGTATTTAAACATATTTGGTATTAAAAGATTCTACAGATAAAATAACGTTTTATAATGCGTCTTTTAACACAAATGGGTTCAATTTTCATTGATGTTTTTAAATTTGAAAATGAAATTCGAAGTACAGCGCCATCTACCGCTTAATAGTACATTATTTATTCGAACAAATATGTTGCTGGAGTAGGAATAGATCAACTTCAGCGACAAATTGGAGTTACATTTTTGTAAAAAAAACGAAAGGCCATTATGTGAAATTCTGTGTGTGAGAACGAGATAGCATTTAAAACGAAATTGTCGCTTGCATTGTGAATGCGGCTTTACGGTGAATATATCAAGGCTACAATAAAATATATTCTGTTTTCGTGTCAAAGTTAACACAAATGTATGTCTAGAATAAAAGTAAAGGTGCATTCACAATGCAAGCGACAATTTCGTTTTTCATGCTATGATGTTTTAAAGTTGATTCGAAGTACAGCGCCATCTACCTCTTAATAGTATATTATTTATTCGAACAAATATGTTGCTGGAGTAGAAAAGCCGCAATCACAATGCAAGCAACATTTTCAAAAGGCGTTCCCAATGCAAGCAACAGTTTACTTCGAATCGAGATGTTTGTTCTAACAGGTGATACCAGTATTACGGCCAATGTATCAAGGCAACAATACAATATATTTTGTTTTCATGTCAAAGTTAACACAAATGTTTGTCAACAATAAAAGTAAGCCAGAAATTATAAAACCAAATACATTTGAATTTGATTCTTCATATAATGAACCGAAGGAAAAGCAAATCATTTAAGTTGTTCTTATAACACAACCTCTATTAGTTGCATCATGATTCAAATGTGACATTCAGGGTTGTATTTCGTATATTAAAAAATGTTAATGTATTTAAACATATTTGGTATTAAAAGATTCTACAGATAAAATAACGTTTTATAATGCGTCTTTTAACACAAATGGGTTCAATTTTCATTGATGTTTTTAAGTTTGAAAATGAAATTCGAAGTACAGCGCCATCTACCGCTTAATAGTACATTATTTATTCGAACAAATATGTTGCTGGAGTAGGAATAGATCAACTTCAGCGACAAATTGGAGTTACATTTTTGTAAAAAAAACGAAAGGCCATTATGTGAAATTCTGTGTGTGAGAACGAGATAGCATGAAAAACGTAATTGTCGCTTGCATTGTGAATGCGGCTAAATATACCAACTTAAGCGACAAATTTGAGTTACATTTTTGTACAAAAAAACGAAAAGGCATTATTTGAAATTCTGTGTGTGAGATCGAGTTGGCATGAGAAACCAAACTGTCGCTTGCGGCTTTTTGGTGACAAAACTGAAAGGCACTTATGTGAAATGTTGTGAGAAAGAGCGAGATGGCATGAAAACAGAAATGGTCGCTCCCATTGTGACTGCTGCTTTAATTTTTTCCATGTAATTTTTCGTCTCACTTGTCAAAATCATATGTGTTTTGTTTTTATACTTTTGTATTGTTGGTATATAATTGTGTACAGTTTGACAACTGAAACGAATGAACAAATTTAAAATGTCTGTTGTTGCTGCCTATAACTACAACAACATCTGCTGCTACCATGTATTTGTTGGCTCTGGCTACAAACGTGTTGCCGCATCGCAGTTTTTTTTTTCGCCATAACTGCAAATGTTGCCACATTTCGGAGTATTAAGCATGCCATTCATTGACGAATCCAACCGGCGAACACATTCGATTCGCCGGAATGTTCGTCGTTAGTGGGGGTGTTCGTGTTGCTCGCCGTTTTGATCGCCAAAAATTGAAATGATTCAATCTTCTCTGTGTTCGCCGAGACGATTCGCCAATGGATGACAACATTAGCACGAACATCATTTTTGAACAGTTTATGTGGAAGAAAGATGTGAACGGCATCTTGTGTTATTCTTCTTCTTCGGCATCTTGTGTTGTGCGGGAAAAGTGTCTGAAGAAAAATAAATTAAAAGAAATCAACATAATTGTTAAGAAGTTTTTGAGAAAAATAAAATGAATATGTCAAATCAATTTATAATAGAATTTATTAATTGCTTACAAAATGAACCGGCATTGTGACAAGCGAAAACTACTTCACTACTTCGTTTTCGTTGTTATCCGCTGACATGTTTACACATTCACAATCTGCTACAAATGATGTTCGCAGAAATGTTCAACGTCGTTGTTGGGCAAATGTAAATTTGGTTCGGCGAACAATTCGCCGTTTCGATTCGTCAATGGATGACATGCTTTAAGTGTGGATCGTTTTTTTTTTGGGAAAGCCATAAGTGCTTAATGGAATGCAAAAACAGCCCTATTGTGTATTGATACAAACAACGGTGTCTCGCATTCATCTTTGTATGTAACTTTGTTTTGCCGAAACTTTCTCGGTATACTGGAATAATGGAAGATAAAGTGTTTCTGTAAAATGTCAAGTTTACTCCTATTTCAAAATCATAGTGATATAAATTTGTCGCTGCAATACAATTATTGCAGGGAATAATGGATTTCATTGGAGCAAAGATATGTAATTTGTTTATTAGTTAAAACATATTTCTGAAAAATTTTAAACTCAGTGAATTTCCAAGAATCAAAAGGAAAATCTGGAGTAAGGTATTTGGTAATTCAAAATAGAAACTTTATGAATAGAACCGGCTGCGGTTATGATATTGATGAACAAATACTTGGAATTATCACAAAGTAAGCAGTGGGTGGCGATTCATTCGTATAATATTGAGGAACAAATACTTGGATTTATCACAAAGTACGAAGAGGATGGCGATTCATGTACTCCAGAGTCGGGTGTGTAACAGAGAGTTCGCAAGGCCTAATTTTTGAGTGGCCAATCATCTTTGATCATCGATCAAACATAAAGGCTGTTTTTTATTCCATTAAGCTATCGCCACTTACGACTTTCCAAATAAAGCGATCCACACTTAATACTACGAAATGTGGCAACATTTGCTGTAATGGGTGAAAAAATGCGATACTGCAACAAGTTTGTAGCCAGTGCCCACAAATCCATGGTAGCAGTAGATGATGTTGTAAGCAGCAACAACATACATTTTATTTTCGTTCATTCATTTCAGTTCTCAAACTCTACACAAATATATACCAATAGAAGAAAACAACAAACGTATAAAAACAAAATACGTTTTGACAAGTGAAACGAAAAATGACATTGAAAAAATTACATCACCTGTTTAAACGACTATACCTGATAGATAATTCTGCCATGATCAATACGTAAAGTATAACATTTATCGCGCGTTGTTGTGAACAATTTAGTTCCAACTTTGTTCTCAATCGGAAATAAAATTATATCCTTCAAAATTTAGAGATATTAAAGTGTACGTAGTCTTCCATTAAATAAAAAAATTTTAATGAACTTAAAATGTGTAAGCCATTTGGCAAATTTCTCCTTTTGAGTCTCTCCTACATATTTAGATAACATTTTCATTCGCAAGAAATGATAACAACATTTATCTAAGATAACTTGTTTTTGCCAGTACTTGAAATTGAACATGTAAAAAAACATAATTACAATTTAAACTCTGAGTTAGTTTTTACAGTAATAGTTGATAGCTGTTTAAATAGCCAAAGTTGGGCATCTAAAGTATGATTAAGTGACCAGATGATTTTGACAGAAACCAAAAAGAACAAACAAAACTTCTTTAATTGTTAGTGTGAAAATTATAATCACTACCCAGTTGAACTAAAAATAAAATCGTATCATTTAACTCATAGTGCAGTTAGAACTTTATTTCTGCTGAAATACTTTGGAATATCATTAAATATTTTGAATTTAATCACTTTTCTTTTGCAAATGGCGTGAGCTGATGCATTGTAACGATCAGCCGATAAATGTTATTTTCGTAGCATGTTCCACTGTTGCCATATAGGTACTAAGATTATTTGACAAAGCCCTGAAAAACTATTTTCGTAGATAAAGTCAGATCAAACGTAAACAAAACCATACACAGAAAAGATAATAAACAAAGAAACCCCCCAACTGTTGACGCCCTCGCAAACGTTATAAGGACCATGATTTAAGGATATGTACCTGGAATGTTCGAACGTTATACAGGACTGGTACCACTTTCCAACTGGCGGATGTCCTCGGAAAATATAAAGCAGACAAATATGCACCAGAAAGGAAAACTTCGATATTTACTACAGCTGCCATGAGCGTAAGCACGTTTTTTTTTTTTTTTTTTTTAAACTGGTTTTATTGTAAAGATTCTAAACATTCTACTGGTACACAATAAATACTACTTAATATTACCTATACTATTTCCCTCACACCCATAGGGTGCCTTCCAGAAACTTCCATCCTCATAAAAATCATTACATACATACATCGAGTCTTAATAATAAATTACATACGCTGAAAAAATAATAATTTCCCGAAAAATCGAAGAAAAACGGGAACGCCTCGGTTGTCATCTTGACCTAAAAATAAAAGAAACTTAAAAATTAAATAACAACCTAAAAAACTAAATAAAAACAAGATATCCAGCAAGCTGGATCGCATAAATCAATAGACCAGAAATTCCGAAGAATCTCCAGTCTCCACCTCGGTCCGAAGAAATACTACTGAGTAGTATTATACACAGGATCATCGATACCCAATGTACCGAATCTCCTGTGGTAAAATAACAAATCCCCGTCCGCTCCTAGATAGCCCCCATTACTGAGGGCCAGAAGGTCCGTTGGTCCAAAGAACCAGCGTGACAGAAGATTGTCCGCATCCGTTGTGTCGAAACATGCCCTAACCAGGTCATTATCCACACCCGCCGCTTTTCCCAGGAAAGATAGAGCAGAGTCCACCATGAACCTGTCAATCCTCCCAAAACCAGCACCATCATACACCCTCCTACAGGAGGGCATGCGGAAAGAGCCATCCGCCATCACCGTCATCCTCAGTCCCAGACAGGTTCTGAGTATCCTCCGCTCCCATTGCCTTAGCCTCTCCATCTGACACGACGAGATGGGAAACCAGGCCGGGAAAGCATACGCCATAACAGGTCTTATAACCTGCCTGTACACCAGCAGACGCACCTCCGTACTCAGGCCATTCGTCCTCGCCAACAGCCTGTAGTATGCAGAAAAGGCAAATCTAGCCTTCCGCAAAGCGTAGTCCACATGGCTCACGAAGGTGAACCGTTCATGGAACATCACTCCAAGGTACTTGATTTCCCTCGAAATCCCGATATCCGCATCTCCCACCTTGAGCCTGGGGATGTAGCCCCTGGCGTTCGGGTACAGGTTCCCGCGCTTCCCCTTGAAAATGATCCCCTTCGACTTGGCCACATTAAGCCCAATTGCCCACTTGGAGAAGAAACCACTCAGGGTCTCAAGGTAAGTGTTCAGCCTCCGATTGACGTTGATGGCCCTAGGGCCAGAAGCTGCAATAAGGATGTCATCCGCATAAATCAACAACAGATCCCCCCCCCCCGGGGGAAGGGGCATATCGCTGAGAAGGATGTTGTACAAGACAGGTCCCAATAGCGAGCCCTGCGGTACACCCGCCGTCACCATCCTCTCCTCAGAGAGGGAGTCGCCAACCCTTACACGGAACGTCCTGTCCGCTAGAAAGCCCGCAACCATCCTGAGTATGTCAGCAGCAAATCCAGCCGCCTTCATCTTCACCAATATCGCCGCTTGCCAAGCCGTATCAAAGGCCTTGGCAAAATCCAGGCTAGCAGCTATCGTGATGTATCTCCAGTTCAGACCCCTAGTCACGTGGTCAGAAAACACCATAAGCGCATGTGATGTCGAGTGCCGCCCTCTAAAACCAAACTGGTTATCCAGCAAGATGCCGCGCTCAGCCAAATGGTCTCGAACATGGTCCAGAATGAACAGCTCCACAAGCTTCCCAAAAGGGGAAAGAAGTGAAACTGGTCTATATCCACTGACCCTCTTCCGATCCGTCCCAGGCTTGGGAATAGGCACTCCCGCCGCCTTCTTCCAGGCCCTAGGGAAGTAACCCAAGTTGATGCAATGGTTCAAAAGAACCGCCAGAAAGGTCGAAACGAAGGAATCAGTCCTCTTCAAAGCAACATCAGGAATGCCGTCCAGTCCAGACGACTTTTTAGGCGGACGCCTCCTAAGAGCGCCACCAATATCCGCAGCCCTGATAATCAGGTCATCCACACGCCCAGCACCAACTGCGCCGTCAGCCATGATCCCCGATCCAAAAGCAACACGTGGTATGTGGCTCACCAAATCAGCTGCCTCAGCAGAAATCCGTTCTCCAAAGTCACCAGTCCTCAAGTGACCATTCACGCCATGCACCGCAGAAAATCCCGCCGCAAGGAGATTAGCCTTGCCCACCTCCTCAATAATGGGCACATTGCCCTCGTCCAACATATCCGGGATAGGATCCCTTCGACGTAGTCCGCCAGCCGCTTTCACCTTAGCAAATGTAGTGTTGTCCACCCTTATAGCATTGAGCCGATCCGTCCAGAAACCAGCCTCAAATACAGCAATCGCACCATCGATGATCCGACTCAGCTGCCTTATTTCAGCCCTGAGAGTAGGAATGGGAGAGAAATCCCCCGTCCGGCAAAGAGTCCTCCGAAGCCTCTTCTTTTGTCCAATCAGGTCCTTTATCCTGGGAGGGAGGTCAGGCAGTCCACCATTCCCAGTTGTCATCTTCGGCTCAGCACCATCAACAGCCTGTCGAAAAGACTCAGCCATAGATTCCACGCAGTCATCAATTTCGCCAATGGTAACATTACGATCCACCGGAAGAGCAGCAGAGGGAAGAGACCCCCGTAGCAATGAGTTGAACCGGTCCACGTTCATCCTCCCAAAGTTGTAAATTACTGGTCGCTCCCGCCGAACCAGCTCCCAACAGTCCACTCGAATCTCCACAGCCCTGTGATCCGACTCATAATCCAGAACTCTCAGCTCCTGAGACACACGTATGCCTGGAGAAGCCATAAAAATATCGATGTACGATGCTGCAGTACCAGAAACCCTGGTCGGCTCCCTCGTAGAAAAGACATCCAAATCAGGACACCCCAACAGGAAATCCCGCAAGCGTCGTCCATTTGCATTAACCACCGATCCACCCCAGTCAGGATGTTTAGCATTTACATCCCCGCCAATCAGCACATCCCCGTCTCTCACCAGCTCACTAAGTGTGAGTAGGTCAGAGTCGGAAAGCACTGCGCTAGGACGCAAATACAAACAAACTAATGAGATGGCGGTGCCACCCGGCCTGCTGATCCTGACAGCAGTGTTCTGCATAACCCCGGTATCCACTCCAAGCCTGATGCAATGAATGCCGTCCCGAATCAGTATCGCTGTCCCCTTACCGCGATCTCCGCTCGAACTACATCTGTGGGTCACATAACCCCTGACATCCAGTCTATGCCGGTCACCAAGTCCATGTTCCGCCATCATAAGCACGTCTGGTCTGTGCTCCGCCAAAAACAGCTCCAGATAGTGCCTCCGCTGCCTTGAAACGATGGAGTCCACGTTGATGAATATACACTTCAGTCGTCTGTTCATGAAAGAAACAGAGATTCCATAAAGGCCGTCAAGGCCCGCATCCTTCCAGCTTCATCCCGGATTCCCGCATAGCCTCCTGCGAAATCCCGGACCTTCATCATGCAGTCGAAAATGCTGCCTCCCATCATCCTGCGACAATCCACATTCAATGCACCAACATCCGCATCAGTCCCTGTCCCAGACTTAGGACCTCCAAAATCAGCCGCCGTAGGAGCCGTAGCACGGCCCGAATGCGCCCGTACACTGGGAGCACCACCTGCCGCATTCGCATATGATACCCCTGGTCTCCTCATCATCGTTGCCCGAGTATTCGTTGGTCCACTGACCCTCGGTCCATTCCGCGCTGCACGCATCTTAGCCGCCATCGCCATCTTCTTCGGGCAATCCCTTGCCCCAGCCGTATGACCCTCAGCATCGCAGTTCACGCATTTCACCTTGCGTGGGGCCTGCATCGTCACCTCCCCGGTGATCTCATCCTCCACTGGTACCTCCCTCACGGCTTCACCCTTCTTGGGTAAAGCACACGCCTCCGACTCGTGCGGTCCTGCACACTTCACGCATCTTGATGGCATGTTGCAATTCCTGGCCACATGTCCAAACCGCTGGCACCTGTAACACTGCGTCGGCCCACCTCTCCTAAACCGCTCAAATCTGATACGGCAATGCAAAATACTCGTCAGTTCATGGAAACTGACCAAATCGGATTCGTTCGATAGCTTTATCAGCCAACGATCGCCACCCATTTTCGTCAGTCCCATGATATCGAGCCTCAGCCCAAGACCCTCCAAGTACCCCCTCACATCTTCCACGTCAAACGTGTCAGATAGCCGCCGAATGATTACCACGTATGGCTTCACACTCCGAGGAGTGTGGGTGTAAAACTTTACACTAATCGCCTCTAACAGCGCCCTTAACTTCTCGTGATCCTGAAGGGAATTCACGAAAATGTTGGTAGACTTTCTACCCAAGATGCTGAGGCTGAAATTGTCATGCCCCAGTGTATTCCTAATGCTTCGCAGAATCAGCTTGACGTCTATATCGAAGGTCGTTATGACCGGGATCGATTTTCCCGTCCTCTTCTTTGCCGCAGCTGCCCTCATGTTAGCTGCTGTACCTGCTCTCGCAGTTGACGTCGCTGTTGCCGCTCTCGCAGTTGATGTCGCCGCAGTACCTGCTCTCGCAGTTGATGTCGTCGTTGCCGCCCTCTTTGCAGCTGCCGATGTAGATGGCTTATCAGCAGCCACCGCACCCTTTGCGGCAACTGTACTTGCCGCTGTTGAACATGGCGTACCTGCCTTCGCCATAGTTTTTTCCCTCTTGGCCGCTGCTGTTGACACCAGTGTTGTCCAAGCAGTTGTGGTGTCTCGCCCTGCTGCATCATCATCTGCTGCCTTGACCCTCTTGGCTGCTGCTGATGTCCAGGTAGGTGTGGCGTCTTGCCCTACCGTATCCCGAGCAGGTGTGGCGTCTTGCCCTGCTGCATCCTTTACTCTGGCCCTGCCGAATCCCTCTTTGCTGGTCTCGACATCGTTTCGCGCAACGATGGAAACTCCTCCTTGTTGTTGATGGCCTCCACGGATACCATCTCGCTTTCCTCTCCGACGTCATCTCCCTCATCGGATGTGGAGTAGTCCTCAGAGGACTGCTCTTCTTCTTCGTCTTCAGTGCCGGACTCAGACTTCCGGACAATCTTTCTTAGCTTGGCGATTTCGCATAATGCCTTTTCAAGCATTGCTTCTAGCTTTTCGCATCTTGCAGCACTTGCCTCGTACCGCACTTTATACTCCTCCGCATCGTAGGACTCCTCTCTCCTACGCTTCTTCATCACCTCGTCCATCGTTTCATCCATCACTGGATGAGAAACTCCCACGCCGTCGGCTATCACCACGGTCTCCTTCACGTCCTTAATTGTTTTCTCCGAACTCGTTAGCAATCTACTGCCTTTTCTCTTCTGGGTTTTCCCGCTACCTGCTTTTCTCACTTTTCCGCTTCGCTTCAGCACGATGTGTACACAGATGCTGTCAACACAAACAATACGATGAGCGTAAGCACGAATTTGAATGCGGATTTATAGTAGGCAAGAGACTGCGACACCTAGTTTCAAGGTTCAACCCAGTGAGTGACCGCATAGCCACAATTCGCATCAAAGCGAAATATTTCAACATCTCGTTAATTTGTGTGCACGCACCGACAGAAGATAAAGATGATGAGGTCGAAGAAGCATTTTATGAGCGCCTGGAGGAAGTCTACGAACGCTGCCCTGACCACGATATTAAGATTATTCTAGGCGATTTTATTAGGCGATTTTCTAGGCGAATTAGGAAAGGAAAGTGTCTTTCGACCAACCATCGGCAATCACAGTCTACATGATACCACCTCCGATAATGGAATAAGATTGATAGACTTCGCCGCTGCAAAGAACATGGCAGTTAGTAGCACATTTCAGCATAAGGACATTCATAAGGCGACCTGGATATCTCCTGATCAAGGGTAGAGATTAAACTTAATAATGACAATATCGGAATCGTACTAAGACGAAAAGTTGGACAACCAGCGTAGCTAGCCATTGTATACACACACAAACTTACGATGAAGAGTTTCGCACGCAAATACAAATATTTCGTTGTTCATCCCCTCATAGACAATCGGTTACCAGCAGACTTAAATGATCTCGAGGTCAGTCAGGCGACTCCTTAACTTTCGATGAAGAGCCTCACACGCAAATACAATCTTTCATTGTTCATCCCCTCATAGACAATCGTGTACCAGCAGACTTAAATGAACTCGAGGTGAGTCAGGCGATTCCTTCCTTTTCTTTAGAGAGTTTAACCAGAAATCATAGCGATGGATACAACACTTCATTCAACATGTGTCTCACATTTTGGATTTTTGAATCACCCGTTCCTTGACGAGCTTTGCTGTAAGACGGATTCAGATTCGTGCCCCAAGCTCGGTGATAAACACCCTGGGCCCACTTATGATCGAAAGTTTCCGGAAGTTTACGAAGGGTGGCACCAACGACTGCGCGGGGACGGTTACACATGTAACCATCTTAAAAACGGTAGCTTAAATGCACGTCAAACACCGCGATTCCCTTGTTGTACTCTATAACTGGCCCTTCTGGTCACTATCTTTAAAATGTAAGGGTAGGGGTATCCTTAGGAATCTGCCACAAGGTAAGAAAATTTTAATAGGGGATTAAACGAAAATAAATAAATAATAAAATTATAAGCAGTAAGAGCTTTACTAACACATTAGCGCAGGATAGCACAGTTTATGAGTACTGATTACTAACCCATTATTCTAGCCATATGCACTTTTAGCTCCACAGCCATTTTTCTCTCGCTTCAACTTGAATAATCTACGCGACTAATCGGAGCCCGAATAGGGACAAATTTGAATCAAACTCGGCTTCACTGCTTAATGTCTTTCCCGTGAAAGACACCTAACGCGTTTCCCCTTCAATCCCCGACCTCGTACAAACTATTTCCGACCGGTCGGACAATACGGCACTTTAAGAACCTTTAGCCAGCTTGGCATTGAAATTATTTTTGAATTCACTCTGCTGAAAGTTTCTCCCACGATACAAATACAAGGTAGTGGCATTAGCATTGTTGTAATTTCAATACCCAGTTATTGTCAAAATCAGCTGATAAAACTGTACACATACATTCGCAATTGTGAACATAGATCATAGATTAATACTTACATATAGTAGACCTAATAGTACTCCCACCAAATTTATGACATTTGGCCTGGTGTGATATTTACGTTTGATGTTGAAAAGAATTGCTTTACTAATACCAGATAGAGGCAATGATTCAAAACAACGAACAAAATAACAACAACGGTATTTCGTTTTGTGTGTAAAAATTATTGTGTTAAAAACAACACAAATGTATCCTAACAATAACAGTCAATAAAAAAGTTTAAAACATATTTAAATTTCACAGTTTTTCACCAAAATTACTGATGTATGTCACTTTTCGTCAAATATCTCTCTATCACACCGACCGCATCACGAAGAGTGTGAAAGGAAACGTCAGATGAGCCAAATATTTTCTCTACTTAGATTTACTCTATGACATAGATAGATGTAATCAAAAGAGAATGCACTCACACAAACAACTTTGAAATTTACTGGGTACGATAAAATGTAAACAAAGGAAACCATATGGGCTGATGCTACTACCTTGTATTTGTATCATGGTTTCTCCGGTAGACTTTTCATTTTTCAAGTAAGCTTTGTGGAGATTTTCGCGAATTTTCCGTCGTAGCAACTCAAGCTTTATTTTTTTAGGCACTATTTCCAAAATCTTCAATTTCCGGGCGAGTTGATACACGCTGCCATGTCCTACCATATTCACCCCGAACAACGCGAAGAAAGGAGTATCGCCAATCGAACTGTGAACTGAGGATCTCAGTGCAAACTCGACCTCGGAAAAGTATTTGTCCCACTCACAGTGGTCTGATTCCAAATAAGCTCGTATCGCTGACAGTATCGATTGGTTTACCCTCTTCGACACGTTGGCTTGTGGTGAATGGACAGCGGTTTTCATATGCACTATTCCGAAATTTTTCGCGACATCCGCGAACTCATTACTCGTGAATTGCTTACCATTATCCGAGAAAACCGTTTCCGGTGTTCCGAATTTATGGAAAACTTCGGATATAAGAAATTTTATTACGTTCCGCGTGTGCCGCATGGCTTTAAGTAAGACAAACTTTGTCAAGTGATCAAATAAAATAAATAAATGGTTTCCCGTTACATCCCACGAGGGGATTAGGGAGAGCTTCTCACAACCAGTGAGCTGTGCGCGTTCTAGTTTTACACTCACTGATTGGGGCCTACAGTTTTCACCGGTTACGAACAGTATTTTGAGAAGCTTTTTCATGGCTTAATACTCGATAGTGTTGCCGTCACTAAGCGAGGTGACCGCCATCGAAAGAAATTTAAGGTGGTCTGAGTAGGGATCGAACCCACGTCCTCATGCACAAGAGCCGCGCACACTACCATTGCACCACCGACGGCCAAGTCAAGTGATCAAGCACAATGAAAATATAGCAATTGCCTGATTTTGATCGCGGGTAGGGCCCGAGAAAATCAATGTATATTCTTTGAAAATGACGTTCAATCGAACTCTCACTTCCCATTGGTGGTTTCAGTGTCGTGTTTGCTGGTGTGGACTCCTGGCAAATTTGGCAATTTCGAAAAAAAATTCGGACTTGAGAGTTTAAGTTCGGCCATCGTGAGAACCTTGAGGTAGATTGTGCGCCTTTTCAATTATCTTCTCGGTCAACTCTACGGGCACCTAAATTTTCCAGCAAAAATCTTCATTTACAGGTATGCCGTCATAACTCCTAGTCCGCTTATAAATGAAGGTGTCTACGGTTTTCAGGTCGGGTAGATTTTCCGCGTTTTCTTCGATTGTAGCTATACAGCCCAATTCTCAATAGCAATTTCCGGGAGTTTTTTCCCTATTCGCTGCTTCCCTATTCTCAATAGCAATTCCCGGGAGTTTTTTCCCTTTTCTCTAACTCTAACCAATCTTCGAAAAAGGGAAATGCAATCCTGGGGAAAAAAGTAGGTATTACGAACGTCATTAAAAGGGAGAATGTAAACAGAACTTTTGGCAATTATTCCGCCGAAGAATTGCAAGGGAGTTGTGTTAAAAATGTAAGTATTTAAATTTTTGTTATGAAAAATGTAATTAATATCATTTATTTTTACTTTCAGGTCGAATGCCACTAACAAGAGGCAGGCAGATATGCTCCTTAAAGCCATGGAATTGCGCCTGGACATTTCATGCGGTTGGTTCAAAGGGAACAAAGAATAACCGTGTATGGTGCAATTTGGAGGTGGAGTTGAATGCAGCAGGTCCTCCATCAAAAACTATTGGGGAGTGGAAGAAGGTATGTATAACTAAATTCTTCCTTTACAATGGGCACAAATGTTACTAATGTAAAACATATTTCAGGTTTGGTGCGATCAGAAGTACGTGCGGCGCAAATCGGCACATAACCTTAAATCGGGTAGAAGAACCGATTATGGAGCAGAAGCTGGCGGCAGATTAAGAGCCCATCTACAACTTAATATCAATGAAGGATGGATTAGTCTCTTCCTCTGCCACAGAGCCGGAGTGCGCTCCCCCTTCATTGCTGGAGTTTGAAGATGGCGACTGAGTGCAAAATGTTCTCGAAGTTGACGATGACACACCCCAAAAGCCACCAGATAATAAAAGGAAGTTAATTCCGCAGAGTGGCACACAGGGCGTCCTTGAGGAGGAGCTCTGTATACAAAAAAATTCTGGAAGCGATGGTGTAACATCAGCTTATAAATAAAAAAGTGTATCGCTCTATTGACCGCCTTTACGAATTAAAGAATAAAGAGCAAAATCGGCACAATGTTGCGATGGAAGAGGTAATACTGAGGGAAGTAGGCGATAAAATAGAGATGAACCGACAAATTTTGGAGTTGGAAGAACTGAAAGCAAAGTGAAGTGAATGTGGTGGTAATTACGTGCAAGGTAAATTAAGTTATAAATTTCTTTGCTATGCAGCCTTTCATTGAAAGGCACTGCATAGATGTGGTTGTTTGAAAAAGAAACAACGATTGCCATGAGATTGGCGTTAGAGTGTACCGTCTTCGTATTATTTCTAATTAAATCTTATATTAATTATTAAAAAAACAGATATACTTGAATTAAGTTCACATTTTATTAAAAACAAAATAACACTTGAAATACAAATTTTAATTTCGTTATATTTCGTTCTATGAGGGGTCATAAACCACGGCTCCAAGGCATATCCTGCGTCTCCTAGTAATAAATATTAACATATATATGGTTAATACATGAATACGAGTACTCTTCAATGTTATTCAAAATTTTACCAAGCAGTCAATAATTTAAAACTCCTCGAAAGAAATCCTGCTCAAGGTGAGTGCGTAACTCGCTGTGCTTCCAAACAAAAGAATCATGACATGCACCGGGATGGGAGGCATCGACGTAGAGAATTTTTAAATCGTGATCACACACCTGTAATTAGTTTCTATTTTTTTTAATTATGAGGACAAAGTTTCAATGAAATTTCTTACTAGTTAGCATAACATTTAAGCTGTATTTTCCCTTCCTATTGTAATATAGGTGCCTATTACTAGAGGGAGCAATAATGCGTACATGCGTTCCATCAACGCATCCTATATCACTTGGAATACCATGCTTCACATATAGGGCTAACGTAATTTTTCTTTATTCCTCTTCCGCCCTGCAGGAAGTAATCCACCTTGGGCATAGATGCTCTTCAAATATATTGACCACTTGGTCAGCACTTTGCTGAGACTACATTAAGCCAGTGACACGTCGCAATCTTTACCTATCCCCGTCTGGTAGCCACCTTCGGCACAGAAACGAAGGGTTCCACTCAATTTTAGAACCGGAGAAATTGCGAACGGCTTTTTTGCTGGCTCAATGTGCGACGTCAACGCCTTTAATAGGTATTTGAAGGCAGGCCTGTTGATCCTATAATATTTTTCAAACCTTTGAAAAGTAAAATACTAATTAAGAAAGTAAACACTAAATATTCTAGGTACTTATTGTACTTACAAAGCTACGTAACTGCCTCCTTGCTTTCGTTTATTGTTGTATTTGCTGTTCCCGCTCCAGTTCTTCTGCTAAAACTCTGAATGCTATGCTGTACATTTTCACGTTTTAAAATGAATAAACTTTTATTTCCGTAATAAGATTGCATTTATGAGCCAAAACAAAACTTCAGAAGGCCAAACAGCTGACTTTTAATGCAAGTATAACACATCAAAAAACCAAAACAGCTGGCTTTAAATGCAAATATAACACAGCTACAAAAAACAGCTGACTTCGAAGTTTTTCCCTTCCCTGACCGTTTAGAATTGGAGGATTTTATTCCCTGGAAAAATAAATAAATTCCGTGGGAGTATTTAGAATTGGGCTGATAATATACCGGTGGTGTTCGGATTTGAACGCATCGGAGTGTAGATCTATTAACCCACTTAGGTCGGTGGAGACCTCCTCCATCTCATACCCGACAGGGTATCGGGTACCACATTCTGCTTCCCCTGCCTGTGCTCAATGTTAAAGTCATATGATTGGAGATGGAGGCTCCAGCGGGCTAGACGGCTGCTCAAATCGCGATGCGACATTAGCCACTTGAGACTGCTATGATCTGTAAAAAAATTGGCATTAATTCTATATAGGGCCTAAATTTTTTTATTGCCATGACCACCGCCAGACGGAGCAATTCCTATGCGCTGATGTCAGCGTATGGGAAAAGCAGGCTATTGGGTGTTCTCCTTCAGAATCATCTGTCTGAAAGAGAACAGCGCCAATACCTATGTCCGAAGCGTCGCACTGAACCTAGAAATGTGTGGAGAAGTCAGGATGTCTCAGAATAGGGCTAGTAACGACTGCATTTTTGAGGTGATTAAATGCTGCTGCCCCCACCAAAGTAGTAAGATTTACCTTTTTATAAGTTTCAAAGATGGGAGCCGCAATGGTAGCGTAGTCGCGTATAAACCGCCTATACCACCCCGTGGGACCCATAAAACTCCGAACTTGCTTCACTGTTTTCGGGTAGGTATACTTGGTAATTGTTCCAACCTTACTGGGATCCGCTTTTAGCTCCCCACCACCAGCAATATAACCTAGATACCGCAATTCCGTAAAGCAAAATTTCGACTTTGCAACATTTATCGTGAGGCCCGCGTTCGTTAAACAATTTGACACTCGACTTAAAAACTCCATATGTGTAGCGAAATCGGGAGATACCACCAGAAGGTCATCTAGATAGGCAAAGACCCTGTCTCGCAGTGCTGAGGGGATCACTTTGTCCATCAGACGGCATAACCTTTGGTCAGCATTACACAGCCCAAAAGGCATCACCGTAAAATGGTAAACTAGTCGCCCCGGCACTGTGAAAGCAGTTTTTCTCTACTAGACGGATCCAGTGGTATCTGCCAAAACGCATCTTTCAAATCCACACTGGATATAAAATACGTGTCTCACAAACGACTGAGCAGTCTATGTGTGGCAGAGGATAGGCATCTTTGATCGTCAGCGCATTGAGTTTTCAAGCGTCCAGGCGTAGCCGATTTTTTCACCTTTTCCGACTAGGGTGACGGGGTGGATCCATGGACTGTGGCTGACATGGACAGCTGGGGAGACGGGATAGTGACGGTCTTTTACCGGAATTGCTTCGCTAGTGTCAATTGTATGTACTTCAAGGCTGGTTTTTCCCAGACCCTTTTCAGTGAAACAGGGAACTTCGCCTTAGCAATGTTCAATTGTTATTGTTGCGGAGAAAGAATATGAATTGTGGCATCTTCTAGACTTTCAGCCTCCTCCCAGAGGCTAATACCGTTGGTGGTGAGACTTTCCACATTGGCAAACATTTTGAAAGACTTCATAAAATCTATCCCCAAAAATAATTCGCGATTTAATGTAGGCACTAGACAGAATGTGATATCATTTTCTGCTCCATTCAACGAGATATTGGCCCGCACGCGACCGATGATCGGATGGGCACTGGCGTCAGCAGTCTTTATCGAGGAACTACAATTGTGTATAGGAAGACCCGCTTTATCAACTAATTGAAGGCAGCCTTTACCCAAACAAGTAACGGTCGCCCCACTGTCCAATAACCACTCAATTTGCTGACCGTGTATACTAATCTTCGAATAAAATCGCGAATCAGAGTAGACGACGAAATCTCGTTCCGTAAAATTTTTCTTCTTTTATATCGTTCCCTAGCTGTTAGATTTTTCTTGACACTTTGCCAAAAATTTTTTCCCTAGCCTCTTTGTATTCCTTAATTCTAATTTGAAGCGGTTTCAATTCTCTAATTTTAGGTACCACAGCTAACTTACAATCTACTCTAGCCGGGTTGACTAATATCGATACCGGCGTAACGAAAGATGCGAGTGGCTGATCTGGCGCTGGGTTTATACTGGAGTGGATCGCGTCTCCCCAACTTTAGTTGGGTTCCGTGGCCGGTTTCCCTTTCATTTAGGACAATCTGGAGTAGCTACGTTGTCAAATACACATTTGAAACAGAAGAATCTGCGACGTAGCTTACACTCCACCCAGCTGTGACCCATAGTTCCACAATCCCACACTTAGAATGACTTTGTGATCTTATGGCCTCCACCTCAGGTGCACCTTGGAGCTTTTTTTCTTCTTCCCAGGCTATCTCATTAACTCTTTAGGAAAAATTTTGACGCTGAGCGTACTGTTGCCTCTGGCTGGCAAGAAGATTTTCGGCCCGCTGTACCTCACGATTAAATTCGACCAAGTCGGTAATTTTCGCTGAGAAAATCATTTAAGCCAATGAGGGCCTAAGGTTACTCGTCATAATTTCCACCATTTCTCATAGCGTTGAAAATATTTTCGAAAGACTCTTGTGGTAGTTGGCGGTGGTTTAAAATCCGGGTCTGGATTTGAAAGCGCTTTCAATATCTAACCATGACTGAAACAGCCCAAACTTTCGCTGGTTCCAATACCAGCTCAGTGCTGGTTTTTCTAATATCTGATGAAACCTTGCAATGAATTCTCCATCCGGGCAATTAAAATCCTGCTTCATTTCACGCATGCGGTAAATAAATTCTTGGACATTCGTTGTCTTATCTGTCCCGTCGAATTTGATACCCCATTTCGCCAAATTCCACCTCCCGGGGGACTCGGTGCGATTATAGGGTGTCTGCGTTGCATGGCCCTAATATGATAATTGGAGTGACCTAAGAGTTTACGAGGCGGTTGGTGGAAAAATAAAATCGACACAAATCCAAACATCTTGTAGCTCTTGAACTTATTTGTCCACTCCAATTTCTCAAGTCTCAGAATGTTTCGAGCTGCTGATTATTAATGGGTTTCTAAATATCTAAGTCTTCGTCATACCCGTAACTGTCCACAACTTGATTACGAATCAAAACTCGATAATCGAAACTTGGCAGTATACATACACATAAAACATGTAAATTCAGAAATCCCAAAACGTTACGTCAAAAATTAAAAGAAAAATTGACTATTGAATAGAAACAAGAAGTTCCTCTAATCCCGAACGAATATGGCGCGTCGCGTTAAGGACTCTTAGATGTGACTTAATCGGGTCTTATTACTCGAACGGAAGACAAATGACGAAATTTGCTTACACAAAAGAACTAACTGTAGAAGGCTTGCTTCGGGCCCCACGTTGGGCGCCATTCTGTACTGGTCACTGTCAGACTTTTAAGTGGAAACCGAAATTCCACGATTTTAATAAAATTGCCAGATTGTCGGCTTGGCTGGTCTGCTGCCGTTCCGCGCGGCTAAGCTCGCCGGATGGGGGTAGTCCTTGCCGACACCTTAAAGACAAACATTTACAAAGGGACTGGAAGCAAGACCAAAGGACACTATCGTACCGGATATACTCACGATCGACGCAAAAGATTATTAACACACACTTGGACAAGACGCCTGGTGGATGTTCGGCCAGGGAGAGCCCTCCCTCTTGGATTCCACAATCTGAATTGACCATGGTATCTTTAAATAGATTTAGATACCCCACAGTTTAGTACCCCTACTTACCCTTTTTCTTTTCCCACTACCACTTTCCTAATGCTCTAGACATTCATATTTAAAGCGCGGTTTTCTTCATTATAAAAACTTCATTCGGCTTCCTTTTATTTATCGCCGATTAGGTCACCAATCACTCTATGGAATTAGAAAATTACTATAATACTCCAGTAACATCTTTTAAAATGCAAACAAGGTAAATTTTAAATTAGATTACACTTTCCATACAAAACATAAACATGGTTTCCAACCTAGTCTTCAAGTTTCCAAGATGGCGTCTTCACTGTTCCTGAGTAAAATGGCGACTCGGCTTCTTCCCCAGGCGCTTTCATTAAAACACAAGGCAAATTGAGTCTTCGGTGGTACGGGGGTCCCAACGACGACGAAACGTATCTAACGTTTCTCCTTTTATTTTTTGGTTTAGTATATGTATGTTTGTAAGGTATGTTTTGATGTGTGTTTGATCCTTTTCCAGATTATGTGGATATTTGGTTTTTTTTTGTTTCTTTTAAAATATTGAATATTTGGGGATTTTTGTTTATATCTATGTTTTCCCTTTTGTGGTTTTATTTTGCTTTTCTCTTATGGCCTATAAACTAGGGCAATTAATCCCGGATTTCCGCGACATTTCCTAGGCCTGAGCTCAACCCTAAACAAGACGCGGACCTTGCCACTCCCACAAGGCTTACCTTTTCTATAAAGCCGGTAAAGAAAAATGGTTTTCACTCTTATACATATATATATTTTATATAATGATTTTCTTTTGAACATGAAAAAAAAACAAAATCATATAACGTTTCCTTTTGTTTTGTTAATTTAGGAAAATTTTGTCTGTCCGGCTGGTCGTAGCAGTGGAAAGTTTCTTTGATACCGCGCACCCCAGGCTTGGTGGTGCGTTGCAGCGTATCCAGCATTGCAAAGAAGAGAGGTGGCTTTAGGATGGGTTGGGTTTTCAGTCCAGCGACGATTTTTGTTTAAATTTTCTTTTATATATGTTCGATAAAAATTACATAAATGTTCTTTTATTTCTTTACCAATGTACATTTACTTTTGGCAATGTAAGACTTGTATCTCAGACTATGTACAACATTTTTAAGAATAAACCGCATATAAATTATTTCTGCTTTTTTTCTGCCACAGGATCCAAATTCTTGCCTCAGCCACTTGTACCTTTCTCCTTCAAACCCCAAACTGAATAGGACGCTTTCATTCTGCCCTCCATTTTTCCAGCAATTTTTTCCCCATGTTTTTCTATTTCTAATCTAGTTTTCTGTTTCATTTTCTTTCTTCTCTAATATTTTCACCACATCAAGCATAAACGGCTGCTGTTGTTGTGGTGCTTCTTCTTCCAATAAGATTGAAGATATTTAACCCCCAAAAGATTCACATGACAATCATTTTCAAATAAATACATTGTAAGGGACTCTTTGTTAGTTGGAAACGTGGTAAATGGTGTTCTGGATACTTTCGTGCATAAAAGTCATCATCTGTTATGAGATAATCAGATGTAGACCAGTATGTTAAAACATTTTTAATTTTTTTTGCATTCTGAGTGTATTTCATACATCCGTGACTTGAAGTATGTCCAGGAACGCCACATACAAAAGACCTTGCCGGGGTATCGCATACTAATCATCTAAAAATCATTCATATATTTCGATTATTTATGTTAACAAACCATCTAAATACTTCACTTCTTCCACAAAATATCTGAAAAATTCATGGACACAGGGCGGCTTACTTTTTCCAACAAAAATACCTATTGGAAACGGTTCCAACTTTTCTTTTGTATTAATAATTTTAAACTGATGAACTTTTAAATAGCCGAATGCCATCGAGATTGATATCGATCGTAATTTCGTCATAGATTTGCAGTAAAGTGCCAATTTTTATAATCTGTTTTCCGAAGCCAAAAAGGCAGTAAGCACCTGGAGATACGTGTTTTGGTAGTGCAATTTGTTGCCTTCCCAATAGAGTGTCTGAACATAAAGGCACATCAAGCCCTTCTTCTTTTAAAATTGCCAACAATTTCTCTACACACATTTTAGTTGGTTTGGTATCAATGTACTACGTTTTCTGTTTTCAGAAAACTTAGAATTTTCAGGAAACTTAACAATTTAGACTCATCTTCTGCCAGACTCTCATTTTCGCACATGACGCTGCTTTCACAAACTTTTGCTTCTATGTTTTCACTTCTTGGCATTTCTTCACGACACTTATCAAATACTCTTTTTTTTATAACAATCTTTTTGTTTTGCTACTCTTCGTTGGAAAGTGCGTTTATTCATTTTTATAGATTTTCCTTTCGTACTTTTTATTTGTTTTAATCAAGCAATTTCCGACACACATTTTTTCAAAACTAAACATCAATTTCACAACCAAACAATTGTTGACAGCTATTAAAAGCGTTGCCAACTTATGTATATTTTGGTCGTGTTGCTTAAAAAGACGAGTACAGTATTCGCGAGTAGTCTACCAGTATTTTCCGCCCGTCTATAAATCGTAGCCATTGCCACTATTGATTTTTACTGCAGTACAGCACCACTCGCCAGGCGTCAATACCTCCACGTTCTTGTGCAGGGTAGCCACTGAGTGTTTGTTGGTGTGTTCTCTCCCGTTGTATTCAGAAACCACCCTGCAGTAAAGGGAATCGACTCTACGTCGATGAATTCATCGCCTACCACAAAAAGCCATCGATTACCTGTTTGTTTTTGTTTTTTTAGTGATACGGATTTAAAATGACGCTTCTTCTGCAGGTTTACTGCTTTGCGAAGTTGATCTTCATCCATAACAGTTATGGATTCTGTAATATAAAATAATAGAATATTGATTCGCTCTTATTTCAAAGATTCTTGAAATATGTACCTAATGATATTGAATTACATGGAATTTCGTAGAAGCTTCGAATATCTTTTTAGCCTTCGTCCAGATATATTACCTTCCTTATCTTGAGAGAAACTCTCGATCTTTATTGGAATATTATCCTCTGCATAACAAATGTTGTCTGGCGATTTGCATCTTAATACACGTTCTTTGAAATTAATGGCGTCTACTTTATGTATCCACTGTCTATCTGCACCAACAGGAATCGAAATTTCTTCGTCTACAACTTTCCTGTGAATTTGTTTCCGTATTTGCGTTGGTTTTTTGACACAGTTTTTCAGTTTTTGTAGATAGTTTTCAAACGAATACGCGGAGCCTTTGACTGGATTTCCAACTTATTTTATTGTTGAGTGTACATTTAGCAAATTGTGGACGTTATACGTTACAGTATTCTCCCCAAATAATATTTAAAAGCTCCTGTGATGATTCCATATTGTTACTACATTGCTTAGGGTTGGAAAGTAACCTACATACACTCACAGAAAAATTCGGTTGAGATAACCGAATTAGCCGTAACCGAAATTGGAGGTTGTCACAACCTCATTGGAGGTTGACACAGCCTTGGAGGTTGTCACAGCCGAATTAGAGGTTGTTACAACCGAATTTCGATAGTGTCACAAAATAATTTTGAAATAAGTTTTAATTATCAGCTGATGATTTATTATCCTAAATTCTTACAAAAAAATTACAAATGGAAAAAAAGTCATTTATATAGGGAAATCTTTAGGTTTCTGCATTGTTTATTCATGCCAGTTCCGACCTTTTTTGAAGTCCCGGACATCATAGGCCACCGCACCAATTCTGACGTGCGTCTCAAACGACCGACCTTGAAAAACTGCAAAACCGTGGATACTTGATTGAGCATTTTCTGCAAAAAAAAAACGTTTTAAACAAAATATAATTACAATATTCTCACTTACCTTTGGTAACAACCACAAAATAAAAATTGATACTGCCGCGATGGCAACAATTATTCATTCTTAGCTTATTTGAAGATAATATTGCTATTTATAATTTTAAACGTCAGGTATGAAATACATGGAATTATGTTGTGGTAACCGAATTGAAAATGAATTCGGTCAGACCTACAGAATTCAATAGAAATTCTGTTACAGCAATCGAATTGACGCCAGATTCGGTCGTTGCAACCGATTTAAGGCTAAATTCGGTTACTGCGACCGAATTGATACCAAATTCGATAGATACAACCGAATTGATTACAAATTGGGTTGTTGCTACTGAAATTGTGCCACATTCTATTACTCCAACCGAATTTGGTATCAATTTCGGTTCTTGCATCCGAATTAATTCCAAATTCGGTTCTTCCAACCGAAATTTTAAAAAACTTAGTTGACAGAACGAATATAATTGAATTTCCAGCTTTCACAACCGAATGCATTATGAAATGAGGTTGCTTCAACCGAATTTCAGTTGTGGGGCCTAAATTCGGTCGTCACAACCTCAATTCGGTTGTAGCAACCGCAATTCGGTTGTAGCAACCGCAATTCGGTGGCAACAACCGAATTTACGGTTGCTAGAACCTCTTTTCTAATAATTAGTTCTCTGAGTGTATATGCGCAATGGAGCAACAACTCGGGATGAACTTCGTCTTTGAGAGCTACAATCCCTGTGAACAATAAACATTTTCGAAAGTCTGCGAGTTTCCAGTTCATGAACTCGTCAAGTGATCGTGGTTTCCGGGTGAACTCTTTTAATATAAAAGGACGTATTTTAAGAAGACTCTCTGAAATATTTTTTGGAGAAAAGTTTGGAATTTTCAAAGAATCTTTGTTAGTTATTACTCTAAATAAAATTTTTTCATTACTCCGAAGTCTATTAAGTGCATAGTGTCTAAAGGTACTTCTGTCACCATAGAAGTGTTGATGGTTTCAAAAGGAGTTTTCACCGATAAATAAGCACTGTTATGATGGTGTGGATATTTTCTATTACGGCAAACTTCACCTGTTATAAGTACTCCCGGTTTCGTGCTGTAGGTTAAACAACAATTTTTTTGGGGCAATTTGCGTACATTTTGAACATGCGTGTCGCGATACGTGGGAGGGAATACCAGATATAAAAGCGCGTGCAAGAGCATCACAGATTATACATAGCTCTCAGACTTATGTTTATGATTTTCCAGCTTAAATCAATCAGACAACACGGACACAAACATATTAAGGTAATCTCCTAAATTATTCGGTTTAGTTTTTCCTAAAACGACTGAAACTGCAAATACGGGCTCACTTGTTATGTTGTTTGCTCTTATTAAAATTGGCCAAAGCTGAGTTTTTGGGCTTCTGTATGGTAACACGTCTACGTTGACATCAATTTTGACACTGTCAGGCACGTTAATGACTTTACCAAGTTTTTCAAACTGGTGTTCAATTCCGATATGTAGCATTGACCCTCCACAAATGCCTTGAATTTGGGGTTTAATAGGGCAAGCGAATTTATAAAACATTTTCCCATCTAACTTCTCTTCTCTCAAAATACGAGCCAGTTCTTCTACGTATTATCTCGGGGGCTTATATTTTATGTAGCAATATTTCAATTTGTCATTTAAGTTCATCACTTCACATTCGTCGTTTTCTTCAATGACTCAATTTTCTTCACATTGCTCATTGCAGTCGATGTCTTTATCTAGCATCTAGAATTTGTTTTTTGTGCCACCTTTTCTTTAAAAACTAAATTTTCGCCGCTCTTATTTGCTACATCCATAAATCTGCAAATATTTTTCGTTTCCCTTCTGTTTTTATCAACACAGTTCAATTAACGAAACAGACGCAAGAAAATAAAAAAATTAATAATCACTCGACGCAAGTCTTTTCTTTTTTAATGTCAAACACTTAATGGCTCTTTCTCTTTCTTGCGTCCTTCAACCAAGCTCATATTCTCAAGTGTGGTAAATGAATGATGCGTTTTTGTTGATTTTTTCTATTTGCAATGTAGCATGTGTTGTTGGCGGGGTTTGTTTTTTTATTTCGGTTCCCCCGTTACAGTTTTTTGTTTGTGTCCTATGGCACGCGTTTTTTTGGTTGTTATCTCTTTGATTCTGTGTAACTCGTTCTTGTTTGTCTCATGTGGCGTTTTTTGTTGGTTGGTTGTTATTTCTTTAATTTTCATGTGGCATGTGTTTTTGGTACAGAATTCTCATTATAGTTTATCCAAATAATAACTAATCTGTAAAGTTGGTATTTCGTTGCAGTGTCAGTACTTTTGAAAAATAAGCATTTAAACAATAGTCAAATTTGAATAAAAATACTGTACAATAAATTATCTCAAGTAGCAACTTGATTTTTTTTAAACTCAAATTTTTTATTTCAATTCAACTACAAAGTTAACATCTTAAAGCATTAGGTGAAAATAACACTATTAAATTCTTAAGGTTACTTCATTAACGAATAACAATAGATAATCTCTCGAGACACCACTTTACAGTTTACCACTGAGTACTAATGTAATCGGCGATGTATAACATAAGAAGAACTCAGCCGTTTGCCGTGGTAGTGACAACAACAATATCTGATCACTACTCACTGTTTGCATGTATGGATGTTGAGCCAATTTCAAACGAGAAACACAAACACAGTGTGCAGACTTCGGAAAATGTCAACACTTTTTGGCAGGGTACGGAACTAAACACTTTTAAAGTAAATTCACTAATAAGAGCAACTGATTGGAGTAACATTATAAACAAAAATACTAATGTTTTATTTGATAACATTGTCAAAAGATTCAAAGACTTCCTGTGAAGCCTAAAAAGGTATCAAATCGAAATTAACCCCAATTATAACGGCATTTATAAATTCCAGTCTCAGCGATGCTGTTGTTCCTAATCTGTTAAAAACATCTTTAATACGACCAATTTTTAAATGCGGATCTAAATCAGATTTCAACAATTATAGACCAATTTCCATATTACCCATCTTGGAAAAAGTGTTGGAGGAAGTTATTTCACGAAGACTATATACTTTTTTAACAAAATATAAAATTATTAATGAGAATCAGTTTGGTTTCTAAAAAAATATAAATACTAATCAACTACTAGGAAAATTTTCGAATCATGTAAATAATTGTCTCTCAAAGAACATGCACTGCTTAGTGTTATTTATTGATTTTAGTAAGGCATTTGACACCCTCTCTCACAAAAAATTTATCGAAATCTTGGAAAGAAATGGTATAAGAGGACATTGCCTAAACTGGTTAAAAAACTATTTAGTATGTAGATCATACAGAGTTAAAATTGATCACAACTTGAGTGAGGAAATAAATATTGAACATGGAGTGCCCCAGGGCTCAAAACTCGGACCAATTCTGTACCTCTTGTATATCAATGAAATGATGAGTATTCTATGTAATGGCAAAGCATTTGCATATTCAGATTACCTCTGCGGTTCAAATGTTTCAAAATGAATTAAATGTGATCACAAAATGGTGCCATGATAATGGTTTGGTAATAAATTCAACAAAAACTAAACTAATTCATTTTAAACCGCCACATTTTAGATATCATGATATTAAATTAAAATTCCATGGTTACAATTGTATACACAATGCAATAGGGACCATTATAATTAATAACAACGATTCGTGCTCATCATACATTGAACTAGTGAATACCTACAATTATCTTGGAGTACATCTTGATCAAAACTTTAAATGGAAGACACATATACAAGATTTACATAAAAAATTGCGTAAAACTGCTTTCGCGCTTTATCATCTAAGCAATTGTTCAACATATGAAGTGCTAAAACAAGAATATTTCTCTCTAGCAGAATCCTACGTCAGACATGGTATTAGTGCTTGGGGAAATTCAACCTACTGCAAACTTTTACAACAAACTCAAATTAGACTCCTAAAGCTTCTGTGGAAAAACAAACAAAATATATCAAATAATTCGACTATTAACAACGGCATAAATTTAAATAGACTCACTCATCAAAACCAAAATGCAACAGCAATTCGAAATTCAAACCAACTATCAATCAGTGCCAACAATCTACCAAAACAACTACAAATATTAAATATTAAACACTTATATTATTCAACACTTGCCAACGAATTTTTTGAAGACAACACATAGTATCTACAGAAAATCGATCACCCACACAACACAAGAATGAGAACTGAAGGAAGATATTGTTACGAATTTCCTTATTCGTCCTTTTTGCGTTGTTTTATTCCCAATAATAAAACAACGTTCGTTACGAAATTACAACGGTTTAACTTCCTTTTATTTTACTTATATAGTACAACAGTTTTCTTTATTTATGACACTTTAACAAGTCTTATATTTTACTATCAATTCGCGTTGCTTACTTTACGGGGTTTAATCACAAACTGAACTCTCCATTCCAAAGACCTCGGCTATTTATACCAACTCACCATACTCAAATGAAGTTCTATCTAGCGAATTCAAGAACCTTCTAGTCCTTGTTGTCCTTGTTGTTGTTGCTTAGCTTTGTATAATCATCTCGAATGGTGGAGAATTATCTTAACTGAGGCGAATTCATGCTACTGGTTTAGCGAGCTGGTACGTTGTTGCAATGCATACTTTCAGGCGCAGCACTAACCGCCTGTTAATTACATACTGTTAGTAGAGTCATTAACAGCAAGCAAAAGCTTTTACTTATTCGTAACAATATAATATATAATATAAATATATATATATAATAATACAAAGTACCCCAATTCAAGAACAACTACGGGAGAAACACTTTAGAAGTTACTTTGCCAACAATTTCCAACATGATGCCCAATAGTATTTTAAGAATTAAAAATAAATACTCTAGAAAAAAACATTTGAAAAAATATTTTTTTGAATTACAATGAATGTGATATTAATTATAAATCGGATTAAAGTTGAACTGTTGATTATTACATATTGTTATTATAAACTGAAATACAATATTTGGTTTTATGGCTTCGCGGGAGTATATTATCTTACAATTGTTAAATAATAATCGAAAAAAATAAAGATTAAAAAAAAATAAAAAACTAAATGTCATCGGCGATGTAGTCGATGAAAAGTTGCCAGCCACTACTTGTGAAACTGCAGGGCATTCGTCGTCGTGTGCAATATTCATTCCTTTGACATTTTATTCTCTGAGAGTTTGCAATTTGTTGATGTGTGTTTGCTTGTTGTCGTGTGTGTAGCGCTCGTACAAAAGCTTCTCGCAGCTCATCAGTAAACGCAAACCGTCCTCATCTAGTAACATCTGCAACTGTATCTCAGATTTTCCTGGCATTGATTTCCTATCGTTTATCTGTTTGTGTATTTGTTGTATCAGTAGTTTTAGTATTTTGATGTGAAAGTTGAATATACGTTCTCCCAAAATGTTCAGTGTGTTCGATGGTATTTCGCCACAGAGTTTCAAAATGTTGTATATGTTCTCTGTCGAGTGTTGAATAAACTTCGGTATTATACCTGCTTGCACTTAATTAACCTTCGCCTTACGGATTCCCACCCGGGTGGTTTTTTGGATTTTAGTTTTTTAATAACTTCCTGTATTTTGATCGAAACTCACTGAACAAATTTAAGTGTTTTCGTATAGTCTACTCAAATTAAAAATTTTCAAGTATTTTAATGCTTTTTTCTAATTTTGTAATTTTTTCTTCGCGGTTTACAAATACCCACCCGGGTGTCCCTGTTTAGATTCTCTCATATTTATATTATTGAATCTTAGCAAATGAAACAAACACGTTAAAAATTGTTTTTTGTTTCAATTACTATGTGTTCTATATATTTTTATTAATTTTTTTTAATATATATTAAGCCTGTTTTTTTATGCCCTGCTAAACTAATTTTTCCACGACTTTGTATGAGGTGCCGCTTAAAATCGTTCTGTTCTCCATATAAAGTCGTCGAAAATTTAGTTTAGCAGGGAGCAAAAAACACTGTCTTAATATTTCTGTAATGATGTAGATAGACCGACATAACAGTTTTCACATTTTGTTTGGCAGATGCTATGTTCTGCGCATATTGGCTTTTTACACTTTATACAAATTTGTCATGTGATTCTTCTTTGCTTATCCATATATCCATATATCTGTTATATGCGGCCCGATGTATTCCGTTCTGGGATGGAATACGCTTCAAAAATTTTTTTTCGGGTTTTTGGATGTCTTCAAAATTAGTGGAATACAAAGCTCTTCGCCCAGGTTCTGGAGGAATCTCATTCTTTGTGATCGCTTTTTTGACTTTTCTGCATTATTCTTCTCCTGGTATATTATAAATGCTGCAAAGCCGGACGTAACAAAAATATTAAAACACATAGCCAAAGGTCAACGAAATATTGTGCGTTTCGTTGTGTGTTTGTGAAAGCATTTTATCCATTGTATCCACACCTCCTTTAGTGTGGTTGTAGTAGTGAAAAATTTCGGGTTTCCTTTGTTGGCCTGAAACGGCGTTGTTGTTGTGAATTGGAGACAACAACACAACAGTCGGATTTTGGCCGGCACATACGAGCAGAGTGTCACATTTTCAGCAAACCCAAACAAACTTGTTCCCACTTCACGGGATGGTGATGGCTTGAATTCACAAGGAACATACCTTTTGTTTTTTACAGTTCCTACAGCGGCCATTTTCCAATTGGCCAACTCTTAGGTCAATGGCAGTGTTGTGAAAAACTTGTTCATTGTAACGTTTCTTCCTGTGTTTTTGTACTCACAAAGTAATTCTTTTATCACACGCTCGCCTTGGTTGACATCCCATACATTACCAACTTTTTCAGTATAAATTTGGCCTTGCAGTGTGTACAAAGTAGTCGAATCACAAGTCCTTCTGATTTTTATACCATACTTGGATGGCATATATTGAGTGAATCGTGTACGGCCCCTATATCCTAACAACTGCTCATCTACTGTAATGGACTCATGTGGCCGATAATTATCTAACAAATTTGAATTCTGCATGTCGAAAACGTCTCTTATAGCTGCTGCCTTATCTTGTGCTTGTCGGACGATACTGGTAGCGTGCCAGTCAAATAGAAGAAATTTTAAAATTTCAATAAACCTGTCACCTGATATGGTTGCACGATACTATGGGTATGCATTCTTTGGCCAAAGTTCATATAGTCGCTCTTGGCTTGAGTTTTGCAGCCCATTATCAAAGAAATTCCTAATTTGTAGCTGCAACAATTTTTTAGATCTGGTCACACTGGTTGGATCACAAAACGAGAGTAATGCTTACACTAGATTTACGAGTAATTACTCTAGTCCCTATTCAAAATCAATTCAAATGATTTGTAAATGAATTGCATTTCATTTGATTTAATTCAAAATTAATTCAATTCAAATGAATTGGAAATGAATTGCAATTCACTTTGTAAATTAATTTGAATTTGAATTGAATTGCAGTTAATTTTTGCGGAATTCATTTGAATTGATTCAAATTCCATTCAATTCTTTTGTTTGCTTGTAATTTGATTTTCATTTCATTTCATTTAATTCAAAATTAATTCAATTCAAACGAATTGGAAATGAATTACAATTCATTTTGCTAATTCATTTGATAAAAAAGAGTTGTGCATGAAAGTGTTCCAATGGTAGTGCTTGGTATTCTTCAAACGTGTATATAAAGGAATTCTCATTAATATGATGAGTGTTTCTGGATATATATTTTTGAAGAATTCGCCAAAAACGTCTGCTGATGAAGATCTTGGCAAGATCCGAAATAGCTGTGCAGACAGCCTTGGTATCATTGGAACATTTTTATGCTCGACTTTTTTGAAAGTAATATAAAGCTAATAAGCTTTATATTATTTAAAAAGGTCTTGAGCTTGAATAAATTTGTAAAAAATAAAAATATAAAAATTTCAAAATATAATCTCTTTTGGTCTCCTTTAACCAATTTTTGGGTCTATTAATTATTCTCAGATCAGATTCAGCTTTTTCAGTTACCTTTTTTTAGATAAAAAAAAACATTTTAAGGCTGGCGCTCCATGATATCACAATTTTATAACATTTCCGAACAAATCGCGCCCGGCTAATGTGTCTATCACTTTTTGCTTATATAAACGGTTTTCATTATTTGCCGGAAAAGTAAATATTTTAAATTTTGGTATTAGAGACAGTGCGGTTATAGCAAAAGAAGTTACTTTGGCGACATAATTTTTTTTATTTGTGGGAAAAGTATAGATTTTGGCGGTCTTCCATGAGGTTACCAAACGATCATGAGGTTGCCAAACGAGTTCTGCCCTGGGAGATTAAAATGTAGATGGATAACTCAAGTTCATTTCTTTATTTTTGCACATACAAATACAGTTGTAATTGGTTAAATATATTTAAATCTATGATTCGTTTTTATAACTTTTGTCTTCACATTCCTTCTCAGATAAAATAACACGATTTTAAGATAATTTATATTTCGATATACATACTTAAGACTATGGGGAATCGTTTCACAACTACTTTTAGACGATATTCCTATCGGGAGACAGTGCGTCAAAAATCTTAACATTGTTGTATATTTTTAATGTCTAATCAATCCGACTGGGGAAAGGAAATCAATTGACAAAATTTAGCAAAAACATTAGCATAAAAAATTGACACCTCTTAGAGAATTGATATTGTGAGCCTTTAAAATGCACTTGAAATGCATTAAGGTTAGATTATTGACATAAGTTACAAATCAATTAATTTCGAATTAAAATATTTTCACACATACGTACTTATCTACTAGTAATGCATGATTTTTTTATGATATTTACCTAATAAACAAATAACGTTAACACTATAAATACAGTGACAATATACTTTGGTACACAGTAGTTGAATATGCTAAATGCTCAAGTCCTAAATAATGCAACGCTGGATCCTTAAAGAAAACCAACTCATTACAGACTCTTATAAATTATAGTTAATTTTCAGTTTTAAATTAATCCCCAAATCGAATTTTCTTTAAGAAAATTTTAATATGCACAATTATGTAAATATATCTTAGGACCTTTACCAAATACCCTGACTAATAAAAATTTGCTATGCCCTCTTGGTAATGTGGAAACCACAGATTAACGTTTTTCACTGGTTAGGTTAACAGTGGAGAAGGCACTATTATACAAAACGAAACAAGCTGTGTTTAAAATTTCTTGACTATTACACAGTGATATAAAAATGAATGAAGTAGAAATATTTGGGAAGCGATACGATTTTTCTTGTAGGTGTTGTTGAATAAAACTAGAATCCATACGTGAAATTTCCGAAACATTCCAATCATTGTTGGTAATTCCATTTTTCAATTTAGGGCCAAAGAGAGCTCCAAAAAGGGCCAAAACGACTTCGGAAGGGCCAAAGTAATTTTTAACCAAAAAATACTATTATATTATTTATTTAAATACAAATTACAGTGCAACTTCGACAATCCGGACACATATAGTTTTAGGCTCGGTCGGATTATCGAGTTGTCCGGACTATAGTAGTTGAACATTTTTTAAATAATCTAAGTGAATTTAAACATGAATTTACTCTGTTGTTGCAGATATATATGTATATTTATTCAAAAATAAAAATAATATCAAATAGAATCCATATATTTATGTGTATACATACAATTATGTTCATATGAACATACATACTAAGATTTATTAAAAAACGAAGTTATTTTGTGCTGACTAACTTTATTGAGTGGTAAATTTTGGCTTTTTCTTCTAGCCTCTTCAACAAGAGAATATCCTGGATATCCAAATTATTCTCCTCCGCCCACTGAATGCAAACTGCAAATGATTTCTTTGCATCTGCATTAGAGATCTTTGTTTTTACATCCATTACTTCAAAGTCGTCTTCAGAGTCCGTAAGCAGCACTGATGTTTCATTTGGTTTAGCGAGTTGTATCATGTCTTCATCCGAAAAATCCAATAAACATTCATTTGCACCAGTTGCCCAATCACTGATATCTTGTTCAGTGACCTCATTACTGAAATTCATAGCTCCAATCATATTTTGGATGGATTTTATGTCAGCAACCATGCTATCAGTCTGCAGTTCATGGCGCAAACTCTGAAGCGGTATCATATCTTCATCATCCCAGCACGATGCAGTTCTTGGCCACAATGCACACCAGCTTTTCTGAATATTTTTTTCACTAATGCTTTGCCATGCTGAGTTCAAAAAGCAAACCGCATTTTTAAGGTTGAACATTTTTAAAACTTTAACCACGTCGACATCATCATCATTTTCTGATAAAATATGTTGCAGTAATTGCTTTCTATAAGCTACCTTTACATTTTGTATTAAATTTTGATCCATAGGCTGTAAGATTGCCGTACAATTTGGTGGTAAAAAAAGAACTCTGAAATTTGGGTCAAAATTAATTTCATCCGTTTTTGGATGTGAAGGAGCATTGTCTAATATTAATAATGCTTTCAGTGGTCTGTTAACCTGTGTTAGATATCCTTTTACTTCTGGAATAAAATGGTTTTTGAACCAGTCGAAAAAAAGTGACGTTGACATCCATCCTTTATTAGTTGCTTTATATACAACTGGTATCTTAAAACCTTTAAATGCTCTTGGATTAGCAGCTTTCCCAAAAAGCAAAAGAGGCAGTTTGTGTGTTCCTGCAGCATTTGAGCATGGCATAAATGTCACACGATCTTTGGAAATTTTTCTCCCTGGGGCTGATTTTTCCTTTGCATGCACCCATGTGTTACCAGGCAACACTCTCCAGAAAGCAGCAGATTCGTCTGCATTGTAAACTTGCTCTTCACTTAAATCCATCTCAGCAACAATGTCGGAAAACTTTTGTTTAAATGGCTCTACGGCGCTTTCATCGCTGGAAACTTTTTCACCACAAATTTTTAGATAACGAATACCATGCCGTAACTTAAATTTATCTAGCCAGCCTGAGCTCGCTGAAAAATCGTTCTTCCCCGTCATCTTTACGTAAAACAATTTGGCCTTTGCTTTTAAAATTTCTGATGAAATCGGGATATGATTGTTTCTTTGTTGCAAAAACCAAGTGTAAAGCGCTTCCTCTACTTCTGGATTTTCTGGTTTTTTTATAGCTTTTCTATTTCCTAAAAGAAAGTTTTACATTATAAAAATGGTTTAATACTTTATTTTGGTAAATGTTACCTGGTCCATTGTAGGTGTTCGAAATAAATTGTTTTATCTTTTCCTTGTTTTTTTTTAATGTCGCAAATCGTTGATTTGGGAACATAGAATTTTTCGGCAACCTGCCTAATAGTTTTCACACTTTTCCTTTAAAGTTAGTGTTTTATGTTTGCGTTTATTATTTAAAGACATAGCACTTGGTACGAAACACGCTTACGAGGGAAATAATCGAAACTGAAGTATTGGCAGTATAAAATGTGAACCAAAGTGCGAATAACAAAGCATGCGAGACACGAAATTAGACAACCACGCTTATGAGGGAAAGTACCGTAACTGAAGTAACGACAATGCAAAGTGTGAGTCAGAGTGCAAATAACAAAGGATGCCAGAGACATTTGACAACTACGCAGTAATGACACTGCAAATAACAAAACGTGCGAGCCAAAAAAATTTGTCCGGACTGTAGAGATCAAAATTTTAAATTGTCCGAAATGTAAAAGCGTCCGAATTATTGGAGTGTCCGGATTAGCGCATGTCCGGACTATCGAAGTTGCACTGTATATTAATATATATTAAATTGTTAAGAGAAAGAAATGAAAATACTAAGCAGACTTTCACTAAAATCCAATTCGTATATTAAAGTACTGTTTTGAGTTCATAAATTCAGATACAGATTCTTTCATATGTAACATTAAAATTTTGTGTTTGTGTACATTGAAAACTTAATCGAATATAGCCTCTTATTCAAACTCAGAATTTTTAATGTTTTTTTTGTGTTCAGTTAAATCAAAACTATATCCAAATTTTCATTTCAGCAACTTAAGATATTGGTTTGGTTTGTTCCTATAAAAATTCGGTGTAATATTTTGTAGTCTGTCCCTTATTTTAAATTTGATTATATTTTGGACGGAAAACATCGTTCAAACCTTTCAGAAGAGTCTGAAATAGAAAAGGCTCATACTACAATATAATACATAGTTTTTAATAACGGTTAGTTTAAACTGTTTATAATATTGGACACCGCTTTTCATTAAGTTTTTTAATTCAGTTCTTTTCGATAATGCTCTTTATTCACTATTAAGTTTAGCCCTAATGTGCAAAGAGTTTAACTACTGTTAAATAGTGCCAAATTAATATTGGCTATGCCACGGGGCCACAAAACATTCAATAGGGCCAAAAATGGCTCATTGTGCCATACTTTTTCATCACTGATTCCAATTCTTGGCTTGCGGGTAAGAAACATTTTGTTTACGTTTTGCGGTTATAACTAAGGTAATTACCAACCGTTTCCATTCTTAAAGGATTTGGAAAGAAGCACCTTTGGAATGGTATATACTTTATTTAAAAACATTTAAGAAATCTGTGTATTTGTACAAGAAACACATTTTTTCGGTTTGTCGATATTCTTCCATTTTATTTAAAAAACACATTAACACTAAGGAGTAAAACGAAAATTGGGTTTTAAAAATCTGTTTTTAAATGACTGAGTCGTTGAAGGTTTCGTTAAAACTAAATTTTTCCAAAAATACAACTTTTGGTCATTCAACTCAAAAATAATTCCTTGGGCGTTTTCTTTTTTATTTCAACTTCATTAGTTCATCTTTGAAGTCAACAGCAATATTCTGACATCTTTAGATTATTTTTCCCCCTCAAAGCGTTTTCCAATTGTAACCATATTTCCTGGTGAAAATGTTAGACTTGTTCATCACTGAACTGGCCGAGGTTACCTGAGAAGGAGTCCAAATTCGAATGCGGAAAATGAATGCATGTAAATATTTTATATATAGTTGGAAAGCTCTAAGTTCCTTCTATCCAAATTCTTTGAGAAACTGGAAATCGGTTGATTAATACCGAAGTTACAGTCTTATAAAGTGAAAAAGTACAAAAAAACAGTTTTTTTTAATCGTAAGTCAAGATTTTGGGGGTGTTTGGGAAATTTCACAAATGGATTCTTGTTTTTCTCAACAACACCTACCAGAAAAATAGTATCACTTCTATTGTATTTTGGACTGTCGGACACTGCATTTGTAACTGCTTAGGTACGACCAAAAAACCAATCGCCAAATGAAAATAGCAAGTGCGAAAAGAGAAAAAATCATATGCTCAATCAAACAGCGCGGTTTGTTTTTGCTGACGCAGTTAACCAAAGCACTGAGTTTTCGCAGAATTGCTGCAATCAGCACTTTTGATTGAAAATATGAAAACAAAAAGTCACAAACATTTCCATGAATGTACTTATATCTCCGATACAGATCGTTCATTCGATAAAATAACCACACTCTTAGGTGGACCCGTCGTAATGTTTTTTCGTGTAATTGTTACCTCTATTGATTATGGTTGTTTTTTCGGCAAATGTAATTAAGTATCTCAGTAAAAAATCATTGAAGATTTTGGAAAATATCCAACGACATATTCATATTTATTTGCATTAAAAAACAACTAAAAAAGCCTAAGTAATTACGTGGTAATAACTCTAAAATTTGTCAAAATAACCACAATTCAGAAGATGGCCCGAATTGTAGCCACTATAGCCAAGTGGCGATCCCGGATTGCTGTGGTATCTTTAGAAACACTCGAAAAATATATTGAGTAACAACAAAATTGTCCAAATTCCACTGTTCTGTTCGGTTGAATACAGGACCAAACTGCTGGAAAAAAATATTTAATTAAATTCTATAACGACAGGAATTATAAAAAAGTAGAAATCTAATTTTGAAATTTATTGTACTCTTTCAGCGATATCTTGTGTTGGAAAGGTCTGAACGATAATCTTATGGCACCCTTAAACCAGTTATTAACTGGCCACCGAATGTTTCTAATGTAACAACTTTTTAATCTATTGAACCATTAGAGTGCAACTTGGAAAATTAGAATATGGGCAATATTTCAGATATCACACATTCTGAGAAATCAAGGACAAATTGTAACACAGATCCTACGGTATTAACGGAGAAAAGTCGTTCATAAATATTAATGGTATTCAAATTTCAACGGCTATACAAACATTACCGTTTTATTAATTTTCCAGTTAAAAGTATATTTCGAATTCGCACTCAAGCACAACTGCTACATACAATGTACATTTTTTTTATGGAACTGAGTTAAATACTAATGTCGGTATATAACATAATAACATTTACGCTTATGAACGAATTTTCTCCGCTAATATCTTACACAGAGATTTTTAGAAATATGTTTGCTTTTGTTTCTTGATTTCCCAAAGTGTGAAAAATTTGAAATTTTGTCTAAGATTTCAATATTTTACCGAATTGTATGCTGTAGAAACATACATATATTGATGGGATATATTAATCACAGGAAAGAGTAAAGTGACATGGATATATGTATTTTAAAATATTTTTTACGAGCAATTTAGCTCAATCTGCAACTGCAACATATACTTAGTACTTGATGGCAATCTAAGCAAAACCGTTTTTTGGCAAACCTGTTTTGCAGTTTATTGCTCAGTGATATTATTATCCAGTAGTTCTGCCGTTTACTGGTTGGACTAGGCTTTAGGTGGAGCATTAATTACACTAGTTTAAAACGGTTTGGTCTTAACGCTGTGACTATTTTTTTATGTATTTCGGTCTTTTAAACTCAAAAAAATAATCCACAAATATTTTACGTTATTTTTTTTTTTAAATTTTACTTTTGGTCGGTTGTAGTTTCACTATTTTCAGCATAGTTTGAGATAGATGGGTCCAATGGGTTTTTAAGTCAGTATAGTAGTTTAAGTACAGTGGACAAATATTAAAAATAATCGTTTTTTTGAGCAAAAAAAATTAGATCAAAAATTTATAATTTAAATTTAAAAAATTTTAAATTGTATAATTTATATACGGATTGCATTCTAGCGAAGAAAACGAATCATATCTGAAGAAAATCCATGGATAAATATAGAAGTTATAGTCCATTGTATATAGTTAGCACAATTTAAACTTTTTTAGGTTTTTGCATTTATATTATTTAATTCATTTATAAATGGGGTACACACACTATTTTTAATTTTTGTTTGTACAGTGCACTCGCGCTAACTTGACTACTCGCAAACTTGAATACTCGCTAGCTTGAACATATTTTTCTGCCAATGGACTATCTTCTAACTTGAACAAATGCCAATTACACTATAACTTAAACAATTTTTTTGTTCATAAATGCAAAAAAATGTGATACATACATACTTTGTTCGTTATTTTACCGTTGGTTTTGATGTTGATAACTTTGCCCCCTCAATTTTCCGAGAAATCGTGTGTATGATTTTTTTGTGCTTGGAATTTGTATTTGTCTCTCACATTTTGTTTCGCGCTCGTAAGCTTCACACGCATTTTTGTAATGGATCGGAAAAAATTAAAGTGTTTAACTCTACAAGAAAAGGCTGATTGCCTTAATAAATTGAGATCTGGTTCTAGTGTTACTTATCTGGCTAAAAAATACAATGTTGCGAAATCCACTATTTGTGGAATCAAAAAAAAGGAAAAACAAATTATGAAATGTGTCAATAACACATTCTCAGGCCCAGGCCAACGAAGAACATTAAAAACTTCGGATCTTCAAAAAATGGAAAAGGCCCTGTACGATTGGTTCTTATTGCAGCGCAATAAAAATTATCCCATCAGTGGTTTAATTTTGAAGGAAAAGGCCAAGGAATTGCACGCGAAGTATAAAGAAACCACACAATTTTTTCTGCCAGCGATGGATGGCTTCAGAAATTCAAAAAGCGTTACGGAATCCGCCTGATTTCTATTTCTGGCGAAAAGCTGTCTTCACAGCCAGAATTGGTTGAACCTTTCAAAAAAGTGCTACAAGCGAAAATCGAGGAAATGGGTCTATGTCCTGAGCAAATATATAACGCAGATGAATCTGGGTTATATTGGAAGTTACTCCCAAGTAAAACATACGTTTCGATAGGAGAAAGGCAGGCCCCGGGAAGAAAGACTGAAAAGCAGCGAATCACATTTTTGGTTTGTGCCAACGCCTCTGGAAAGCATAAAGTAAAAATATTTGTTATTGGACGGGCAAGAAACCCTAGAGTCTTTAAAAATTTTAATTGTCCAGTGGAATATAAAAGCTCAAAGTCAGCTTGGATGACGTCATCTCTGTTTAAAAATTGGTTTCACCACTCATTTGTACCACAGGTAAATTTATTGCTTTACGTAACCATTTGGAAAATCTAACAACTTTTTGGTCCCTAGGTCACAACATATTTAAAGAACAATGGATTGCCGGTAAAAGCTTTGCTCCTTCTCGACAATGCACCATGACATCCAAATGAGAACGAATTAAAGTCTGAAGACGGCTCTATTGTTGTTATGTTTATGCCACCAAATGTGACACCCTTGATTCAGCCAATGGATCAAAACGCCATTAGAATTACAAAGTTATTCTATAGAAATTCGTTACTTGCTGCTGTTTTTAGCGACGGCTGTGACTTAGTAGAGTCTATTAAAAAAATTACTTTAAGAGATGCAGTAACATTTTAAAATACGGACTGGAGTCAGCTGTCAGAAGAAACCATAGCAAAATGTTGGAAAAACATCCAAAGCTTCGCAAATACATATTATTGATAATGATGAGGAGGACAATATTCCACTGAACATTTTAAAGCAGCAAATGGAACAAGAAGCTAAATCCATGGCAGAAAAAACTGCATCTTTTCTTCAAGTTATGGCCCCCCAGGTACATAAATACATTTCAGAAAAATATTGTACATATTTAATTTTTTGGTATTCATATTTTTTTTTTAAACAGAATTCTTACACAATCGAAGAAATCGACGATTGGAATCAAGACAAACTGTTCAATGAAGTTGAGCCGATTGAAAGTAGTGACTCCGAGGATGAAGCTTCAATACCTGAAGAAAATGAACCGGTGTCTTCTATTGAAGCCGTTAATATATTTAACAAGGCCATTATTTGGGCTACAAATAGACTAGTAAGCCCAAATAAAATCAGTGCTTTGCAATCACTGCGCGAAAGAGCCGTTGCAGACATAATTAACAAAAAGACAGTTCAGCAAAAAATTACTTCCTATTTTCTAAAATAAAACTAATTATGTACTTATTTATACTATGTTAATGAAAATAATAAAACATATAACTCAAAACAACGTGTCGAGTAAATCAACTTTAAAGATTTTTCTTAGTCCACAAACAGTAAATTTTGAGTTATAGCAGTCTTCTAGTAAGTGAGCGATATGTGAGGTTAGGCATACCAAAAAAAAAACCTTTTTTAATATAAAAATATAGCATTCGTAAACTTGAACAAATTCACTATCTTGAACTGGCCTGGTTTTAATTAGTTCATGTTAGCGCGAGTGCACTGTATTTAGGATACCATTATAAATGAAAGCAATGACCAAAAAGAGAACGCGTGAGAGTGAGTGAAAACAATAAAAAGAATATGATTCTCGCCAAGAACGAAACTATATCCTGCAACCATTACACATTAAACTTGGACCCTTTAAAAACTTTGTCAAAGTGTTAAGTAAAGAAGGTAAATCGTTCGCTTGGTGGAGAATCTTATTTAAAAAATTTGCTATCCAAAAATTCAAGGAAGATGTTTTTGAAGACCTCAGATAACGAAACTGCTAAAAGAGAATAATTCCTAACGTATTTGTCATAGGATGAGATTGCATCGTCTAACGGCCTTATTCACAAAAAACAGTGAATTTGCTCTAAAACATTTTGCAGTTATTGAAAGCTTGCAGATTTAGTTAAGGTTTCGTTAGTAACGTATTCATTATGAGTATTTTAACTAGGGAACAGATAATTGACTGACAGGCCTGCTTTCTGACAAGCCTGTTTTCTCACAGATCTTGTGAACTAAAAACAAGATAAACAAACAAGATAAAAAACATTTTTAAATACGTCAATATATTTTCGAAAATTTTAAACATTAATGGAAAGAAATATTCAACAAACAGACCAATTACGACCTTAGGAGAGGTTTGAGAGACGATTTATCATACAAATAACATCTCTCAAATTTGTCTTCTTAAATTTTGAAGAGGTTCCAAAAATTCAGATCGAATTGGGTTGAATTTTTGGGTAGTCGTATAAAGGGTTTTCCAACAAGAGGTCTTATTTTGAATCACCCTGTATTTCGGTAGCTGTCACTTTTGGAGCTTTTATTCTTTGATATTTGACAAGTAGAAGCAACGCCATTACTAAACGATACACGCTTCAACAACGTATTGAAATTATTAAAATTGGGTTCTTGAAATGCATGAAAATGATCCGGAATTCCATCGAAAAATCATCTTGACTGAAGAGGCCCATTTCCACCTCGGTGGCTACGTCAACAAGGAATATTGTCGCATCTGGGGCTCGGAAAACCTCCATCCTCAACGTGTGACTGTTTGGTCCGGTTTATGGTCCGGCGGGGTCATTGGACCTTACTTTTTCGAAAATGAGGTTGGTGAATGGATTGCGCTATCGAGAGATGATTAATGATTGTTTATGGTCGGAGTTGGATGGTATTGATCTGGACAACGTTTACTTTCAACTTGTGGCTACGTCAACAAGGAATATTGTCGCATCTGGGGCTCGGAAAACCTCTATCCTCAACGTGTGACTGTTTGGTCCGGTTTATGGTCCGGCGGGGTCATTGGACCTCACTTTTTCGAAAATGAGGTTGGTGAGTGGATTGCGCTATCGAGAGATGATTTATGATTTTTTATGGTCGGAGTTGGATGGTATTTATTCTGGACAACGTTTACTTTCAACAAGACGGCGCTACGTGCCACACAAGCAACGAAATCATAGCTCTTTTACGGAAAAAGTTTCCGGGCAGTGTTATCTTTCGAAGAGGTGATCACAATTGGCCACCGAGATCTTGTGATTTAACACCCTGCGACTTCTTCCTTTGGGGCCACGTGAAAGATAAGGTCTACGCCATCAGCCCAGCGTCGATTCAAGACCTCAAAAATAGAATTCGTGAGGCTATTGAGGACATACGGCAGCCACTTTGCGATTTGGTTATGGAAAATTTCATGAAAAGGATATGGTCCTTTAAGCGTGGTCGTGGTGGCCATTTGGCTGATGTTGTTTTTCATTACTGACGGCATACCTTCCTCTTTATTAGGAAATAAACATCCGATCATTTATCTAAAAAAATTGAATTTTTCTTTGAATACCAAAATTACACCTCTTATTGGAAAACCCTTTATAAATCCGTATAATGGATGGTTGCTTCAATGTTTTGATTTTATATACATAAATATGTAAACAAAAGTTCATTTTGGTTAACAATTTAAAAAATTGGAACAAAACTATTTGGTGGCTTCGCAGCATTATGGGCCATTATAAACGCAGCAAATATACACCAAATAATTCCACGTGTTTATATCGCATAAATATTTGTGAATGCACGCGTGAAATACATATAAGCAAATTAACTCTTTTGTGTATAAATGCGAATAAAACGGCCTTAACGAAGGGTTAAACGTTCAACAAACGTGACGACCTAAGATAACTCTTACCAGATCAATTTTTCGGTTATGAATACAAATTTTGGACTTGACCTTGTTAAACATTTAACAAACCTATGCCAATATTTTACTAATAATATTTTATTAAATCTTTTAAATTAGTCGTTTCTCACTTCCTTGTAACCAATAAAAGCCCGCAGTATCTATCAGTGAAGACTTATGAAACAATTGGTAAGGAATTCATATTTATTTTCCTGATCATGTTTTCTGTTTATATTTTTCCAACAGAAGTAAAAATATCTCTCTAGGTTCATTTCTTGAGTTCGCATTTAATTTTTTTCCGGAGAATCTCGGTTTTCAGCAGCTCCAAAGATGCGTAATATCCACATTATTAACCGTTTCCATTACTAGAACATAATCAACTCCTTCCAAAGAATGTGGCTCTCACGTTTTAAATAATTTAACGTTTGTAACCAATTTTTCGTTAATCATTCAATAAACATACTTATATCTTTCAGCATCAAGGAAAAAGTGTACCAATGTGATATCTTGGTGATTCTGTGCTTCCGTGGCTGCATTCGTTTTGCTGCCACGTTAATATCGAGCATGGCGAGAGGTTTCACCAAGAAATGAAGTCCCTTGAGCGGCGCTACCAGGGATATTTGGATTCTTATAAGAGGAACGGATTTCAATATCAACAAACGACAAAGGAGAAGCCACAATTAAATCTAGCTTATTTTACATATACATATAAATAAACGACAATATAAATAAAAAAAATTGTTAAAACAAATAAAAACACTATACTAAGAAACAAATTAAACATCCGAACAAGTTGAAATTGTGGTGCTTATATACACATAAATATAAGGGCTGATAACTGTTATATTTGTCCAGGGACCGTAACTGTTATAAGTTTTATAATAAAAATTGCAATATAACAATTATTTCCAAATTTTTATTTAAAAGTTACAAAATAACACTTATTTTTGATTTTTTACAATGAAAATCAAAAATAAAAGTTAAATTGAATATCTTTTTATCCAAGGCGTGTATTACCAAAAGTTAAAAATATATATACCACATGTTCTTCAAGGACGAATATTAAGGATCCTACTATTTGCTGAGGCCATTCCCTTTAATCGTACACGAATTTGTATATTTGGTTTTTTTTTACTGAAATTTGGCACACAGATTCATGTCGCGTGACAATTGAATCTGTCAAAATTTGAACCAGAAATATCCATGGAGAACCCGGGAAAATCAGGAAAATTCATTTGAATATTTGGTACCAATTTGATTAGTGATAAATCTGTATGTCTGTATGTCCTTTATAGAATTCTAAACCACTCACCCGATTTTGGTGAAACTTTGGTAGGGTCCTCTGAGAATGCACGAGAGTGTCGAAATTAGTGAAAACACAAATATACAAATTCGTGTACGAGTTAAAGGGAATGGCCTCAGCAAATAGTAGGACACTTAATATTCGTCCTTGAAGGCCATGTGGTTTATCATATGAAAGGTATTGAATCATAAATCAAGAATATTTTTTAATTATTATTTTTTTATTTTAAAAATAAAAGTTACGCAATAACTCTTATTTCGTAACTTTTATTTAAAAAATCAAAAATAACTTATTTTTTATTTCTATCGTAAAAATCAAAAATAAGTGTTATTTCGTAACTTTTAAATAAACAAGTTCTTTTAACTAATATTTTTTAAATTTTTTAAATAAAAGTTAAAAATAAGAATTAAAAATGATTTATATTGTAAAAAATCGCAAATAGTAGTTTTTGGCTGATATAGCTTATTACGACTAAAATAGAAATTTTGATGTATTCCATGTTGCCTTAACATACTTCCTTCACATTGATTTATTTAGTTAAAATTTTCACTCACAACTCTTATTTGCAGTCCCTGCATTTATCCACGGAACATTTGTTGTCCATATAGTTGTCTTGAAACTAAAACTATATTGGGATTGATGGGATACATCTACCTCAAGATATAGTCAAAATAGTGAAACTTTCATCAACGGAAAATCAAATTTTAAGAAAAATATTAAAAATCTTTTCCGTAAAGAATTTTACTTCATAGGATATTGGTACAGATTATGAACGACCCCACAGAAAAAAAAAACAAATAAATTAATTAAAATGATGATAAGTTCAATTACACTGACTTCCATATAACGGGGTTTTTCAATAAGGGCGCTACAAAAGGTTTGTTAAATAAAACAAAACCGGTTTTAGATACCAATGAAATTCTTTGTTCCTGTGAAAGTACGTTCGATGCCATTACGTATGGAACTCGATTTCTTTGGCATGGCCACCACGGGCACGCTTGCAGAAGTCCAGACGCTGAACCCAATTTTCGACGGTTTTCAAGCATAAATCGGCCGATACTGCTGCAATTTCACGTTCGATGTTCGTACGAAGTCTATCAATCGTCGCTGGATTGTTGCCATAGACCATAGACTTGACGTAGCCCCACATGAAATAATCTAACGGCGGCAAATCGCTCGACCGAGGCGGCCAATCGACTGGGCCATTTCGTGAGATAACACGTTCACCAATCTTGGTTTCCAATAAATTGATTGTGGCGTTCGCTGTGTTGCTTGTGGCACCGTCCTGTTGGAATCACATGTCCTCCAAGTCCATATTATCCAATTGGGGCCAAAAATATTCGGTTATCATTGAACGGTAGCGATTCGCATTCACAGTAATGTGCCGGTCTTGATCATCACGGAAGAAGTACGGCCCAATGTCGCCGCCGGCCCATAAACCGCACCAAACCGTAATTTTTTCGGGATGCAATGATGACTCATGGATTACGTGTGGATTGCTGTCTGACCAATAACGCATATATTGCTTATTGACGAAGCCATTCAGCCAGAAATGAGCCTTATCGCTGATTGTTGAGGCCTCTTCAAGTTAAGGCCACTGACTCCAAATTTCGGTAGTAAATTTTAATAATTTCGACTCGTTGTTGGCTCGTATATCTTTCCATGATGAAATGGCAATCCTGACTGAAGAGAAATGTCAAAAGAGCTGGAAAAAATATGGCGTCGTTTGTTGTCCCTATCGATTTACTTTTGTAGCGTCTCTGTTGAAAAACCCTTTAGTTCCACTTGTTGGGGTTGATGGGTTAGATCTATCTCAAAATATAGTAAAAATAGTGAAACTGCCAAGGACGAAAAGTCAAATTTTAATTTTTTTTAAAAAACTTCTCCATATCTTTTTTTTCAAAATTTCTACACCAATAGGTTGTAATGCACACAATGGAGGAGTTAATGTAAACCTTAGCTTTTTAACCATCATGATCACACATGGAACTTTAGTGAATAAAACATATATCTTGTGTGATAAACCAGCCATAACATAATTTGCTGGAGAAAATTACTCAAAACATATCGTCGCCGGAATCTTGATTTGCCGTATACGCCATTTTGACGATTTTGAGTTAGAAACGTATTTGGAACGAGAAACACAAATTGTACGGCACGCCCATCCCAATTCTTCTATCTGCATTGGTTTCAGAGATATAGGAATTGCTTTTGCCGCATATTGATCGGATTTTAAACTTTGAATTCGTTTTTTTCAAAACGGTTTGTGGCATTCATCGTCAACGGGAACACCCACCTCTCCAAAATTGGTTAAGTTTGTAACATGGAATATTTTTATATACATATTTACTTTTTAGTGACTAGCGATGGTTTTTGAAATGCACTGTGGCGGACTCAATTTTGCATCCAATGCCATCTATTACAAATTTTATAAATAGTTTCTGTGATATGGCCAAGCTCACACCTTATTTGCAACAGTAGACACAAAAATGATTTGAAATTTGTTTTACATTTTTGATTTAGCGTTGATTATTGTTTTGTCGTATACGCCATTTATGTTTTTTTCGAGTTGATATTGTGTCTACAGGTTTTTGTGCGCTCTCTTTTCGAATCTGTTGACAGATTTTTTACATATCCTACCATTACTGTGACGTTTATTCTAATTTGTTTGTATATCTCTAAAAATTTCTAGTTGGTAGTAGTGGTATGGTTGTGAATGTTGGTATCTCCGTTTCAAACAATTGGCGTATACGACAAAACAATAATAAGTCGACGATATGTTGTTTGAATTACACTAAAAAATCAAATGATTAAATCGTTGTAACTCTGGTAAAATTCTACTAAATTGTCCGCTAGAATATTTTCGGAATAAGGGGGATATTGTTAAAAGACTGCCAAAACTTTATCAAAATCATACAATGTTTACTTTTCTCCTAGGGGTTTCACATGAATTTCATCCTATAAAAATACTCATAATTGCATACGATCTTAAATTTTTCTCTTTAACAATGAATGATCACCTTTGTTGTGGCAATTATGTGGTTCTGTCTGTGGTTTACTTCAGGGGTGTGTGGTACTTTTTGCGACAGCATTTAACCATTGGCAGTTATGTAAAAATTTAATATTACATGTTCATTTTTTCATTGATTTGATGAACAAGTTCCATACATTTATGAACACTTCTGTAAATATAATGAATCTGTCCCTACATATATAATCTGTCCCTACATAATAATACATATCGTTAGCTAAAATGCAAAAAGGCGTAAATCTAGTTTTTGATTGATTGTTATGAATGCCATTAAACTACTTATCTTGAAAAAATTTTACACTTCTGCGATCAAAAATCTGTCTGTGTGCTTAAAGTGAAATTAGAAAAAACTTCGTTAAAAATATTTATAGTTTTCATTTTACAAAGTTTTTTGCTTCTGTAAAATTATGTTTTTGTTAGTTTTAGCCTTTTTGCATTTTAGCTAACGATATATTATACTACTACACGAAAATCAAAGAGAAAGAAAGAAAAAATCGATTCTTCCCTGTGTTTGGATGTTGGGGTATTTTTTTTATCATTTGGAAAGTAAATAATTATCCTTGCGTTTAAAGTTTTCGTTGCTTATAGCTTGATGTCTGCTTCAATAGTATCAATGCGAACAGCTGCTGATGACTGCACAACATTTTACACATATTCACTGAATATACAATAAACTTTTAGAGAATATTAGGTAAATATTATGAACGATTTCGTAAAAAAAGTAACAAATAAATTAATTAAAATGATGAATTCTATAATTTCACATAATTTTATTACAGTTCATGTACGTTTTCATGAGAAATCAACCAAGAAACATTTTCATTAAGTATATGAATGTTTTCATTGAGATTTATCAGCTTTTGCATAGATAATTTGATTTTGCTTAATGAATAATTTTGATAAAATTTTATAAAATTGAGGTTTTGTGATATATGATTTATTATTTAAATGAATTTATTCTTTAATTGCTATCTCATGAAAACATTCATTACGATAACCTGCTTTTTCATTAATAATTTGTACCTTTTGTCTGAGTGTAGAATTGTAAACGGATCCAATGTAACATTTCATTGCTTGAGAATTAACACTTTTACATACTGTGCTCTTACAATACGTTTGCGCAGAATTCTGATTGCAGTTCTTTAAATTCTGGAAACATAATCTAATATGTGTCACTGTATTTTGTAATATTTACCTAAATATGTTTCAGTTATTACCGTGGTATATGTACATGGATTTGATTAAATATTTGTTGTATCAATGACAAATAGTTTATCGATATCAGTCAAGAATGTATGTTTGTGTATACTTTCGACTTCTAATGCTTTAACAAACCTAGTTATTCTCTAAATATCTTTGGAGACTCTTCATTCATCAGATCGATGATTATTATAGTCCTTGTATTACCTAAATCTTTTTTGGTATATAGTACTTATATATGTATGTAAAATTAGATCTAGATTCTTCGAATGATATATGTATTTATATATGTTTCTGTGCTTGTAGATGTCCTTATGTACTAAATGCATTTTGTTAAATTTCCGTTCCTTTTGTAATTTGACTAATTAAATAGTTATTTGATCAGTTCTCTTTCGATGTCTGCTGCTGGAGTCCTTTGATATCTAGAAACACTTTGGACTTGAAGAGAAGATATGCATTTCAGAGTCTTATTTCACCAATCTGTCGATTTTTGTAATTGTCCAAAATGTTTTGGATATGTTTATCTTATCAGGGATTATCCTTAAGCTTTGTGCAGTGTTGATATGTTATCGCAAAAAGCCGACGGAGGACTTAAGTTTTTTTCGCTGATGATGTGGTGAAACTCCTCGGGCACCGGTCGGTCACAAGGTACAGCGCCAGGACCCGGGGAAGACTGTTTGATACCTTTGCTTGGATACAGATGACCAGCCATAGTTGAGCCGATGGCCAGAGTGTCGGCATTACTGAGTGTCTCCATAGCTCTGTAGTCGAAGAATGTCGACATATTGTCATTGGGAATGCCAAGGAGATGAAGAGGCTCGATGCTATGTGGTAAATGGTGCCGATAATTGTCATTGCCCTCGGCAATAATTCCTTTGTGATCCGCGTTCGTAGAGAGAAGTTTCCCCTTCCGTCGAGGGGTTATTGTAAGGAAATCGCCATAACTTTTATTGTGACATGCCAATGGGACTGATGACGTGATGGAATTCTTCGGGAGGACCGCTAAACGTTCATGCGCCATTGATTGTGTGGGGGCTTGAGTGGAAGTCTGCTTTAAAATTTCAACATAGGAGCCCGACTGGACAATATGCGGGGCGGGGATGCTGTTAGATGGACACTGGAATTCACCGGCGAGACTGTTTCCGCTGGAATTAGTATCGGAAGTTTTTGATCGAATTTTGCCGGATACACTGCTGGGCATATTTGGATGGTTGGCTGAATTTTTGGCATATTCATCTGAAGCTTGTCGCTGATGATGTTTGGGGGATGGGACTTTAGTGCTGACTGATTGCTGCTGCTTGCGCTGTTTTGGTGGCGGGTCAAAGAGCCGGTAGTCGAGCGGCACCGCGTCCATGCTGCTGCATTTGTGTAATGTTGTTGTAATTGTGTTGTGGACACAATTAAAAAGACAAGTAAAAATGATTTATTGTTATGAAACAACTACAAGAATAAAGATTATCATAGACAAACAGGAATTGTATAGATACATAGCCATAACTACGACTTAATGGATATTCTAGATGTTAGTATTGTATGGACAGATCATGCATTATTCCAACAAAAAAGTGAAAATTTAAATTCAAATAAAAACACATAGTCTGAGGTATAAGCATAGCGCGTGATATGTAACATTTTCCGAAAATCAAGAATACAAACGAATGTTTGTCTAGGACTCTGACTTTTTTCACTAAATTGAGAGGGGTGGTGTATTATCTATCGCATTAGAGAGGTGAGGTTAATAGTGAAAAATAAATCAAAACGATTTATTGGTTATTCAAAATATGCAAAGTCCAATGATCAGTTAACATTATTACAGCATTATTAAATAATATAAAGCTATACAACTCATAATCAGCGGAACAGGGCGGATTATGATGAAATGAAAAAATTTTTTATTTGCCTTTTTATTTTTGTTAGTAGTATTTGGGACTACATTACTTATAATGATCAGTTTGAATGTGCGCGACTACTCTGCACTAGAATGCGGGTTAGTGGCTACACTTGCATAGTGGCTACACTATTGAGCAATGACCCATAAACTGCTTTCCCAAACCTGCCCGGAATCGGTATAAAAGTGTAGACCACATAAGATAAGTAAATATATATCTAGTATATATTTGTAGAAAATGCGTCGAAGCAAATGTTTCCCCAAATTGGGAGATGCGTTTGGCGCAATTTTTCCCCATGGGAGGTTTATGAAAAAACCAACTGCCGAACTGTTATGGTATTTTTGTTCAGAATTCTTCGACATTTCATCATGGAAAGTTATCCCAAAAATGCTTTTTTTGCACGATAATAGTTAATAAGCATAAAATAATTCTTTTTATTGTTTTCTTTTTATTAAACATAAAAAACATAATTTTTGACCACTTGCACAGTGGACAATTCTCAATTCAGACGAGTTTCCAAACAACCGCGGATGAAGATCTGTGGCTAGATCTGAAGTACCTATACGGTTTGCCAGGAATCATGAGGATGCATTTGCAAAACATCTTCTTTTTAAAAAACTATATCTGTATTTATAGAGATATAGATGCCTTGAGCTTGAATAATAAAATGAAAAACAAAACAAAAAACATAAACAATGTTCCTACAAATGAACCGGCATTTAAGAGCTCTATTACACGATGCCATTTCGTGCGGCCATATTTTTCAGATCTCTTTTAAAGTTTCTTCGTAATTCATCGAGCTATTACACGTTGAATTATCATAATATCTATGCTTACAGTTTTTTTTTGACATTCTTCTTTGTTATTGTCTTGAATTTGTAAACGAATGTAATAATAACACACAAGTAACTAACAACACACACAACCATGAAATGTCAAAATCAAGAGAAAAACGGAAAATGCACAAAGGGAAATTGAAAAAAAATCCCTCGATACATCCCTCGATTTTTTCCTCATTCCTTACTTCTCTACACCTCTTGCCAAAGAACGAAAAGTGCCAGAACGAATTGAGGGCATGAGAATTAAAACTCGGTAAAGACCATTTTTGGTGAAATGCGTTTTTTCACATTTTCTTGTTCTCTAGACCAAGGCGCACCCTCTGATATAACATCCACACCTCTATAGTTCCTAGTTTGGCCGCTAGGGAGCATCAAAGTACATCCATATTGTCAGTGAGTATGAAAACAAGGTATTCAGAAAACAGTTTTTTGCTTCTCCTGAAAAGTTGCAAAAATGGTCTTTGCAAGACTTTATTGAATCGATTGCATTTCTTAGGGGCATTAGTGTTTATTATTTTTATTTTTTATTATAGATTCCTTTCACTACCGTACGTAGGATTTTATTTCGAGGATTTCGTAGGATTTTATTTAGGTTGAAAAATAGCACTACATTCAAAAATCACCTATTAAGGAAATAATTCCGTACGTGCCTGATTTCTTTGTACCTACTACTAACTTTGTATCCCTATTATTTAGTACGTATAACATATAAATTAGAATGTCCCTTAACATAGGGTTTTTATTATTAGTTTAAATTTTCAGGGGTACCTGCTAATTTTTTTCTACTGAACTTCAATTCACGTGCAATTTTACGCCCCTACGACCACGCCTTCCCTAAGCGACGAGGCCCTAAAATGTCAAAGGTGCGGTTCTCCATGATCGTACTGTCTTTGGACTTGAACATTTTTGATTTCTTAATTTTTATGATAAAAAAGGGAATTAACACGAATGGGCCCAATCGTGACGAAAATACAATCCTATACATTGTTTTATTTTTCACTCATGACCTCAAGCCGAAACAAATCTGAACACAAAAATTTACTTCTGTTGGATAAATTGTTATTTAAGATTAAAAATGTAAAGAAATAATTAATGCCGGTAGACTTACGTAGCTGCAATAAATATAGGTAAGTTTTATTTGATTGGAAATGTTGGAAACTTGCTTTGAAGCGACAAGTTCTTGCTGCTTTATTTCATAATATTCGCCAAGGGAAATTAACCGTGCAAGAATGTGATAATCTAACTATAAAAGAGTGAATCAAGCGAATCAAGAAAAAGCCAGAATATCCACTAAAATATCAAGAAATAGTGTGGAAAAATTAGTTAAATTACATGGAGTTTGGCAAAAATTCGAAGAAGATCATCACTCAAGTGTTCAAAGGGACGGATAATTTATTTGTCCATACCCTGGGCGATCTTTTCAACATAGTGCATGCTGATGCTGTAAAGATATTGAAAATCGATGAAGACAGAGTTTTTTGGCAACGACAGCGAGTACCTGGTAGGCCGGGCTCTTTGATAGGACCGGATTACAGTCTATGCTAAAAGAAGAAAGAACAGAATTGCGGTTATCGAAAGAAAGAAACCGGCAGCTAAAGGAAAATAAAAGAACTACCATATCAGCAAATTCTAGTTTCTCGACAGATACATCATCCATCAATTCCTTTGAAAATCATCAAGATCACAGTCTACAGTTTCTGGGAGAAAATTTATTGCCATTGCAAAAATGGGAGGACAAATTTCTTTATCCGAAACTTGTGGTTGCCCTCGATAGATGCCAGTTGAGCATGCGCGACTCCGTGTATATTCTAGAAGCTGCGTTAGAAGCACTTGGACATAATGTAGACGAATACATAATGAATCACCGCCATATTCATAAAAAGTTGTGCGAGGTGTGAGAGACGATTTAACATACCAAAAACGTCTCTCAAACCTCGCACAACTGTTTATGACTACTGAATAAGGCCGTAAATCTTCTATTCAAAGAATAAGAACACAGGCGAGAAAATAACGTGCCGAAAATATTAAAATATCCAAATAAAATTCCTTAAATAGTCACTATTCATTGGGATAGGAAGTTATTGCCTGCAATAAATGAACAAAAAGTTAAAGAATAACGATTTCCAGTTGTGATCAAGTATGAAAATGCGGAGAAACTTATTGCAGTACCTAAATTAGATCATGGAATTGGAAAACATCTGGCTGCAGCTGCATTAAATGCTATAAATGACTGGCAACTTTCCGATAAATTTCAAATGATGTTCTGTGACACATTATCGATATTATTTTTGAACGCAAATAATAACAAATTTAAAATAAGGCCTCTTGGGGCTGACTATACATCAAGCACGATGGATGGCGAGAGTATTTATGGGATAAAAATGTTGTTATTTCGCGATCCGCTAAATTTTACCAAACAAGAGAACGAAGATTTGCAGGAAGTTTCTCTATTCATTGCAACAACTTACGCTCAACAGTGGATACAATGCAACTTGGCCGTGAAAGCTCCATAACAAGAGTTGTGTTTTATAAAAGCTGTTATGAGCTACGAAGGTGTGGACCATTCAGTTACATAAGCTGTATTACAAAAATTTTGCCAGCATCTATATTATTTAACTGAAGAAGTCGTAAATTTATCCCTTTTTGATGTTAGAATATTGGTGAAAGAATATTGTGGCTAGTTTAACAGTAGAAATCAAATTTGAAAATTCCATCGAAAGATGAAATGCGTTGCTCTTTATTTAGTAAGTATTTTCTAATTATTAAATTATTTTCTATGATGTATATTTCCTTTTCCATTTTGTACAGACAAAAAACTACCTGACTTTTTCAATAAAAAGCCATCATATGTTTTGTCAATTGAAAATACACATTGATTTTCTCACAGAAGACCAACTAGAGAAGACAGTGGAAACTTTTTAGAACCTAACTCTAAAGTGATTCACTTGAAAGCAGATAAAGACAGCATTGCAAGAGCTGTTAACCTCACGCTAAATTTCCATGGACTTCTAACAGTGCAAGAGGAACAAATATAAAATATATATTGCAATGTGTTCCAGATCACAGAAAAATATGTCAAAATTTTACAAAAATTACTTTAAAAAGAAAATATGCTGCAACCTAATATGCTAAATCATAATAATAATTCATTATTATTTTTATTTCCGATTTTTACCAGAAAAATAAACAAAACAAAATAGTTCAAAAACTATACGATCATGGATACACGCATATTTCGCGCTTTAAGAAGGCTTGGACGTAGGAGCGTAAAATTACACACGAGTGGTATTCAAGTAAAATAGAAAAAAATAGCAGGTATCGTTCAACATTTCCAACATTTAAACCTAAGGGCCACTGTAACACACATATGCCCTGTAAATACTAAATTGAGGAGGTTCTTTTCAAAACATGATTATTTCACTTGTGACAAAAGTGATTTTTTTTTGTTTGGTAGCATTGAATTGAAAACTCAGCGAAAATAAAATTTTGGGAAATCTCTATAATTACACTTCTATTATAAAGGGCGGACCTGTTTATTTTACGTTTTATACAATTAACCGTTAAACTTTAATTATACAATTATCTTGCTGGCGAATTCTGTTCAACAAAAAAAATTTACAATAGAAAAAAATTGTTTTCTCTGTCTGTTGGGTTTCTCATTAATGTTTCTAAAAAGTCTGAAGTATGCATTTTTTTATAAAATAACTTTCTATTATATATTATTTATAAAATTAGTATTTTTGCATCATGAAGTGTGATGTTTTTTATTTCAACAAATTAATATCTCTTGACTGTTTTGAAAAAACTAAACGAGACAGTACCATTTGAATATAATAAAGTCTAGTTCATCTGAGGGAATACTTTGTCTACTTTTATATTGCTTTGTTGGTTGACTTCGTAGGAACTTTCACGGGATGTTTTTTATTCGCTTTATAAAAACACCTCTTGCCTTCTCATGTTTATTAATATTAGGAAACATCTAGGTATAATTGTAACGGAAGGGGTACGGAAAAAGGTTAAAGTTACTTCCGCTTCTATTTTCATATTCTATAGTTGAATATCTCCACTGAAAAATATAATTTTGTTGACTGATGGTAAATACAGTTATCTTAAAAGTTGTATAAATTAACAAATAAACGTGGCTTTGTGAGGTCTTAAGTATTTTTACAAAATTTAATTAATAAAATTTTTTTCCCAATTTCGTTGATTCCTGAACAATCGCTAAATGTCCCGAATTACTAATGGCGATTTCGTTTCTAAAAAATAATGTTGCCCTTGTATAAGGCGTCATTTAAAAAACAGGCGTATACCAGACAAAATACTGTCCATGATTCGTGAGCAGTTCAGGGATGCAACATATAAAGTTAGTTTTCTTGGAAAGGAAATCCGACCTCGGAGCACACAGCACATCGTAGGCAAGGATGCGTATTGTCCCCTATGTTATTTTATCTATTTAGGGCCGCGGTAATTTAACCAACCAACGCAGAAGAACCACTCGTCATTCAGTTAAATAAGTATGAACACCTACGTAATGCCGATTACGCAGATGGGATATGTATCTTATGTCCCACAAATTTAATTCATCAATATCATTTTAATCAAACTCTCCGAAAAATCAAAAAATGTGGGATTGGGAAAAAACATTAAGAAGACAACACAAGACCGTACTCACACAGAACGTAATTATCCACTACAAGGTGATGCTCCATGAATTATAGACGGAACTTGGACTGTAGGTCCAGAACGGATATAAATGATGGGATACAAGGGCCGTATACAATTTAGAAGATCTTACAGAGGACAAGACAGCGAGAATGCAAATGCTGCATGTACTCGTTACCAGAGAGTGGAGTTGACTGGATATCATCGTCGGCGACGGCTGCACCAATTGTTGACCGGCTGCTCACCGGCTGTAATTGGCTCGAAGATGTTACGATGGCAGCTTTCTGGGGGAGAATAATATATTCGATGTGTCGTTCCAATAACATTTTTATCAGAATAATGAACAAATCAACACAATTTTTGGATAACTCGCTTAATTATCGAGATATATGGGGATAAACTTCAAAACTCTATGTTCTTATATTGGAGATCCGAAGAAACGAAAAAACTATGCCGAAGCCGGAATAAGATCCACCCCAGAAGAGAAAATCCCTAAGCCCATCGTTGTTGAAACTTACAAAACAAAAAGTTACTGACTGGCCGAAAGCTTTTAACGTCAATATCGCCGGTGCTAGGTCAAGCAATGTGACAGGCATTGAATTTAAAAATGTCAACCCCAGATGTCCTGATAACAAAGTGATTTATCGATATCTTTCATCTTATTTTTTTTGGCTTATTTTCAAGCAAAATGGTAAGAAATTACTGATTTCTTAAATCTTCAACTCCAGATATCTCGACAACTAAAATAGGTATCGATAACTTTGGTTAAAATGTTTTCGGAGCAACTGACCAGATTAATTGCAACAATTTAGCAATGCGACTATTTCTATGTCGAACAAGAATCCATCGATGTATTAATTTTTGTCGATCTCAGAAGCAACAATGGCTTATTTCTTGCCATGTGGACCGGCAGTATTGGCGGCGGCGCAAAAAAATAGAAAGCGACGGCGTCAACTCGGCACACGCTGGACAATTCTCTTGGAGCTCGACAAAGATAACAGTAAAGGTCGTACAACTTTCGATTTCGAAATCGATTTTACCTTATCTTGATAGCTTCACTTAGCTGTCGGTTAGAAGTTAAAATCTTCAAATCTCGAGTGGATTTAGAACGCATCTGCCACATCGTTGTTGCAATTTAAATATACGCCCAGCAGTACGCCGATCTTCTTCTGGGTCCACCATACCTTTGTACCGATTCTGAACGTATCGTATGTTGATAAACCTCTTCATGGCTCATTACTCGATAGTGGCCCCTACTACCTACACTGACCGTTGCCCAAATCAATTCAATGTGGACTGTGCAAGAAATAGGCCGTGTTTCTATACCCAACCATCGCGCACGCTAACCGTGCAGTATCGAATTTTCAATCCTGATTGTTGAAATAATTCAATATCCGTTGACTCTTAATCTAATTTGTCTATTATGTAGTATTTAATGGAAAATAGCTACTGAAAACTAGTGTACAATGCGTTTTCCAATTTGTAGACTTAAGCCCCGTATTCAGTTCTTGGGAAAATTCGGTAAGATATTTTTTCGTGTATCTTATGTTAACGAAAATTTCATAAAATCTGAAATTAGGGTTTTAGGTGGAAGTGACTGTCACAATTGATTAACTTCGGCCAATGAGGACCGTTCGGATACAATTTGTAGACTTACTGATTAGGACCCGGAGCCTTACACCACCGAAGGGTTATCCATTGCAAGACGAATTGCTCGACATTGTCACCGTCACTAAGCGAGATGGTTTTCGGCGAAAGAAATTAATGAATTAACTAACCCATGGAGCACCCACGTCCACTCCTTTGAATCAACTTCCACAATAAGTTATACATTAAAATGTATTTTCTTTCGTGGTTGTGCTTGCGATGTTTTTCAAACATTTGCATTTGCACTTGAGTTTTCGTTTGCATTGAGTTTCATGAATTTTTCAATAGCATCATTCCAAACGACCGCTGATGAAGATCTGTGGCTAGATCCTAAAAACTTATTCGGTTTGCTAGGAATCCTGAGGATTCGTTTTGCAAAACTTCTTTCTCTATTGCTATTTATATTTTTATTGATAGATATATAGAATGGTCTTGAGCTTAAATAAAGAAATTAAGAAAGTGTCAGTTCTAATCAAAAGGACGAAAAAATAATTATCCTCCCTGAAGTCTTGTTTTGTTAGTTTAGTGCATACATAAGATAATAGTACAGTTTGGGAGAAAAACAAACTTGATCAGTTCCTAGAAGAACAAAATCATTCCTAGAAATTTTTGAATATCACACTGAAGTGTAAAGATTAGAAAAGTGATAAGGGTTTATATTTGTTGCCATCCTTATGAGTTGTTCTGTGACTAATTTGCTGAACATTATTTTTTTGTTTAGTTTTTCCCAGTGGAATTTTTTCCGAATTTTCCGCTAATATTCTTGGTCGTTTATTCGAAAATAGGTTTCCTACTTCTTATCACGTCGTTATCAATTAAGGGTATTCAGAAGGCATTTCTTGAAAAGCAAATAAAAACACACGTAAAGTGCAATTCCAACTTTAGAAAACTCCAAAATAGCAAATTCCCAACATTGGAGATACAAAATTCGATATATGAAATTACACCCAATAATATGGTATATACAGGGTGATTCAGGAAGATCCGGACAAATTTCTCCAGCGTATTCGTTGGCTCATTTCATGAAGAAAAGTCCACTAGGACCATGTCCGAAAATGCAAGGGTGTGAAATGGCAGCGGGTTCAACATTTTCGGATTGAAGGTGGGAGGGTAGTAGGGTAAAGTTGCTAACTTCTGAACCAGTGGTCGGATTTTTTTGTTTTTGTGCTTGTTGGAAAGGCTTTTAAGGGGCCTTTCAGAATCAATAAAAAGTCAAATCGCCGAGATACAGAGCTTTCGGAAATCCAATCCGAAAATTTTGAACCCGCTGCCATTTCGCACCCTTGCATTTTCGGACATGAAATGAGCCAAGGAATACGCTGGAGAAACTTGTCCGGAACTTCCTGAATCACCCTGTATACAAAAGAATTTGAAAACATTGACTAACTTCGCATTTTTATACCAGATAAAACTATGGCGAAAGTTCAAACCACATGCACAGTACGAATTTCACTGATATAAAATAGAAAATATTTTGAGATACTTTTGAACTGGTACAATAGATACACCATTAACGATTTTCAGTTCGTAGTTTTCTGTCCAAATTGTTTAGGTATTTTTTAATTAAAAAAATGATGGGCGTTATTATTCTCGGCTTCAATTAATCGGATAACAATTACCTATATTATATGTATTTGAATTTGAATTACCTTTCCGAATACAAATTTAAAAGTAACTAAGTATCATTGGCAAGTGTACTTATTTTAAAACCTTTTGGTATATACGTACAGGTTTGTGACTTTTATAGGGGTTGACTGCCACTCCTTATCAAATTCATAAATAAGTATATCGATGGAGTTGCGTAAAAAGGGCCAATCTACAATTTTTAACAAGGGCCAAACTGGTTTTGTTTACCTTATAACGACAAATCAAAAGGGCCAAACTACTTGGGACGAAGTGGAATACAAGGGCCAATCTACATACTAAACTATTTTAAAAATGAGAAATTTTGGTAATTGGAAAAACTGGATCGAAGTATCCACAATAACCACAATAACCTTTTGAAAGCATGTTTTTGAGACACAAACCAAGATGTATCTATTACAGGTGGAAGCGTTAGAACTTCTGATTTCAATTTTTGCTTGTCCTTGTGGTCCGACCTTGTCAAATGTTGTTTATACCAATTCCAAGATGTATCTAGTACAGGTGGTAGCGTTAAAACAGCAGATTAAATATTTTCTTGTCCTTGTGGTCGTTGCCGAAAATTACATTTCCTCCTGATATAACCTGAAAAAATATACATCCTGACAATTTCGATCAACTGAATTTGACAAAGTCGGCTCCTGACATAAAAACACATTTGCCTACAATTTTGCCATGAATAAACTATTTTAAAAATTAAAAATTTTGGTAATTTTTTTAAGTGTTTTTACTTTGGCAAAACTGGATCAAAGTATATAACCACAATAACCTTTTGAAACCATGTTTTTGAGATATAAACATAAAAATAAATAATTTCGATTATTATTAAAAATGGTGAGAACTAGAGGAGGGAATAGAAAAATGATGAACCGTGGCTCACGGGGAAGACTTGTCTTTAGATTAGGGCTAACAGCAAATCAAAAACAGAAATCATACGTATCATACGAATTTCATATGAATATGAATTTCATGAGCAGACAAATATGATTTAATAGCCGAAATAGAAAACCAATGTTCTGGACTGGAGGCTAATGAAGCAATGCTTGTACAACTACATGAATCGCCTGAAATAGAACAAGTCCCAGATTTAAATCGTTCACAAAATCCTGAAGAGACACAAAACTATCGTGCTCATAATGGTATGGTAGGAGTTGAAGGGAGAAAGAAAGAAGGTCCCCAGCAGCAGCGAGTTGTAAGGCAGTTATCTAAACGAAAAGGTGAGGCATACACAAATACAAAAGGAAAAGAAATCCCAGCGCGTTGTGTTAAAAGTCCGTGCGAAGTACGATAACGTGCAAAAAATCAACGTTCAAGTTTGTTTTCCAATGAACAAACACAAACCATCCATGAGGCATATTGGAACCATGGATTTGTTCAACAGCGAGAGTTTCTTAACAGATGCATTAAAAAGGAAGAGAAATCAAGAGAAACGGTAGCAGAATAGAAGGAAATTTACTAGAAAATGTTATTTACCTGTAGGTAATGGAACTAATTTTCAGGGAAACCAAAAATATGCAATTTCATATTTGTTCCTGTACATTGTATTGTATTTATCCGTTTCAAAAGATTTTAACAAATCTGGCATCGAATTGTTAGAGCATATTTTTGCATATTTTGACCTTAAGAGCATATTTATGCATATTTTAGTTTTAAGAGCATATTTTGGTATAAGAGCATATTTTCAATTATTTTTTAAATTAATTTTTTTTTAAAGTGAATTTTTTTACTGCGCGTTTTTTAGTTAGACCTCTGGATTAGGTCATCAACTTGAAGTTGACGTAAACATCGATTTTTTTATCGATTGTGATTTTGCCCTTACACTTTCAAATAGGTTGAACAAACTTTATTATCTAGCCAGACTTTATAGTGAAAGGCTATGCGCACAATGTAAAACTATTAAAACTTTTATGTAAAAACGCCGCTTTAATATTTTGCATACATTTAACAATAGCACTACTAAGGTTTTTTATTTGTTTGTAATTTTTCCCTTCGTTTATTCTCTTTATTTGCTCTTTGGCAAATTCATTCCTCCCCTCCTTAAGGGCACCTTAGACCAGCGGTCTAGTCGGCCGACTCCAAAAAAATCAAAATTGTTTTGAATTTTGCCCGACTGCTCGGCCGACCGCCCCTTACACTGGAAGACCCGACTGCAAATCGGCCGACTAGACCGCTGGTCTAAGGTGCCTTTACATTCATGGATAAGTTGACATCGTTATGATTTTACCTCAACAAGTTTGTGCAAACTCTCTACTTCACCTCACACTACGGATAAGTTGATGTAAACTTGAAGTTGCTGCAACCGATCCACATGTGACGTGTCTAAGGGCGGCTTAATAGCGGCCATTACCTTGTTGAGTTTAAAATATATGGTAACTCTGTCTAGAACAAATAATATTAAAAAGGGGAAGTACGTATTTAAACAAATTTTATTTTGTCGACAGCAAGATACTACTTGGTTTAGTTATACTATGGTCGAGATTGTTTATTTTGTGTTAAAGCCTAAACACAGATATTCGTGTTCGTGCTTATATTCATTTTAATTTGTTGAACTCTTAGTGAACAGTATTAAAAAAAATTGTAAGTTCTCAATGTTAAATACAAACAATTTTATAAATTTGTTAACAAGTTTAGTTTTTTTTAGAAAATGGCAAAGCCTAAGGCATCTCTGACATCAAAATTACGAAACTTCATTAAGGATTATCCGGACTTTAAAACCGATGGTACAGTTCTCTTCTGTACTACTTTCAACAAATCGTTATCAGCAGATAGGGTGTTTTTAGTTAAGCAACATATAGAAGGCACAAAACATTGCCAATTAAAAGAAAGAAAGTCTCAAAAAGAAAAATCTCAATTATTTTTTGCCGAATCTGCAGGAGCTTCAAAAGATTCCCAATTTCAGGAGAAATTGTGTGCTGCGTTTGTTGCAGCAGATATTCCTCTGTTTAAAGTTCGAAATGAAACCTTACGAACATTTTTAGAAGAATTCACGGAATTTGAAGCACCATCAGAATCAACACTTCGTTCTAAATATGTCGCAAATCTTTACAACAACTGTATTGATAAAAATACAAAAATGTGTTAAAAATCAGTATATATGCACCGAGCGAAAAATAACAATATCATATTGATATTTTGATATATTGATTTGATATTGCACAAAATGATATTTTTTGACGCTGGCGTAACCACTTTTTTCATATGGTTGTTGTTAATTTTATTTTTGATGCGACGTAAGCGTCGTGTTTGATATTTATAATATCAATTTGATATTTATAATATCAATTTGATATTGATCAATATCAAAGCGCTCGGTCACCAAGTACAACAATTAAATGTTTGTTGTGATTGTAGCCAATTTTTTCGTATGGTTGTAGTAAAATTTCATTTTGAAAATTTATAATATCAATTTGATATTGATCAATATCAAAACGCTCGGTCACCCAAGTACAACAATTAAATGTTTGTTGTTATTTTTTATTTTCTCTTAGCTTACGGTATCAATTTCATGTTAATGCATGAACCTGTAAAACACATACACATACATATATGTACATACACATATATGTATTGTTTTTGCGAAATTGTTTGGCTGTATATCACACGTATTTTCTGTGGTAAAAAAAATTTACAAAAACAAATATATATTTGATTTTTGCCTGATACATGTTTTCTGACGTCGCGGCAGCATTACGCATGATATTTCTTGCCTATGCTTATATGCAAAAATGATATTGCCTATCGGCTCAGTTGAAAAGTGACATTTAATCAGTGTGGTGTTAATTGCTTATTGTCGTATTAACAAAAGAATAAATAAAGAAAGTGAATAAAGTGAATAAATAAATAAGCAAAACATTTAAATTCAAATAAAAGTTAATTATAAAAAGTTAATTGTAGAAAGCTTTTCAAATGGAGGATAAATTAATGCAGCTGCTTGCAGAATTTGAGCTGCCAGAAGTATATCCTTTATTAAAAAGTAAGCTATTAATTTTTTAGCGCACAAAAATTATTAGTTAATTAAATAAGAGTGAAAAGTGCAAAATATGTGCGGTGTTTATACATAAATACATACATAAACAACTGTACAATATGCGTGTTTTTTTTACAAGGCGCTAACGCCATAAAAAAGTTCATATGGAAAAAAAACAACAACGTTGTTACAGCCGGCAAAGTTTGTATGTATGAATGTATGTATATATTTATGTATTTGAAGTACTATTTGTGCTATTTATTTTGTACACAAACTGCAACTGGTATTCAAATAATTTCAGTTTTTTTTTTTTTTTTTAAACTTGTGCGTATGATAGATGCCGGCGTCCAATACGAAGATTTACAACTAATTCAACGTGACGATTTGAAGGAGTTAATTCCTCCGTTTGCGCTGCGAATAAGGTTTCGCGAAAAACTATTTACTTGGAAAAAGAATTCGGTAAGATGTTTAATAACATATACATTTTTTTCATTGAATACATGAAAAATTAAATAAATTTATTTTGTTTTTGCTATGTTGACGTAGAATACTTCTTTGTGTTTGCTTTGTATGAAAAATGTAAAAAAAAAATATTTACATTTTTCAATCGAAATTTGTTTGAAAATATAAACAACATAGCTAGCTGCCTAATGCGGCTTTTACACGATACATCTGATGTATGATCACAATTGTATGTGTTTGTGAAAATGAGAGTGTATGTGTCACATTTATATGAATTTCACATGACAATCAGTCAAGCCAGAAAATCAAAATCAGTTTGAAAAAGAAATCAAAATCATCAAAGAGGCACAACTCAAAATAATACACCAATTAAGCGTTTAGTTCAAAACAAGAAAAATTGCACAACTCAAAATAATAGCTTTAAAGTTAATTTTTAATACCTTTAAAGTTAATACCGTTTATGTGTGACAACAGTGATCAGTTTTGTTTTAGTGCATTTCATCAAAAAAGACATAACAGTATGTTTCCATAAAAAGAGATGTAAGAGGAGCACAAGATTTTTACAGTAGTTGAGGAAAGACATTATGAAGTGTTTGGCATTAAAAGTAAAAATGTGAAAATTTTGAGTTGTGCCACTTTTGAAGTTAGGGTGCGATATGTCGGTGACGGTATTGTTTACTATGAATGTAAATTCTAAATAAAATAAAATAAAATAAAATGAAATGAAATAAAATAGAATAAAATAAAATAAAATAAAAAATAATAAAATAAAATAAAATAAAATGAAATAAAATATTCACCAATATAAAAACAAAATATAAATTTTCATATTCTTTTCCATTTTTGAAAAAAGAATAGCATGATCTATTTTGTTAATTTATTATTTTTTATCTATTTTAAAATAAACGTGAAGTTCGGAATCGATGACGTGACCTTAAGTGCGGATTCAAAAGTAAGCGGCTGGTTGGAACGTAGTGGTGAAGTATGCTTGAGTCAATCTAATTCTACTCAAATAAGTGGTTCAGCAGAAAAAATTTCTTTTTTACAATTAAAAACTCAAAAGGTAATTCGATATAAACATTAGGGTGGCCGCTCAAAACTTTTTTCCTCGTATTTTCCTCAGTACATCGGGCGGCCACTCTAATAAACATTTAATTTAATTTAATATATTATATATATATAATACTTATAATATATATTTAATTTAATTTAATATATTAAATTTGATTTCAAATAGACGTTGATTCAAATTCTAAAAGGCTCTTTGCGTGGCCAAGCAGCTTTGAAATTCTATTCTCTAAATCATTCATTGACTGACGACATACGGGATGATATCATTAATTGCATAGTAGAAGAAATTATTTTCAATGACGTCTCTGTTACCATAGCTGAATTCCATTTAATTGTTCAGGAAATAGTTGAATTGTTTCCATGCGAAGATAAAATTAAAGATTACTACTTCATTCCCAGATGTGAAAAGAAAAACCCTTCAGGGAAATTGTTTGTTAAATACGCAAATACAAAAAGTAGAAAAAAAAATAAGCGTCAGAAAGCAGATTCTATTATTGAACCCAAAAACAAAAATATTTCAATATCGTCTATTGACGAAACTGAGCAGTTGTCAATTAAAAACGATTTAAAAAGGAGCTTGCCCTGGGATGAAGTCTGTGAAAAATGGAAAAACACCGTACAGCTGCGACGTCGAGATTTTGAACTTTTAAATAATACTGAATTCTTTGAGGCTTGGCCAAAATATTTGGACGCGCGTGCTCCAGAATTGGTAATACTTACAAAAAAAATATTTATAAAAATTTTAAATATTGTTTGCTAAAATCGGCTATTATTATTAATCTAGTCCAACATCAATTTGTTTTACTAATTTATTAAGTGATTTTAGCAAAAAAAACGAATTTTATTTACTAAATTATTATTATATTTACTATATTATATTGTTTTTTAAATATTTTCCAAAAATTAATTTTTTTCATAGTTCGCGATTGATTTTAATTACCTCTATCCTGGAAAAGGTAACTCGTTTAAGGAACAATGGGACTGCAGTAAGTCAAAAATTGTTGAATACATAGAAAAAAACCTCCATAATTCAGCGTGCAAAGGACAGCTCTTATCTTACAAAGCAGTAAAGAATCAAGGTAAAATTTGCATCGGTTAGTTAGTTTCTCATTAATAAATTAAAAATCTTTGCAGAGATACAAAACTATTTAATAATAATTTTGTTGGTTGGAGTACTGCAACCCACTGCCCGTTTTAAACTCGCTGATGGAAAGGGACACAAAAAGGTGACTATTTCGGATGCCCAGGACAGTCTAGTTCTAAGACTTCCATCATTAAATGATTTAGATCGTCAGGTAACTGCAATTCGAGATAAGTTTTATTCTTCAGGACTAACTATACAACCGTTTGTTATTTGCGAAGGCTATTCCGAAAGTGTTATAGAAAATTATTATATTTATTTTGATAAGAATATGTATAAATTTGATTCATTTCTCGACGCAATAGTTTGTTGTTTTCATATTTTTCAAATTTTTTGTTTACAATATCCAGCAGCTTCGGAACTTGTTTGGAATTTCATTCAATTATATTTTTTCGAAATTTCCACTGAATTCGATGTAAAAAACTCAAAAATTTCGTCTCTTATTAATTATTTAAAATTTAATTGATTATCACAATGTATATCTGTTTTAAATGTAATGAAAAGTTTCCCGATTGTAA